>CM036592.1:29327189-29519689 GCA_020745705.1 Hemiprocne comata | reverse complement strand
ATCACAGGACTGGTAAAAAGTGGCGTTGGAGGACAACAGTTAATATATAGATTTATATTTAAATACACCCGGTAGGAAAACAAAGTGTCACTGACCCCACTTCATCTAAAAATACATCCATTTTCTTGTGAACTATTTGCATTGCAGCAGGAAAGCAAACAAGCTGGCAAAGGATGAGAAAAAAAAATGAACAGCTATTATAAAGCGTTGCCCAGTCTGTTTTCTCTCTCTCCCCCTTTTCCCCCTCCTATATATGTGTCTTTATTTTTACTTGGGGTGGGGGTGGAGGTAGGCAGCTTGATGGAGGAAATACCACCAAAGGAGGTGATGCTTTAGGGGCTTAGGAGTGGGCATTTATTCTTACCGGGGGAACTTTCTTACAACTTGGCATTGCTTGGCTGGAGAATGGTGCTAGCACAGCAACCTTGCTTGCATACAATCTCTTTCAATAATGTAAACACCTCAACGCCTTTAGCATGCAGAGCTTTCAAATTTAAGGTCAATATTTACAGTTTGGATTTTTATGGGTACCCATCAACATCAGTACACACCTCTCTCTAACAGGATGGTTAATAGGCTTGCTTTCTCTGCCTGCCTCTCTCTGCTTCCCCAGCACGACCACATCAGCACTAGTATCAAATTAACTCTCCGACTTTGAAACTTATTGATCTGCTATTAAGACACCAGTGAACCTGATGAAATGAGTGCTGTAGGTGCAGTCAAGACTTCAAAGTGTCACACAGCCACATAAAACAAGCGCCTTTGATCCTAACTCCGATCTGCTGAGGGTTTAAAGCCCAATTCTCCCTAAGCTGCCCTTCTCACTCGTCATGTCTGATGTCTCACCAACCAGCGACTTGATAATGTTAATAATGCAAATTTTAGCAAATGATTTTTACAATGGCAAAATTAATTATATGAATTTATGCTTCTTTCAGTCTCGATGTCTGATCTACCAAAAAAATACAGTCGTAGCCATTACACTTGCAACAGAAAATATGAGCACGTTCTGCTTTTAAAACTGCATTACTGCCTTTCCCTCTCAGCTTCACAGGGTCTCATTTTGCTGCTAAAACTATAATTATTTATAATAAATTAACCTTAGATTGGATTTAAGAGAGCGGAGAGAATTCTATCCAAAGTCCCCTATTGCTACATATGCATTATTAAAGAAAAGCCACCTCCATGCTTTATATATCCCTTTTTCTTTTTCTTTGTCACTCATTCTTTCCCAATTCCTTTCCCGTGTTCATTCGACAAATCCTCGCAGCGCAGTTGCACAGAGTATTTTACAAACACCTGCATCTCTGGAATTCCATCAACTAACAATAAGGTTTTCCTAGATTTATGAATGGTAAAAAGAAAGATTTCGTGTTCAGGGATGAACATACAGCAACCTGCAAAACTAAGAACAAACACTCTTTCTGCAATAACTAAAATGTACATTTTAAGCAAATGCACTAGATGAAAATATTTTCCTATAGTAGAAATTGATTATTGTCCTTGTTAATAATAATATTTTATACACTTTTTTTGAATCTTCACCTGAATTTATCAACAAGTATTCAATGTTCTAATAAACTTTTATCTGCAAACATCAATAATCCCATTTTCAGCCAAGAGAGTTCCTCACAAAACCTGTTACAGAAGTTTCCTGACTGCATTTCTGATGAAGAATCACACAAATATCAATTAGCTTACCCATGCTATGTGCAAACACACAGTTCTCCTCCTCCTCCTCCACCTCCTCCTCCTGAATACTGCCCTTGCGGGTTTTTTTCCTCTGTTTTTTAAGCAACAGGATTTGCTAAGATATCTTATATACATAATGGTTTAAAGCATCTTAAATCACCTGAAAAATCCACTCTCTATTAGATTTTCAGGTAGTAAATTGCAGCCACTTGTGTATATTTAGGCTGAAAGATGTGGCTCAGTTCTGTGCTTCCGACTAAGCAAAAAAGAAAATAAGAACTCTAAATTTGTCTCTTCCTTTTGACTTTCTGAGACACAAACATGGCAGTATCTTTGGCTATACAAAGTTGAAAAGGAACATTATTTTAATTAGCTCCTCTGCATTAAAAAAAAAAAGATAATTCAGTGTGTTTTCCCAATTTTACTCTAATAAAATTTCAATAGTAATACCTTTTGTGGATTTTTTTGTTTAATGTTGATACTCACTTAACCTACTTGCAATTCTAAAGAAGTCAACACTTGATTGTGACAATGTTCAAAAGAATTTCCTATGCCACAAGCACAGTAAAAACTTTCACCAATTAGTGCAGGAAAAAAGGAGGGAAAAGCCAGAGCGCTGGTGCTCAAAGAGCCAGGCCTTGCGGCAAAGCTGTCATGTCGAGTGGATTGATCAACAGGACCGCAATTTCTAATGGCATGTTGTCATGAAAAGTCAGCCACGGGGAGCCACCTGCTTTACTCCTCCTAGACAGCTAGGGAAAAGAAGGGGAGGAAAAAAGAAAAAAAAAACAAAACAACCCCCCCCCCCCAAAAAAAAAAAAACAACAAACCACCCCGCTCCGTACCTAGTTCTGCCAGTCCCTTTTGCTAACAATTTTGGTAAGGGTCTCCTGATTTTTATTCAGTAGGAATATGTCAAATCTCCAACCGTATTATTCAGCCGCTAAGATTAGAGTAGCTCAGAAGGCTGATGCTCTTTTTGGGCAAGGAGGGGAGGGAGACGGAAAAGAGGATGAAAAAAAATTATCTCTATCCCCCAAATACTTCTCAGATCAGAAAATACATCCATCACATCTCTAAACCAACAAAGTTTGTCAACGGCTTACAACGCACATCTAAGACATTCTGCAAGTCAAGAACAACACAGAGCATAGACCTTCTGTGCGTGGTTTTATTTCAGCACCACCTTCCTTCGCCCTCACTGAATCATGAAAGCCAGCTTTTGACATGCCGTAGTTGCTTTGTTTCCGTTTAATTTACACCTCTAACTTTTAGGATCGTCTCATTTATCCTAGGATCACGGCATCGTTCTGTCCTGGAACCCCCTCTTAGCTGGCATGGCCAACACTTTAGATTGAATTGCACAGGAAATTGTGCAAACGGCTGTGTTGAAAACAAAGATAACAGCTTCCTTGTTTTGCTGTTGGAATATTTGCTCGTGCTTGATGGAACATAATTAATACTTCAAGAACTTCCACCAACTTACCATTGAATAACAGCGCCAAACAGTCTGTCTTAATCACTCTCCAGGAATGTGCTAGTGTCATTTTAACCCATGGTTCTGATTCCCATCACTCAAAAGACATGGAGATTTCCCTCTTTTAATACATACAAAAGCCAAACATATTTCTTTAATTCTGTTATGCCTCACAGAACGTACTGCAATTGCTGAAGGAATTAAAGCCTAGTTGAAAATATACTCTGACACTACGCTATAGAAGAGAAAATGGAAACAATGGACTTGGTCAGATCTGTTTGGAAACCTCTTAAAATTTTTAAGTCTTCTATTAAACTTAACTTTTCATTGATTGGAGCAGACATTTAGTTTTGTTTCATTTGTACAAAAGATTTCACGTTTCATATCCGTTTGCTTAAGAGGGTCCAAACCAAAACTGTAATGTGCACTAACTGCTAATTTACGTGATTTTTTGGGAAACAAAACAAAATTGGGGGGGAAAAAAAAATTCCAACAACCCTCATCTCTGTACAAAAGAAAAAAAAGTCAAATAAAAGTTAAAGAACTTTTAAGTTCATGAAACCAAACCCCACTTGGCATGCAAATCACGTACTGTAACCTTTTATCGGCGCAGCCTCTGGTCTCATCAGTCGATGAAATTCTCAGCCCGCGGCAACAGCTTAGCCGAGGGACGCAGACCAATGAGAAAATATTCATTGTGTTAGCATTTCAAATGGCGAGAAAGGAAGAAGAAGCGCTAACTGATCACTGCCCGTGGAATTAATTGGATATTCCAAGAATAATGTCTCTCGCTGAAGATCCTTGGAGGCTGAACGATAGTAGAGACCACATTTTGTGCGGCGCCTTCAAAAAGAGACCGCTTGGGGGTAGTGGACATATTAGGGTTTTAGCGCATTTCCCTAAAGGCCAGAAAATAATCAGATGCACTGAACCAAACTCGGCTAATCCATTCCATAATTATACACACAAATCCAATAAACTTTGTCACATTACTGGAAAATTAAACTATTACAGTGAAGCCTTTCGCTACTTTGAAAAAGTTTGAATTTCCGTTTTATCCAAGAAAGGGAAAAAAAAATAGGGGGGGAAAACCACCTCAGCGAAAATCAGAAGTTTTGGAGGTTGCACATGCAGGCGCACATGGTCACATAGATGCACACACACTGGAGCCCAGAGGAAGAGTAATGCTTAGCTGTAGTCTTCTGTTATGCTTAAAGCTCAGGTAGGTGTCCCACAGCTTCCTTCCTTTATACCGAGGGGATTTACGTTTCAGCTTTACTGCACATAGCCCAAGCATATGCAATGACCCTGTCCAATATTAGTATAGCTTTCCTTAAGACACATCTTAATCTAACCTTTTCAAGACTCTTTTGCTTTCAGACTCAAAACAGCATAAAAAATTAGCATTGTTGTGGAGCTCTGAGAGATTGAACTAAGGCTCTGGCTTGGTCCAAAGCAGTAGCCCCCTGGATAAACAGCTGCTTGTGCAACTAAATAAGCTCCATAGACCAAAAGGTAAAAGAGGAGGGGAAAAAAAATAAAGATGGAGAAGAAGAAAAAAAAAGAGTAAAAAAACCTGAGATTAGGAACCTTCCCAAATGTTGCATCTTTCCTATCGACCGCTGGCCTAGCGTGAGGTGTCAATTTTGACTCCAAAGAGAGCACACGAATTCGCAGTGGTCCCATTATGCGGTCTCTGCGCTCATTGTAAATTCTGTCAACGAAGTCAATCTTATTAACTTCCGCACTGGTTCACACATGACATTTTCTTCAATTTTCTTGCTGACATCAAAAACATCAATTAGCAGCCCGAAAATAGGAAGGAACGAATGACAGAGCCTGATAACGTCAACTATTTGAAGCCAAGGGTAAATCTATTCTCCAGTTCTGAATGCGTTCATTACAATTGCATTTTCAAAGAAGACCTCCAAATAGCAAAGAAAATTAAATTTATCATCTAGAAATGCCTAGAAATTGTTTTTTTAATCCTATGTCTATCTCTCAATCCCAGAGTGTAATACAAAGTATCGCAATTCAGCTTTATGATAACATGCCACAACTTTAATAGAAAGTTTATAAAATATGCAGCCCTTGCCATACTTCCTATCACATAACAACTACAAGGGGTGAGAAAAAAAAAATTGTCCAACAGATTGTAGCATCGCCTTGTCTGGTCCATCGGTTCTCATAGGCTGGCACAGCACTTACACACACACACACACGCTCTCCCGGTACATGCACACAAATCTCTTTCCCCCCCCTCCATCCATGCTTGTGAAGAATTTATGAGCTATGCAATATCCAGCAACTTACTTTAAAATCCCAGCAAGCACTACGTTACTGGTGTGCGGGGGGAAGGTGCGCCCCGGAGCTGCGTCGCATTTGCATTTGCCCAACTCTTTTCATGTTTCAGAGAAAGCAAACCCAACTCCCTGCCCGGGAAAGCAAAGGGAAAGTCCAACCAAAGACTTGATGCTAACTGTCAAGCACCAAGCACATGCATTCAATCAGCTGCCACAACTTCCGCTTGCTGAACTCTCGCCCTCTTTTCATTTTATTGACATTTTCAAAAATAAATACATAAAAATAACCTCCCGGTAACATAGAAACAAGACACTCATGTCAACACAACATGGTCCATTTGCTGCTCTCAGCAACAAGTTTCTGGAGAAAGGTAAGCATGTTTAATGCGAGGCAAAAAAAAAAAAAGGCAATAAACCTGTTTTTGTTGGGTTTAAAGAAGCCCCAGCTTTCTTTAGTTACTTATTTATTTATCTACTTTGCCGCTGCGCCCGCTTTGTGAGCCATCGTTTCATGCTTGTATTACATCTCCTAGGGAGTGAATAAAAGCAAGTTTAGTGGTGACCAAAGACACTCACTCGGACTTAATGCAAACAGAAAGAGCAGCTACACCCCGATAAACAGATCACATTCCTTCAGCCCATTGATTTTTTGATCTTTTGACATTTTTTAGTTGCTTGCATTCCCTTCCTTGTCTTTTCTTCAATGTCACAAAAGACAAAATGTCTCAGCAATTGATGGCAGGGGTATCTATTAGCTGTCAAGTCCCCTTTTTTTTTTCCCCCCTGGCACTGGCTAAGAAAGTACAAAATAGAAGGCTGAGAACTGGCAAGGAAACAAACCGTAGGAATCATCCAATTTAATGGGCTCATCATATTCTGGGATTTTTGCTTTTCCGCATCTGATCTTTCTGGGAAGCAGCTGGAAGGTGAAAGGGGGAAGGAAAAAATGCTATGTTGAAAGGGTTTCTGTAATTTTTGTTGCTACATGGAAACAAACCGGAGAAGATGGAGGGATGGAAAAACAGAAGGAGAACTCCTGGGAGGTTTGGTGAGGTGCCTCTGTCTCCCTCGCGGCGCTTTCCTGCCCGCGCATAGAAACGAACCCGGCGCAGAACGAGCATCTCAGCTCAGCCGCACTTGGGGGGATGCAGGACGTGAAACGGAGGTGGCTGGTGCTTGAAAAACTTGCAGAATTGTTTTACATCAGAAAACAAAATGAAAACAATTGTGAGATACTCAAGACTGATGGTAAATCTGGCTTTCTTTTTCCTTCCCAAATTCCACTTTGGACATTTTACTGTCAGAATGAAGGCAAAGTGAAGCTTATGTTTTATCTCCTATAATTTACCACAGATGACTATAACTTGTGCTTAGAAGGTTTTTTGTTTAAGTGAAAAAAATTATCAGCCAGAAAGCACTTACAATTGTTTGAAATGAGCAGATTGAAACACACAATCAGTGAGCATTTAACACTAAAAAGCAAAAGGGAAGATATTTTTGAGGCAAACTATAAATGTTCAGAAGATAATTATGTAAAACTTCTCAGTGAATATTTGTGTTCAGTTGTGAATGCAGACTCTGCAAAAATCACCAGAGAAACTGCTTCTTTTGATTTTACAGGATTTCATAAAGCAAAGAAGTGAGTGGCACAAGAAAGATGAATTATTTTACAAGCAAATATACCAGTGTCATTCAAGGAACAGACACTGCTACAGACTGCTTTAAGCACAGAAGGGAGTGTAAAACAGAATGGATTTGTCTTGCAACAGCTTTTTTTATCCTGTTTTGCATTTGAAATTTCTAGGAATATGACTTCTCAGTTTGGGCCCAATCCTAATCAGTTGTAAATGGGAGTTTTGACTGAGAAAGGACTTCTGAGTTTCTGGCTGCATTCAAAAAGGTCTGTTGGACTGCGGGCAACGAACATGGTTTTGCTTTTTTTCTAAAATCTGTTTCTGACCACAATTGTCTTGTTTTTGCCAATAATACACTGTTGCTTATTTTGATGTTGAAATTGCATCCAATTGGAAGAATAAAGCTAATTAAATTTGACTAAAAAGAATGGGTAACATCTGTTAAGTGTAAAAGATTTTCTCCAAAATACTGAGGAGCGCTAAATTATTTCTCCTAAAACCTGAAGCACTGTACTGCATGCCAGGAATAAGCTTCTTTCCCCACTTTAAAGTAAGTTCAAGTTTAACTTAAAGAAGCAAACAAGTGCAGACTTTAAAATATGTTTACTAGATTAAAATATAAGAAGGAGAAGAAACCTGGAGAGCATCTAGCTCAGCTTCTGCAAAAGCATACCTTAACTTTGCTGTTTATAAGCAAAGTTTATCGGTGTTCCGGTAAACCCCTGGGCTTGAAAAGAAGAAACAGATTTTACAAAATACCCGTTCTATTTTGTTTTCCCTCATCATTTCAGTCCAGAAATCCCAGCGATCATTCCAGCTACACGTGTTGATATTATCAGAGGTTTATAAAAAAAACCCCACGTCTGATGAATTAAAACATGTGACTGGCCAACAGCAGCAGCCAAACTGACCACAGGTTAGCGATGGGGATGAACTGTGGCTATGTTTTTTTTAAACCCTGTGCTGTCCTTGAAACGGAGGCTGCATACGGCTCCATTAGATACAGCTACGGTGCTCTTGATCTATTATTTACAAAGAAAAACCCTTCACTACTTAAGTGGCCCCTTCTACTTCAGCCTTCAATTTCAGCCGCATCAAACAACTTGGAAGGGGGGGGGGGGGGGGACACGAATGGGAGAGGAGGGGGGAAAACTTGAATTCAGAATACAATTCCATGCAAGAGAAAATTATAGTCACGTAATAAAATTCAGAATGCCTGGAATAATGTTTTGCATTCAAACTGCAAACATACCAACTTCAACTGAAATGATAATAGTCTTAGTTTTAATAAAACTAACATAAAATTTAACGTAAAATTCATAAACGGATGCACAAAACAATTATCTCCTCTCTAAAAAGTAGGATGAAAAGCTGAATGAGAATTGCAGGGCTTATTGTAAAAATCACCATTTTTCGTTAAAATATAATTTTGCATTAAATTCTGTAATTATCAAGACTATTCTTTAAGTCACACTGCATTCAATCTAATTAGAAAGCTTAGATCTCACCTTTGTACTGAACTTTCAACTCTCTGATGCCAATTAGAAACTATTTTAAATGAATTTCCCAATTAAACTGACTCCTGTGATCAATTCTGACATAATATAAAACCCAGAATTTTCAGGGAGGGGAAAAAAAAAATAAAGAAAAAAGGAAAAAATGAAAGGCAGAGATGTACAGCCTATCTGTATTTCTGAAAATATTTTGAATGGGTTTTGCATCCTTATTATGAAAAATATCTCATCTCTTATGCTTGGAACATCCTCTCAGAAACAGATCTCATATCAAGAAGTGTTTAAACTGCAATTAGTATTGTTTCATTATTCAGCACGTTTCCATTTGCAATAAAATCTTTTTATTATGCTCTGCATTTGGTTCTCATGTTATAAACTATCACATTAGATGAATTATAAATGTAAACTATTAACAGTTTAGATTCTTTTAAGTTGTTATCAATTTCAGGCTTTTGACAGCTTAAAGAAAATTCAGTAAACATACCTCCTTCTCCTCTAGAAAACAGCTTCTATCAAGCCAACAGCCACCTCACAATTAATAAATGGCTGTATTCTCCTTTTGTGGAGAACAAAATTAACTGAAGTTTCCCATATAAAAGACCATATAATTAACATTAGTAAAATGTGTTAAGGTACACTTAAGGTATTCCGACAGCCTAATTATATCAGTGAGTCGTCTATCTCCTGTTTGTATCAATTCCATTTATCTTCATTTCAATCAATGCAGCTTGACAGATAGGTATCATTAGAAGTGACAAAGCATCACGCTGCAGAAAAATGCAGGACAAGGCGATAGCCTAGATAAGGCAGCCTGAGACCTCCTAACGCTGCGTAGCTGGAAATGACTCCTTGTATACACATCATTGCCTTCACTAAGGGTGTCTACAAGTTATCATTAGACACATTCATTGTTAAAGACTAACCAGGTCAGTGTTTCTGATCAGGTTGCAAATTAGACCAATTGAAGTGTTCTTAACCTACAGACTGGTGTCAGTAAGGACCTAACGGTGCTGAAGCTACACAGTAACATGTGCCGAGCTCACCACCATTACTGCACATTTCATGCTGAACACAAACAGATTTAAGCAAAACATTTGGGGAGGGGTGGTGTATAGAGAATACAAATTATGCAGACAACATAATGCTGTTGTTTTAGTGCAATTTTGATGCAAAACAATTGTTCCATGGCAAACATATTAACCAAAAGTGCAGACTTGGGCAATGAGAGCATTAGAGGTGCCGATAAACATGTCATTATAAAGCCAAGGAATCAACATGCATTTCTATTTCATTTTATAATCCTGCCAGCTTTCCATATAATAGTTAAATAATAGTTTTCAGAAATACAAATGATGGCTAAATGAGGGGTTTAAAGTCTGATCTAGCATGAGCATTATACTTGGCTGAAAAAGCTGATGTTGGGAAGGAGGGGGAGAGTAAAATGGTTTCACTTTTCACACTTATTATTTTTTCCTCCATTCTGTTTTCCTGCATGGATTCTAGAGGCAAGTGTTGCATCCTGCCTGCTCTCATCAGTGGGGCACGGCACGCAAACCAAACCAAATCCACCAACCATTAACATATAGAAAATACCCGTGCGACCAATTCAAATGCTGACATTTTGTAAAGTTAGGCTTCTGTTTTTCTTGTAATAAAATAGCATGCAAAGAGTTCCAAGTATGTAAGCTATCGGAGCTTCTCTGCTTGACTGCTAAGTGTTGGATAAAAATGGGCACTGCTGTTGATTAGAGGATTCTTATTTGCAGAACTTCCTCATGAGCTGGCTTTTAACAGCTATAACAGTTACTAGGCATGGGACTGAAAGTTGAAGGGATACAACCAAAATTATTAAAAGTACACAAGAAAAAATTACACAGGATGCACAGCATTCTGCAACAGAGTAACTCACTGGAGATGTCTGGTATTTGAATTTAGGGGTTTGGTGTTTTGTTGCTTTTTTAAATATATTCCCATCAGCAAACAGCAGAGATGTCCCTGTTAATGTAAATCACGTATTTTTCTAATCACTGCAAAGAAGTAGAGAATACCTACAGAGATCATGTCCACTAATCAATATGCAAAGAATACATTGTCTCAAGAGTATGTATTTATGGATATAAGTTAAGATGACTACTCTGCACAAATTTCTGAGCTGGAAAACTCTTTATCAGTTAACAAATGGGAGGCAGACCTCAATTTAGAGACATGTGCAGTGACCTTCTTAAAGGCTACTTGTGCAGTAGAATCAAGCAGAAATAAGTGACAAGGTGGAGAGGACACAGGACATTGCATGACAAGCAGTGACCAGCTCGAGCATTTCAGGTCAGGTGATAAGGAAACAGTATAAATTATCTGACCTGGCTCATTACAGCTGATACATGCAAGGAAATAATAATCTTGTATGTACACTCAAAGCTGTCCAGGTGTTGTAACACCCCATGTTGGTCTCTATAAGGGGAACAAGGACTACCATGACCCAGCACAACCCTCAGAGAAGCCCCTCAACTGGGATCCCAACCCTCAAGCTGGTGAGTTTGGACCATGCTGGAGCAGACTAGATCAGGAGACATCAGGAATTGCTTCTAGAACTCCCCTCCACACCCCAAAACCCCAAACCATCCCCATTTTATGATTACCAGTTAGCATTGTCAGTTTTCCCCTCTATCAGCACTCTGTCTCTGTACAAGCACACGCACTGCACGTTTACAAAAATGCAAGAACCACAACTCCAAGTAAAATACAGAACAGAAGGAAATTGGAAAGTGTCTTGTTAATTAAAAAAATAATTAAGTAAAAGCTTTTCAGACAATCTGACTCAAATTCTGAATGAGCTGCTTCATAGCTTAGAGTCCAAGCCAAATGCCAGCTACAAGCTGAAAACAAGTGTTATTACAGACTACTATCTAGACATGGGCCAAACTAAACATGGCTTTGAAGATCTCCAGACAATGCTCTGAACGTGAACCTGATCCAAATTCTACTACTTGTTCTCATCTCAAACTCAACTCGAAACCAGGAAAACCTGGACGCTTTAACATGCACTTTGAAATTTTTTACTGGGAATACAATAAGCATAAATATACGGAAGCCAAAAGAAGCCAGTGAGCCAGAATCTTGAAAAGTAACCTGAAAAGTAAAATGAAGATTGGGAAGGATCTTTTTTAAAGCAGCTTTCCAGAGGAGGAATACACACACACACACACACACACACACCACGCACTGCTTTTGTATGTCTACAGACTGCATATGCAGTCAATTGCTATTACATATCTGGACATGTAACAGCAAACTTCAGTGGCTCTTTTATAACAGAGCTCAAAGTTATTTCAGCCTTGTTTTTCATGTGTTTACAACCTGGCCTCTTAACTTTTGCTCTGAGGTGAAATATAGCTGTGCAACATCTGTTTCCAGGAATATTAAGTTATTATTAAAAATGATTTAAACAAATCACAATTAATGTGTTTAGGGCTTTCCAGAGAAACTTGTGTTCTCTGTGGTGAGATGAGGCTGTCAAGCATTAGGAAAACTGGCATGACCTGGAAAACAAGCCTTTTTCTCTGGAAAACAAAAGCAGTATCAGTGAGTGTCTCTTCCATCGCCCCTCTGTGCTGAGCTGGTTGGACTGTCCATCAATAAAAAGACACACTTCTTGACATATCTGTTGTCTCTACATACAGGCAGCTTGGAGGCAGTCAAGAGCTAGAAGTTGACCAAAGCTCTAAGTGGCAATTCCACCTTGAGAAGGTGTCACTACCAAAGGTCCCTCCTTACCTCACCCTCCCAAAACGTGAGTTCTTCCTGTCTTAAAGAAACTCATCTTCCCAACACTTCTGCCAAGCAGGGAAGGCCACAATCCCCAACTTACAGAAAGGACGCAAGACATGAAAAAGACCATGTAATTTGCCTCATTCGCCCAGCAGTGGGGCATGATCCTGAATCCACATCTGGAGCTACATCCCACAAGCCAGTCGGTTGAAGTAATAGTGTGTCTGACCTCAAGCAAATAATAGGAACCCACTGTTTAAAAATTAAATCTTCCTCTTGTTCTGTCTTGGAAATAACCAGGTATAATGAGACCCAGCCATGTCCAGGCTGAATGCAGTTATTCCTGTAGATAAGAGAAAGCTTTGAGCCTTAACTGATGTCTAGTACTCAAATATGGTCAAAAACCCAGCTGCTATCCCAGAACAACCTAATATCCTCTTCCTCCCATTTCCTCCCTCCCTCAAAAGTCCCATTGTTCTGAGGGATAGTGATTAATGATATTCATACTTGACTGACAGCTACAGGGAAAACGTAAGCGAATGTATTACAGGACCCAAATTGCAGTAGTAAGAAAATACATTGTGCTGTGATGTAGAGATATAAATGAATTAATCCTGACATCTGTTTCTTTTGCAGAGGAATTAGGCATAGGTTGAAGCTGACCTTGCAAGAAGCATGCAAGGCGATGAAGTAAGAAGATGTGATGTTGTCCACTGCTCTCCCACATTAGGGAGATAGTGCTCTTTGACCTCTTAAATCACACGCTGTAGCCTTGCACACCAAAGGGTACACCAAAGGTCACCCCACTTTGTACACTGGAACAGCAGGGAATGCCACTAAGAGCTACTGTGTAGTCAGTGTATTTGGCAGCCACCCCTTTGCCGCACAGACCAAGCAGTTACCCTGAGACCCAGCTCAGCTATGGCCTGTAGCAGTAGCCCAGTAGATTGCCACCCAGTTGCTTTTTCCCTGAATTTTTGCTTTCTCTAATCTGTAGAAGGACACTTTATCTGCAACTGTGACAACATGCAAGAGATTCCCATCACAAAAGCTATTTTCATCTGGTCAGGTGACTTTTCAAGATCATCCTGGCATTAAGACACTTGTCGAAGCACCTTTGTGGCACATTTCCAGAGTCAACAACCAAATCTTCATGCACAAGTTTGGCCCAATGGTTGAAAGTTGAACAAAGGCAGCAGTCCTATCAGGTTACAATGCTCTTACCATATCCTTCACTTCAGACTCACGTTTTCTGAAACACGCAAACTAGTGTCAGCAAGCTAGAACTGATGCAGTTACAGGATGGCATGCCAAGATTAATACACGTATTGAGGAACTTCGTGCCTCCATAGCATTTCACTAATATTTTTAAAGAAAACACATCAGCATGGAAGGAAATGTGGCTCCTGCATAAACAAAAGAGCCATTTTTCAGAAAGGTTTTGGAATCAGACACACAACGCACGCTTTAAAAATAAACCCACACTTAATAGGCTTTTTTTAGTGAGCCCAAATGTCTTACAAGGACAAAGAAACCCTGGTTTTAATGAACTCTCTAAGTAAGTTTTTACATATATATATTTTTTTTTTTAAAGTGAATAAACCTGTTTTAACGTGATAGCTTCTGCAGGGCTCAAGAGACATTCTAGTCTATTGTGTCGGCGGATTAATTCTATTCACCAAGAAAGAGTACACCAACATGTCCTATTATGCCCAACAACTGCAGAGATCTGCACGAATGAATGGTGTGCTTACATATGTGTGCTGAATCATCACATGCCCTTTAGAGCAGGGAGAACCCCTATCCTTGCTATCTTTCAGCCTTTGCTGTGCAAGTTACTTAAGGCTTCACTCTTGCAAAACATGAGTCACCCTTGTTGAGACTCCATGCACAAAGGACGCTCACAGCCCATGGCTTCTGCTGGAGGAAACAACCACAGCTTCGGACAATACCACGCTCTGCTGCCTGCCCTGCACCTCCACCCGATGTAAGTAAACCTCAAGCACAATCTGCTGGCTTCTAACCTGCTGAACTGCCATAACCTCCTGACCTACAATGGCTCAGAAACAAGGATGTTGCCCCCTTCTCCATGGAGTTGTATGGCAGCCCTCCAGCAGATCAATGGGGCAGTGAACAGTAATGTTTTAAACAGTTGAAGTTAGATGCACTGGATGATCTACGCTGCAGCCAAGCGCTTGTCTGACTGCTCTACTTTTGGTTAAAGCACATTTTTTGGTTTGCAAATATAGGAAGTGGGAATATTTTGGGTGAAACCTGGCCCCAACAAAGAACGGGAAGCTTTGCAACTTGTTTTCCCTGAGGCCAGTATTTTGTCCGTGTCTTTTAAGACAACATCAGGCAGGACATGAAGTGAAGGATTCCTCTTTGCATTTCACAGAAGCCAGTACTCAAACACTGGAGGCTATCAAAAGAGAGAAGAGCTGCACTTTCTCTTACCTTCACTAACAGACTGAATTTAAAAACAATTAGAACCCCTGAGAAAAAAAAAAAAAAATTAAAAAAAACAACCATAAAATAACAGATTTAAAGGGAATAGATTGTACTACATACAGCAGAGTTGCCCCCAACCCAAGATTTCCTGCTCATGGATGTTAACATCTCTTGATGTTGCTCAAACTAGCTTTCAGGCTTCACCTTCTTCTTCTTTAAAATATCTTTTTACTTTTTTTCTTTTAGGGCCTGAATTTAAGAGGAAGCTGTTTATTTCAATCAGTCTTAGGCCTTTACCCTGTAACGTGGTCCTCAACACAGTCTTGTGTCTTTATATTTATGTAAAAGACTCCTATGCTACAGAGCCCCACAGAAGGCTCAAATATCCACAAAGAATGACTCTTCCTACAGCTGATCTGGTAGAAATCCTTCCACCTGCAAAGACACGCTTTTGTGCACTGTCTCACTCCAAGATGGGCTGTGTGAAACCACAAAAATGCAGCTCCGACGGCACAAGCTCCATTTGCACTATGAAGACATTAAGGCTAATCCAGCATTCCTAGACTGTGGTGCGAGACATTCCCAGTATAGACCTGCTCCAGCAACACACTGCCAGTGAGCTAAGTACTCTAAAACTGTAATTCATCTCGTATTTCTCCAGGCAGCCACACCAGGTCAGCTGATCCTGGCTGCTCACCCCTGCGCCCTGCCCTCGCCTGCATCTTGGCAGCACAGCTGGTGGCCAATGTGTACAGTGAACCAGACAGTGGGACTGACCCCAGTCAGGATCATCCTCTGTCTGCCTTGAGGGTGCGTTATTTTTAACTTCTCTGATTCGGTCTCATGCCCACTCATGGCAGTACAGATGAGAGCATGGCTTATCATCCACCTGAGTGGGCCCAACTGTGAGCTACAGCCGAGGTCTGCAGGTTTCTAAGGTTTCCACCAGAGCTCATCTGGTCCCACAGTGAACCAGTTTGGGATGCTAAATCCACCCAATTGAAAAAAAGAAAAAAATAAATAAATTAAAAACCATACAAACAAACAAACAATCACAAAAAAACCCCAAACCAAAAAACAAAGAAAAAAAAAAAAAGACGCCCTTCTCTGCCAAGTTATCTGCCACAACAGCTTTCTGAGTTAGCTGACAGGAGTCAGAAACACCAGCACTGGCCTGTGGGGAAACACAACAGTGCCATGGCAAGGCCATTCCCTTCTGCTGCCTTCAGCCCACTGCTGTGACAGCCAGAGTGCAAAACCATGTCCCAAAGACTGAGCACATGGGGGGGGGTGACTGCTGAGGTTGGCATGGGCACTGAAAGAAAAGCTTGTCAAACTATACCCTTGGAGAACACACTATTTAAACGGGTGAAAGCAAGCCTTTGCCAGCATGGCTTCACAACGTCTTGCCCTCCAGTGAGCAAAATCAACCATATCATCAAAAGCACAGTTTTACTGGCATAATTGCATCTATGGAATCACAGGGGATTTTGCCTGAACAGCTACAGCGGTGTAAAAATAAATAAATAAAACCCACAAGTAATCATATCCTTGACTGATGTAGCTGTGCTGGCAAGACTATAGCAGACCTGGCCTGTATTACTATCACACCTTGTATCAGAAAAATAGTTTTCTCCACTACCTCTGCTGCTTAGTTTAAGCTCTGCAGTTCTTGCGATAGAACCAGCTTATTTTCACATATTTAAATGAAACATATATTTAGGTATATAAATATGTGTGTGTGTGTCTGTAGACTTTACTCAACCCTCATTTTCAGATTTACAGATCTGATTATTTCAAATACTGCACAGAAAGAACTTTAAAACCAACTGCCCTCCTCTTGAATGGGCTTTGTAGATAGAATTTTTAACAAAAATCAGAGGGAATCCTGGCTGTGAGAAACTTATTATCACTATTACCTGTAACAGGAACATTCTTTACTAAGCATGTAGCCAGGTTTCTATAACCATTATGTAGATAGAAAGCTGCTGGCTAGGCAAAGGCGTAACTGCAGCCATGCACACAAGCACCCTAACTTAGCCACTGCAATTAGCAACCCTGACTTCCAGTCAATGTTGACAGGCAGACCCCTATTAGGGTGACAAAAACAGAAAATTAGAAAGTCTCTCTTCAGACATTATTGGAAAAAATCACTCTGGAAGAGACGAGTCACAGCTGCTGGGCTGTAAGGCCTAACTCCACAGGGATGATGCCCGCCATGAGAACAAGCACAGGAGGCAACAGTCACTCGCTGGACTACAGGCATGTTTGTTTTGTCACCTGGATGGACATGGTTTAGAGGTGGACTTGGCAGTGTGGTAGTTGGACTTGATGATCTTAAAGGTCTCTTCCAACCAAAATGATTCTACGCTCACTGTGTGAACGGGACTGTGCCACACTACACTTCAAATCACTCCTGGGAGCTTCTTGGTTTACTTTATAGCAGTTGCTGCTCAGATGGAGCTCATTTGCAAGGGGTGCACTTCAGCTTGTGGTTATTGAGCTTCTCCACACCCTTCATGCTGACAAACAAGAGCATCAGCGTGCCCACAACACCAGAGCAGCCCCCTCTGTTCCCCTGCCAGCATCCACGCTCCCCCTGAGCAGTTGTCCCAACCTTAGCTGCCAGCCCAAGGAGCATGGAGGCTCCACAGAGGGTTTCCAGGTTAAGTGAGCACTTCACTGCCTTTCAGCAGGCAGAGGAGAGAGCCCTGGGCAGACCAGCCCTGCAACCTCCTCCTGCCACCAGCCAAGCCAAAGTGCAAAATTTGGAAAACAATCCATCCAGAAACAACTGTGGCATCTCACTTGCACCTTTTGTGCCTTTCTTTGTTCCAGTTACCAGGGGAATTTACATGAGAAGAACAACTCTGCTTCCTAAAGGTGACCTGAAAGTTTTAAAACCAACTTGAGAGGTAAAATGGGTAATAGAATATAAGCGCAGGTTTTAGATTACTCCTCAATCATTTTAGAACTGCAAAATATTAAGGAAGAACTTGCTTCCCACTCCACACCTGGCAAATCTGGATTTAAGAGCAAGACTGCTTGCTTTGTGGTTTTTTTTTTTTCTTCTTTTTCCCTTTAAAAAAAAAAAATCAGATTTCTACTGAAGGGGAGCCTGAATTCAGCAACTGGCAGGTACCTCTACAAAGCATAGTTTCCACTTACCAACATGGGGGAAAAAAAGAGAGAAAAAGATTCTGCTAGATTTCTTGAAAGCATCTGTGTTTTTACCAAGTGGCTCAAATAATATTAATGAATTATACACCCAGTAAAGCAAGCAATAGCAGCTCTAACTCATGACCTCCAGCAACTCATGCTGGGTTGATTTAAGAGGTTGTCACTTCTGCCCCTCTGCTGCGGACTAATACCCCCACTGAGATGGCAGAAGACAACGTGTGCCCATATATCAACCACCACAGTCCACAGCCTGACACGCTGACGAAGGCTTAAGGGCACGCTCTGGAGTTAGCGCCCATCCTGCTCCACAGCTTCTCATGCTCTGGTGGTGGGCCAGGGCAGACAGCTCCAGTGCCAGATCGTGGGTCAAGGCCCTAAAATTCATGGCTTGTACTCCCTGCGGTGTCTGCAAATTACGACTATCTATCCTCCCTGGCTGGAAACTGCCAACAGTTTGGGCTGTTTTTTTTTTTTAAGCTAGCCCAGTAGCTTTTTAACCACATTGCTTAAGTGATCCCCACAAGATCATCCTACAATCTGCAGCAAGAGTAACTACGTCAACTACAGTCAGCAGACTGTGGCTCACATCTTCAACTGGTAAATCCTCAGGGCCTTGTTATTTGTCCAAGAACAAAAAACTGTGGTGGCTTAGAAATACCGGAATAACATCATCTGACCCCGAGTGGTTACTTTTGAGACTAATTTGCCACCTCTGCATCCCAGATACAAGGCGATTTGTTGGAACGGAGGACCAGGGCGGTGCCCAGTTACTCCTATGTGAGCTGAGGTGACATCTGCCTGGCATGTTGGATGAGGCCACTGCAGAGCAGGAGGATGGGCCATGACCGCTGCCCCCCTCTCCTGGTTTTCACCTGGTCCACAGCTGCTCTAATACAAAGCCAGACACAATTTCCACCCATACCTAACAGCTGTCTCAAGTGCTGGCCTGGATGAACCTGCTGCCATCACACCACAGCAACCTTCTGCTATACAGTTGTGCACCAGGACGTGGCAGCATGATCCAGCAGAGATGACTCCTTTTTCCCCTGCCTGGTTCCTCCTTCCACTTGTGGCCACAGCTTCTGACACAGGGAGAGAAAGCTGTCACCAGTATGATGTTGCCTTTTGGTTTTGGGACTAGTTCATGGGAGTATCACAGGACTTTGCAGCTCCCAGCAAAGCAGCACCTTTCCAGTCACAGGCTCATAAGCAAACTTGCCCACCAGAAAGTAAAATTAAAAAGAAAAACAATAACAAACCAACCTTTAAAGAGTCAGTAACCAAACAAACCAGCCCAACAAAGGCAAAATCAGATAATTAAGTGAGGTCCTTTCCCTGGATGACGAAATTGCAGACAGAAATGACATGGAAATTCTCTTTTCTACTCACCTACTGATCTGCACAGAAGCAAACAAGCAAACTCTGTAATTACAAGATGCTGAAGGTAATCAAGTAGATAGTCCCAATATTCAGAGAAAAGCTACCATGAAGCAAGAAGATTACTATTCCCATATATAATTTCTACCAGCCTGAAAGGAGTTGCGCTCAAACACCTTTCAAACATGGAGATTAGAACTACCTAAACTAATGAGCCACAAGCCAGTGGCTGGCTAAGTAGACACTAACTCAAGAACTCAAAATTAAGTAAATAAAAAGAATTACATGTAGCAAAATACATTCCAGTAGCTCTACAGAGTAGAGAGCTGCGATCTACAAAAGCTGTTTCCATGCCCTATCTCTGCCACTACCTTAGCTTCAAGACATGTTTCTATTTTAACACTTGCAATCTCTTCTTCTACAGACTTCTTCAAGATGCTCACTGACAAAAGTGTTACACAAGTGGGAGGAAACTAAAAGTTTCTGCCAAACAAAATGTTGCACCAATACTGCAACCAAATCCAAGTTTCATTCCCAAACCCAATATACACTTAAATGCAAGACCTATGAGTGCCAGGAGGTCTCTGTTCAACACTGCACAACTTTTTCACTGAAGCTGAGCCTACTCTAGCACTGGGGTAGAAACAGGAGTTACTGTGAGAAGACTGCTCCATGCATACAGTCCCACTGATCCCCCAAACTAATGCTGGAAAATGCATCCAGGATGCACCTCTCCATCATCATGGAAAACCAAACAATTTCTAATTATTAAAGATGGTCAATAATAACTGCTCCAATGACATTTTAAAATTTGTAATAAGGAATTATCTGGACAAAATTATGACCTTATAACAGTAGTTAAAATTTGCTGTCAATATTAAGTTACTGGTGAGACATACTTTCAGATGTGGGATGTCATGAATACCCCAACTTCATGTTTCCAAAAGCACATCCACCTGGAGGCTTCAGACTGCCTCGCTGGGCTGGCCGTTATCCTTGGAGATCCCAGAAAAGATCCACAGCAGCTATAAAATTAGTCACCACTCCATGTGGCCAACAATAGTTTATTTTTGGCAAGAGTGTGATATCTTAAAAGCATTATTTATTTGTATTGCCTAGATAGGCAAACTGAGGCACGAAGGAGGTGGGCTCTGGTCCAAAGCCACACAGACAGTGGGTATGGCATAATTCTAAGATGCCTTTTTACTCACTGAAACCACTTTGGACTTACTGTACATTCTGACTTGATAAGTAGCTGGGGGTTCTGGAAGGGGCTTCCTATCTGCTCAGCTTGTCCTCTGCTGAGGAGACTCATCCCATGATATTAAGTAGGAGCCAAGCACAAGCCACCACTGTCCTACATTAGCTTCCCTTCATACCTCCTCCCCCTGGAAAAGACAGGGGGAAATAGGGCGTCCTAATGATGCCCCGGGGGTGCCAATAAGTTTAACTACAGAGAGTCATTTTTGTTAATGGCATTCTGGCTGATGCAGTTTGAGTAAGGAGGATGAGAGAATCTTTCACTGTTTTTCTAAAGCAAATATTTGGCGCTTTCATCTTCCAGTGCTTTAACATGCAATCTGTCACCAAAAAAAAACTTTGTGGGAGTTCATAGAAAATAAATCATGTTTCAGACAGCAATTGAACAAGGGGGGAGTTATCAATTGTACTGCTCAGAAATTTAATTCATGGAAACTGGGTTGCAAACCACACAAACAGGTATTATCCCATCTGCAGGCATGACAATGCCATAGTTTAACACTGATGTTTCTGCCCTTCCGTGCCACCACCACCTTCCTGCCCATTTTTTGAGCTGGGGTACAGAGTCACAAAAGTCTCTCTATCATCACCTGTCCAAGGGTCCTCAGCAAGTGCCATCCATTTCATAAAAAAACTGAGTCCTCAGTGTACTCAATGGGTCCCCCAGGGTGCTAGCCTCAAGCTGGCATCTAACTGCAGCATCTCACCCACCTGTCAGCAATTCACACCACCAGTAATGAAACCAGACAAAGAATTCTACAACCAAGCATGCTTCTCCGGGGTTTTGTTTTTCCTGGCTAGGAGTACCAAGAATATCATGCACATATTTGAGCTGCTCCACCTAGTCATTATCCTGAGAGAAAAGGACAGCCACGCTTCTGGAATGTGGAGCCACACAACCAGTACAAACACAGGCTCTTCTTGGCCGAGCTGCCCGGAGCTTGCTGTGATTTGCAACTGACCCATCGCCTGCCAGCTCGTTTCTTGACCACCCGGGTTGTGGCTCCTATTCTCCATCCTGCTTTTGGCATAGTGACAGCATAGGCTGTTTTTTTTTTTTCAGTTTTGCTGTTTTCCCCCTCCCTCTCTTTTGCTTTGTTCTTGGCCAAACTCCTGTCTTCCTCTCTGCCCATTAACGCGAAGCATCGACAGGAGCAAGCGGAAGGAGGTCACTGAGCACTTGGCTGCTGCACCGTGTGGTCGGAGCCGTGCAGAGGCCACATGCAAACACTTCCAGTGCAGAGCAGGGCAGTGTAATGGTGGCATTAGGGACAGAAGAGGGCTGGACACACTTTGGCCATCACTCATCTATTAACGCAGCATGGAAAATCACTGGAGTCACTCTCATAGTGACACACAAACAAAACTGAGGCATTTATTTTATTTCCCCTTGCCTTTACAACCCAGCTAAAAAAAGCCAAAAAATCCTCCTCCTACCAGCCCAGGAGTTTTCTTCACAAAATTCACACAGTGCCCTACTTGCAGCTGACTAATTTCTTTTGTAGTAGATTTAACACTTGGCCAAAGCTAGCTTTGAGAGTGGACCTGCAACAGGCTGTTACGCAGAATCCGGTGGTTGTACGATTAAGAATAATCTACAGGGGTCTTCCACTTGCATTGTCAGATAATGAAGGATGTTTTTGCACCTCAGCAGCATAGGGACCTACCATTTCTATTACTGCGAGCACAAGGTTAAGTGACGCACCCAAAGTCAAAAAGGGCAACAACCTCCTTGATTTGCAGTCTACTGTTTTAATACTCAAGACAATCCTTTCCAACCTGCAACATTTCCATTTCCAGATGGAAAACTGCTTCCCTCTTACAACACAAAAATCAGAAACAACACAAAATCAGCTGCTGATGTTTTCTTTACACTGTGCCTCTGCTCTTCCTCCTTTTCCTTGGCTTATACACTGGGATCAATTACCTAAATTTCTTGCTCAGGTGAAGTGGCAGGTCTCCAGTCATTACAAAGAGAGGAATTAGATTACAGAGGAATTTACCTGCTGGAGACTGCTGTTACCTTCCTGAGCACAGCCAACAGCAGAAGGGTTGTACCACACTCACTCGAGCGTGTCCAGCCTGTGCCAGCGACATGGTGCCGCTCAGCCACTCCACTTTGGGGACCAGACACCCACTGGGTTTCCATCTCCTACCACTGTCACCTAAACCCTCTCCCTAATCCAAGCCAAACCACAAGACTTAAAAGCTCTGAAGCCTACCTATTTAGTTTGCATGAAACAGCTCTGGGAAGGGGATTAGTTTTCTCTCATCAGGGATATTTATATCTGCTTAGAAGGAAATATGAAAAAAATGAAGAGGTGCAAGCAGCAGACCAACAAGCCGGCATGCGACATGTAGGCAGCTGGGAGAGTTGACGGCAGCAGGTTCAGGTGGGGGTCCATCTCACCAGCTCTTCTAGGAGGAACAGCAGGGGGGAACATCACTCTCATGCTGGTTTAGAGCGGGGAAGGTGGAGAAGGAGCCATGCCTTTAAATCCTCACCCAGGGCTCCCATTCCCTGCTCTGGGCAGAAACAAGTCCTTACAAACCTTAAACTTTCTTGACTAGAAAGAGTTGGGCAAGGCAGAAAAGTTGTTTTATTGCTGTAATTCCACATCTGACTGTCTCCAGAGTTTTCAGGATTTCCACAAGCCCTAGGGACATGTCGTTGTCTGAGCACAGCAGCACTCACTACACCCACGTGTCAGCTGGGGACACCGGCTCTGACCCCACAGCTGGGGGCTGGATCGGGCACCAGGCCTGTGCTGCACCATCCGGTCTGGCTGCTCTGCTGCTCCCCCTCATTGCTACTGGTTTTCTCTTTTTCTAAGCTGGAAACACATCTTCAAAAAGAATTTGGGGGTCACCTCAGCCACTTCCACAAATGGTGCTGTGTCTGCTGGGATGAAGGGAAGCACGACGTCTGCCCTCCTTCTCCCAGCGAGCAAAGGCCAGTGACCAATTTACCTCCATTTTCAAGCCTTGTTTATCATTCCCTGTCCGTGAGTTCCCAACAGCTTTTTCCTGCCTGCTGTGAAAGGCAGGTTTCTCACCTGTCACTTCAGCTTGTTGCAAGCACAAGCCTGATGTGAAAACCACCAGCAGTGATGACACGCTCAAACGAATGTCTACTGATTGAAGGCCCTCGTGATCACCCTTGACCCCAATCCTGTAGATCATGTTAAATCCAACATTATCTCCCTGCCAACTTTGTTTTCCTAAGAGCTGAAAGACTGACACCAGAGCCTGGACCCAAGTGAAGAGCCTGTCAGGGAGAAGGTGGCTAGAGATTGGGAAGCAGGATGAAGAGGCTGAAATGCCAACACCCGCTCTCACGCCTCCCTCTCTCTCCTCTTTAAAATAACTTTTCCAGGGGTTAAAGTTAAATATAGTAAAATAATAAATTGGAACTTCGGACTTTACGAAGGGAAAAATAAATCTGAACTAAATGTCCTGTTGTCCTTCACTGGAAAACTGAAATTAGTACTGGGCTCAATAAAGCCTTCTAGTTTAGTACAATACAAGCATCTAGCCCTTTTTGTAAATGCACCTCACCCCTTCAAGGGAAGGACAGCTCTTACACTCATTTCAAAGAGACAGATGTGATCCACCTCCTCTCCTTGGGCTATATGCCACTGCCCACCACAGCTGAGGTGGACCTCCCTCCAAGGTGGGCACCACAGGCTCCATCCTCACTGAGCTATTCTTAGAGGTGTCGTGAGATGCACTCTCCCAATCTTATTTGACTACTCCAAAAGGGACCTGGATGGATTAAAAGTAAGCCACAGAACATTGTTTCCATGCAGAAACAACTTTGCCTCTACTCTTCCAAACATGAAGTTTTTAATAGGTCTCGGGTAGAAATGACAACAGGCCTCAAGGTATATAGAAGAGACACAAGAACAGGATAAATGGGGGAAAGAAAAAACGTTATTTAACTCACCAGCAATGCACAGCCTTACTAAGTTATTTGCCTGCAAAGATTCACAAATTTATAAAAGGTCCTCTGGAAATGTGTAAACCACAGTTCAACACAGAAAAACAAACTGTTGAAGTGCTGTGTAGAAGTGAGGTCATAGTTATATTATTGGACCTGAGAAATGGAAAAGTCATTGGATGACTTAAGGATTAGGACTGGGCCCAGTAAGTGCTGAACTTTGTATCCTGGTTTATAAAGAACCATCTCAACCAGGAAAGCCACACAGCTGAGGAGGTGGATTATAGTTTTAACCTGTTCAGCAACAAAACTAATAATAATAATAACATGACAGGAGATAATTGCCATTGCACCAACATTCGTGGTCCAGAAATGATGGTCTGTCTTCAAATACCATTTTATTATTTAAAATAATCACACATTTTATCAGCTTTATGAGATTTCCTTATATGAACTTAAGAGACTTGGACTGGATCTGTTAACTCCATATAGGTCATGACTTCTATAAAATGGCTAGCATGTCAGCAGTGCACTCAGGTCTAGTTACGTCTAGTGAGATTTCACATACCACACTTATTTAAAAAAAAAAAAAAAAAAAAAAAAAAAAAAGGTGTGCCACCCCCAGCAGCTTATAGAACATGCAGTGGAAAATCCAGGAGTGGTATCATTCCATAAACACATTTAATACTCATACGCATTATATAAATATACACGTATAGACGCATACACACACAATGAGGAGGATAATTAGGCGATAAATTGTGGAAACATGATAAATTGCATTTATCTGGCACCTTTGATTGCTTCATCTGTTCTCTCCTCACTAATCCATCTTTGTGGAGACTGGTTTCGAAGATTAAAAATCCCTGAGAAGTTTAGAAAATAGCTTTTTTTTTTTTTTTAATTAGCCTTGAAAGATTTGCTTACCACTATAACTTTGCACATTGTTTTCATCCAAGAGTAATCTTGATCCAGCATGCAGAATGGGAAATATTCACTGCTGGCTTAGACTGGAAAAAAACTCCATATAATATGGATAAGAACGTTACACCCTCTGGTGCAGGGAATCTTCCTTCTTCCAGTCACACAATGCACATAACCCACGATAATTATGTCAAGAGAGATTTTATTCAATATTTAACTTGGTAAACAGAGATAGTGCTGAAAAGGCCTTCACATTTTAGTGGGCTCAAATTATAAGCAGCAGGACAATAAGAACATTCAGGGTATGTCCAAAGACGGGTGTTCATCACACTGCCCTCCTCTGAACTAAACCAAATGAGATAGGTTTGTTATCAAAAATAACCTGCTCTTAGGCAATGATAGGTGCACTGTTTTGCCTCCTGTCCCAGGACACACCCTATTATTGTCATTATTAAACCATGTTTAATGATCTAAACACAATTACTTAGGGTGACTTGCCTTTAAATCTGTATCGATAACTAAACAAAGGGAAGTGAATGTTCCATTTTCTACTGTATTTACTTACTTGGCAGTATTTGCACAACTGATTTACCAACCTTAATGCTATGTGCAGAGACGTATTTACCATCTGATTGGGAAGGAGCTGGGAAATGTGAAGGCTGGGAGGGAGCAGGAGGGGCACACCCTCTTCACGCAGCAGTGGCTGCACTGCTTGGCAGGAGTGGACCCATTTGGACAGGCTGGAATTCCTGCCAGACCATCAGTCTATTTTTATAAAAGCCAAGTTTGTTTGTCAGCCATGGTCATGAAGTCACCACCTCCTGAAAGCTTTCGAGAAGCCAGTGTGAAATGAGCTTCATCCTTGTTCCTGTTATAACAGCCTCACTCTCTTAAATGCTACAGATGGGCCAGGCCCAAGTCCCAAACAAATCACTGTATCCACCGTCTCTGTAGATTCACCCCTTGCTAAAGCTAGAAGTGGGTCTGCACACGTCAGCTCCAAGCCAGCAATCCCCTCCCTAAGTGAAAACTTGCACTTTTAAAAGCATAACCATGAACATGGGGCGTTGGGCCAGATGACCTCCAGAGATTTCTTCTGAAGGAAACTATTTTGTGACGCAAAGAATGACCTCCACTGTCACATCATGCAAGAACACCTCCCACCCAAATCCTACATGTAATCATCTTCCACTGATTTTGATGAAGAGATAAATCTGCTCACAGTGACACATACAGAATGGAGGCAGAGGACAACACATTATCATCCTGATTCAGCACAGGAGGTTGAACTGATAACAGTGGGAACATCCATGATCATCTTCCAATATTACGGATTAAAACAGAGGGCCTCTCCAGAAACTATGAAGGGGGTGTTACATATTG
Organism: Hemiprocne comata; assembly: GCA_020745705.1. Lineage (NCBI taxonomy): Eukaryota > Metazoa > Chordata > Aves > Apodiformes > Apodidae > Hemiprocne > Hemiprocne comata. The sequence continues at coordinate 29,492,789 of CM036592.1, read as the reverse complement.
GCCCACAATTCTCATTCCACAGAAGAGTTTCTTCTTCAGTTTCCTCATACACTAACACCTTTCACTAGCAGCAAGTTTTCCAAACAAACTCTTACATAGGCAAATAATCTAGTCTGGTCCCCAAATCCTCCAGAGATTTCTGGACTGTATGAACTCTGCAGCATCAAAATCAAAGTCAGAATATTAAAAAAGGTACCAGGTTGAAAAGTATATCTGTGGCATAGCTAGATCTGAGCCATGTCTTGTCATTTTGATGGAGTGATGTTGATAAGACATCCCCTACTTTCATGCCATAAGAAGGACTACATTTTCTAACAGCATTGCTAAGATTTGAATCTCAATTAAGGATGAAATAAAATAATAATTGTATTATTTTTTAATATTAATAGGATTGAACAATAAGGCAAGAAAAAAAGAAAATCTCAAAAAATCTGAAATAGGATCTCAAGCAACAACTTCTTCAAGCAAGGAGAAGTCAGGGAATTTCATCACCAGTTCAGTGAGGCAGCAAGTACACAGCTATTTGACTAAATCTGGGATACTGTCTGAATTCTTTAAAGTTGTCAAAACCCACAAAGAACACCTTTGCTAGGTAAAAGAGGATATTCTGGGTTAACATCTTCACTTCCACGCTCAAACTTAATTTTTTGAAAAAGCCTTTCACACACCTACAGCAGGAAACATCCATTCATTGTTCCTCCTTAGGAATACATGTGAACTCCAAAGGGCAAGAGATAAGGGCTAAACAAAAGTAAATCATTTCATAACAAATGAAAGCATTAATAAATTCAGGTCATGAGCGTCTTCAAGCTTCATTAGAAAATGGAGAGTTAAGGTCAACAAAATACAGGAAGATATTAAGTCGAGGAAAATAAACCAGTACCCCCCCCTTTTTTCCTCCAAGCTCAGAAGAAAGAGGCATAGAGCCAACCAGCATGCATCCTTCAATAAAAGCTTCACTTATCACTTCTCAGGGGGTCATATGTACCGTGACTTATTACAATAGTTGGAAGCATAAACAAATTAGGACTGTTAGTTTGAAAGGGGACATGACCATTGCCTTAGTGTTGGCCATCACAACATCAACACCTACATGTTCAAACAGCTAGTGGGACTACACCATCACAGAACAGCTGAGGTTGGAGGGACCTCTGGTCTAGTACAACTGCCCTGCTCAGAGCAGAGTCAGCTACAGCAGGTTGCTCAGAGCTGTGCCCAGTGAGTTTTGGTATTTCCAAGAATGGAGATGCCACAATCTTTCTGGGCAACCTGTTCCAGTGTTTCATCACCCTTACAGGAAAAAAAAAAAAAAAAAAAGTTCCTTCTTACATTGAAATAGCACTTTTTGTATTCCAGTTTCTGCCCACTGCATCCTGCCATGTCACCAGGCATCACCCAAAAGAGCCTGGCTTCATCTTTTTTACTCTTCCTATCAAGTATTTATATACAATGATAAGATCCTTCTGGGCCCTCTCTTCTCGAGGCTGAACAGTCCAAGCTGTCTTAACCTTCCCTCACATGAAAGATGCTCCAGTCTCTTAAACACCTTCATGGCCCTTTGCTGGACTTACTTCTTTAAGTACATGCCTCTTTTTTATTGGAGAGTGCAGCACTGGACCCAGCACTCCAGATGCCAACAGGGCGTAGTGGAGAAGAAGGATCACCTCCCTCAATCTGCTGGCAATGCTCTGCCTAACACAGCCCAAGATACCATTGGCCTTTTTCACCATGAGAACATAAGCCTGTGCTGGTGTACAGAGCTATTCTCCACAAAGGTAGAACTTCACATTTCCTTTTCTTAAACTTCATGAGATCCCTGTTGGCCCACTTCTCCAGCCTACTGAGGTCCCTCTGAATGGCAGTACACCCACCTGGTGTACCAGCCACTCCTCCCACTTTTGTATCATCTCCAAGTCTACTGAAGGTGCGCTATGTCTCATCATCTAGGTCATTAACGAATTACTGGGCTCAGCATTGGCCCCTGTAGTTCCTAACTAGTGACTGACCTCTAGCTAAACTTCGTGACACTGGTCACAACCTTCTGAACCCAACAGTTCAGCTAGTCTCTCTCCACCTCACTAACCACTCCTCTAGTCCATGCTTTCATCAGTTTGCTTATGAGGATGTTATGGGAAACTGTCAAAAGCCTTACCAAAGTTAAGAAAAAGAACATGCCCTGCTCTCCACTATGCCAGTCAACTCATCACAGAAGGCCAACAGGTTAGTTAAGTGTGATTTACCCTTCAAGAATGTATGCTGACTATTCACAGTCACGTTCTTGTCCTTAATGTGTTTAGAAATGTTTTCTAGGATTAGTTGCTCCATCACCTTCCCAGGGATTGAGGTGAGGCTGAACAGCCTGTGATTCCTTAGATTTTGTTCCTTCCCCTTCTGGAAGACAAGACTGAAACTTGCTTTCTTCCAGTCCTCAGGAACCTCCCCTAACTGCCACAGCCTTTCAAAGTTTATTAAGTGTTGCCTTGCGATGACAAGCTTCCTCAGCACTAATTGATCCATTTCATCAGGTGCCACGTTCTCTAACCTGGTCCTCCTCCACTGAGGTGTCTTCCTTGCTCTGGACTTTCCTCCTGGTCTTAGAAATCTAAAGGCAAATCTTATCACTAAAGACAGAAGCAAAGAAGGCACTGAATATTCTTCAGCTTCTTCCATGTCTTTTGCCGCACTCCTCTCAGCAGCAGGCCCACATTTTCCCTAGTCTTCCTTCTGCTCATGATGAACCTGTAGAAGGCCTTTACTGTCACCCTTCACATCTCTAATGTTCTAATAAGTTCCAGATCATTTTTGGTTTTGCTAATCCCATCCCTGCACGCTTGGACAGTGTTCTCCTCCTGGGTCTCTTTTCTCTGCTTCCTCTGCTTGTATTCTTCCTTTATGTTTGACTTCAGTCAGCAGCTTCTTGTTCACCTATGCAGGCCTCTTGACATCTTTGCTCGACTTCTTGCTTGTCAGGATGGACCGGTCTTGAGCTTGGAGAAAGATTTTTGAAAACGAGCCAGCTCTTCCTGGATGCCTCTTGTCTTTATAACTGTATCCCATAGGATTCTTCCAGATTCCGGAACAGGCCAAAGGCTGCTCTGCTAAAGACCAGGGTTGCAATCCAGCTTTTAGCCCTCCTCCCTCCTCACAGGATCCTCAACTCCACCATCTCATGGTTGCTGCAGCCACAGCTGCTGCCCCAGCCTTATCATCCCAAACCAGGCCTTGTTTTAAGTATGAGGTCCAGAAGAGCCCCTCCCCTTGTCACCTTCTTAATCACCTGTGTCAAAGTTGTCATGGATACACTACAGAAACTGCTTGAACTGCTTGTCCCCTGCTGTGCCATCTCTCCAGCAAACTCTGGGGCAGCTGAAGTCCATCATAGGGACCAGGGCCTGGGAACAGAAGCCCTCTTCCAGTTGTCTGAAGATCCCCACTACAGTATCACCCATGTCGGTCTGCCTGCTCATCCTGACCCAAAAGCTCCTGGCTGGCTCAGGACCCCTTCCCTGGCAGGGTATTACAGCATATCACAGAATCACAGAATTACCAAGGCTGGAAAAGACCTTTAAGATCATCAAGTCCAGCCTATGACCAACACCACCACACTGTCTAGACTCTGGAACTAAGTGCCACATCCAGTCTTTCCTTGAACACATCCAGGGACGGTGCCTCCACCACTTCCCTGGGAAGTCCATTCCAATGTCTAATCACCCTCTCCATGAGGAAGTACTTCCTAATATCCAACCTAAACCTCCCTTGGAGCAGCTTCAGGCTGTGCCCTCTTGTCCTGTCACTGGTTGCCTGAAAAAAGAGCCCAGCCCCCACCTGACTACAACCTCCCTTCAGGTAGTTGAAGAGAGTGATAAGGTCCCCCCTGAGTCTCCTCTTCTCCAAGCTGAACAACCTCAACATCCTCAACCTCTCCCTGTAAGACTTTCCCTCTAGTCCTTTCACCAGCCTTGTTGCTCTCCTCTGGACCTGCTCCAGCACCTCAATGTCCTTCTTGAAGTGAGGGGCCCAGAACTGTACACAGTACTCGAGGTGAGGCCTCACCAGGGGAGAATTACATCCCTACTCCTGCTGGCCACACTATTCCCGATACAAGCCAGGATGCCATTGGCCTTCCGGGCCACCTGGGCACACTGCTGGCTCATGTTCAACCAGCTGTCCACCAGCACTCCCCGGTCCCTCTCTGCCAGGCTGCTCTCCAGCCACTCTTCCCCCAGCCTGTAGCGCTGCCTGGGGTTATTGCGGCCAAAGTGCAGGACCCTGCACTTGGTCTTGTTGAATTTCATGCCATTGGTCTCGGCCCATCGACCCAGCCTGTCCAGGTCCTCCTGCAGCTTCTTCCTACCCTTTGGCAGATCAACACTCCCCCCCAGCTTGGTGTCATCTGCAAATGTACTGAGGGTGGACTCAATCCCCACATCCAGGTCGTCAAATCCGAATGAAAAGAAGGGGGAGCAAGAGTGTTCTTGGTAAACACGGTTATAAATAGTTACACCTGTAACACCAAATCTATTGCCCCCTTCCTTTCCAAAAAGCCCAAACCAGAACGCCCCCAGGTACTGACAGTTGAGCAGACTGTACAAGCAAGCCATGAGGGCCTTCCCATCAGCCAGGAAAGAAGAGTAAATGGGGGGGGTGAGGGGCTTTCTCTTCTGACACTCTGGGTTTAACTTCAGAAAGTAGTTACTCTAGACTTACACATTTTGGCCAGGCAAGAGAAACTGCACTTGAAATTACCATTTAGCTACTGCACCCTGGTACCAGACAATCACTCTAACTTGACCTATGCTTCTGCAAGGAAGACAAACATGCAGCCACCCACATGGGATCTCCTAGGAGGGGAAGGGCTACACGTGTTCCCATACAGCCACTTTCCCTGACACCTTCCCAGGAAGTGTGGGCAAATCTGTCTGCCATGCTGAATGCACCAGCATGTTTGCAGGAAGGCTTGACAAGGCTAAGGAGGAGGAGGGTCCTTCAGCCTGACTCCCCACTGCAGAGCGGGCAAGTTACATGTTTGAGATGAAAACAGCATGTGCACTTTAAGCCTGGAGACAATACTGCCAAGCCAGCCTGGGCTATTTTTCTGGGTGTTGCCCTAACATCTTGATCAGCCACAGAAATGTCTCAGCTGGAGTTTAGTCATGCTTCTGGCCCAGACTAGCTGGCACCACTGGGTTAAACAAAGGGCAGCCCTGCCTTGCCTCCTTCCTGTGCCCAAATTAATCAATTCATCCTTGCAAATATCAAAAGGATGTTAGCACCTGAATGGAGAGGGTTTACACCAAGGAACAGGAGATCACAATGCCAGATTTAAGTAAAAAGTATCAAGAAAATATCCTTAATGTGCAGTGGTTTTCCAAAGGTATTTTTGGACACCCTCACCTCTATTTCTTCAGAAACACAAAAATAGATTTGATAATGCAGATAAAAATACACCACAGTACGGAATCCTGTTTTGTCAGGATAATGAAAAGTAAAATGGAGAGTGTCTTACTCCACTTTAGCTTCTACGATTATTGCTCCCATTACGGTGATCATAACCTGGAAAAGGGAACAACGCTAGTTCTTCCCTGGCAGCTCAGAGCATGGTGTCAGCGCTATTTTTATCAATTAACAGATCTCCAACTTGTCAGAGAAAATACATTGAGCAACAAGTCTGGCTGCCTCACCTCACCACATGATCAGTCTTTAAAAAATACTTCTGTTTTTGATAGAATGAATTAGCAGGCAAATACGAAACAGCATTTCAGAGAATTCACTCGCACATTATGTTGGATATCCTGCATGCATATGTAAAATACAGAATATAATGCAGATACAGAGAACTCACAGTGATTACTAATTGGGTACAAACTGTATATACTGCTTCTTTTCTAAAAGCAACAACATTTGCGCTTGAATTACTTGTCATCCAGGTAGCAGGCCTGGTGTTCACACTGCTACTTTAAAAACTTATGCAACTGCACCGAGTTCTGTCTTTCCTGAGATAAAAGCATGTCCTGAATATTCTTTATTCTTCAGGGCTACTAATTTGAACAGACCTGTCACTCTAAGTAGAGGGAGTTGTGGAATATTGACATTCTATTGAATTATTTAAGATAAATTAACAATGTTTCACATCCTAGGAGATCAGTATTTGCAGAAAAAGCCTGACATACTTGTGTTTAGACCAAGTAGCCAGAATGTGGAGAAGTTACAATTTATAAACTATTTTTTATTCCCCATGGAAATGAAGAGGAGACACACCAGCTGACTGCATGTGACTTGCCTCAGCTCAGCAAGCAGAATAGAGAGTTTTGAATATTTTATTCTGCTTTGTTACAGATGGCAAGGACAGGAGTTCTTATGTTACCATCTTGCTTATTTATGGCAAAACCAGTCCCATCCCAGTCAACATAGACAAAATGTTGATGACTAGACTCAAAGCTATGGGATGCTCATTCCCTGACAGCAGAAGTCATGTTTAATATAAGAGGGTGAGGAGGCATTAGCTCTCCTGCTCTGGAAATCCCAAGGAGGGACCCTGAACACCACTGTTGTTTCAGGCCTCTCCCTAACCATAGGCAAGAGCTGATACACTCTAAGTTCCAAGCTCCTTTGTGATCAGACAAGGCTCCTGTTCATCCGTGCATAGACATGGGTCTCTTCTAAAGCTGACAAGTTCAGAGCAAAAGTTCGAAAATTAAGAGGCAGTGTTAATTCTTAATGGGTGCTGCTGCATAGGAGCTCAAGCCTGGATATTCATAATGCTCACACACCAAAAAAATAGCAGGGCTCGGTGAATCACCACCATAATTCCCCCAGCAAATTACGGGCTGGAGCTGATGTACAGAGAAATGCTGTCCAGGATTCAATGCCAACTCACTCTGGGTGGGTATGTCACCTTTCCAAATCCTCACCAGTCAGACTGTGGAACACTAGGCATGGAAAGCGTACATATAGATATAAATATATAGATACATATACATATGCAGATATGCCTGTCTATATGTTTAGGGGGTTTTTTATGTATGTATATATAGGTGATGGGAAACTTCTGAAATATCTCCCTTCCCTTGACACTGACAAACACTTTTTCTTTTTTTTTGACCTTTTCTGCAAAAGACAGAGCAGATTTTCAGAAGAGAAGAAGGGCAGTTGAAGGATATCCCCAAAGAGCAGAAGACAGCAGCACTGTCTGCTTCTGTATCATCAGGTGGGCATCAACAAGACCTGAAGGTCCAGCAAGGTGCCTACACTTTGCTGCTCACACCAAGAAGTGACCCTGGCAGTGGTGGGTCTCCATAGCAAGCAGGAGCAGCAGCACAGGTACTGGGAACGTGGACAGTGGGACCAGGAATGTGGTCAGGTGCAGGCTCCACAATAGGGCAAGGAAGCCCATCCCTCTCATCTACCCAAAGAGCTTTGAACAAGGAAAGGAGCAACTCAGCATCTGACAGGCCACCAAGGGCATGGTACCCCCTTTGCAAACATAATACTGAGTCACTAACCATGCCCAACAGACTGACAATGGGAGATTAGTGTGAATTTATGGCTGAGGTCCCTCATTTTTCTTCATCGTGGTAATGACTCACTTCCCACCCACAGGAGCGAAGGGCTGGCTATAAAACCTCCCATTGTTTCTCTCACTTACCTGGAAAGAAGTGGATGAAAACGGCCATTTATTTGTGCTCCCAGTCTCTACAGAAAATTATGTAGGAGGAGCTTGGGGCGAGATTTCAAAGACAGGAGTGTGTGCATGTGTGGAGATGGAAAGAGGCTTTGAAAGGACAAGAAGAAAAAACCCAAATGGGCTTAATCTTCAATTCAGCATTAGTTGGGTTATATTTTATATACAAATAGATATGTATCTATAATCTTGCAGACATAACAGTAAGCATTTATGGAGCCAGGCAAAGTGTGTGTGCCCACACCAACACGTACCTGCTGGGGCTGATGTGAGCCCTCAGTTACTGTGTCCATCTCACCTGTGCTGGCACTCAATATTTCTGAGTCTCTCGCAAGCTTTAAACAACTTATTTTCTAGACTCAATGTACCACTAATGCTTGAGGAGTTTTTTTAATAATAAAACCCCCACAAATACATTCACCTATGTTTTTGAGGTTCTGATTTGGCAAAAGAACCCCAGTGATCAGCTAGGTTTCAAAATCTAGCTAGAGGTTTCAAAATCTAGCATCTATAAACTTATTAGAACACCAAAGCATTTTATCATTGATTAAATAACCAAAAGAGCCTAAGACACCAAATCTTAATTATCCATCATGTCTGCATGCCAAAACTGTTTTGAATTTTAAATACTGCATGTTTCCAAAATGCTGTTGGTTTTATGAATTATCTACAGCAGGATCAATACACTTGGAGTCATGCTAAGAAAGAAGCTAATTTTACAGAAATAGGGGAAGACCACCCCTCAGTAGCACTAGAGAAATCCTTTATTTTCTTTTGAACAGCTTAAATAGACCTTTGCTACCACTTGTTCCTCATCATTTAACTTATCAGTCCCCAAATCATACTAATTAAGCGTTTATTATACATAGTAAACCACATAAAGAAACTTCTTGCTCAGGAAAAATGCCAAATGCTACATGGGGCTCTGGCGAAGCCTTCTCCCTCCTAGCATGAATCATTATGCTTTTAAAAGAGTATTGTGATCCAGGAAAAAGAACTGACATGACAACTCTGTCTTTTTCAACACATAGGTTTCCTATTACGTATACTTAACAACTTATTTGGAGCATCTTCACACCGAGATGGCCATAATAAGTACTTTGAAGCATCAGCCTGAAAATAAAGGGCTTATATATGCAATTGAAATTATTGCCGCTCAGGAGTTAACCAAGAACCAGCTTGAGCTCTTGCACCTCAGCTGATGCTTGGCACTTAATTAACTCTCAGGAACTCACAAATCTAAACTGGCATTAAATACAGTTTATCTTCAGGCAGCACTGAACACTTCTTTTCTAGCAAGCTTCCTGAGTCTGGTGTCCACCATCACTTGTCATTTTGAAAAACCTGGCCTACATGCTTACAGGGTTTAACTCTCATACCACCACAGCTACTTGAGCACAGAAAGCAAGTTCAGGAAACAATCCTCCTGTAATTCCCATCTTATTAAACAGAAGTGTTGATTACTGGCTGGTAGTGTAGGAAATACTTATTTCACTATAATTATTGATACAGATGTAGCCCTGAGTAGAATTAGATATAAAATATGCACAATAGCAATAAAGTAACAATTATAAGGTAGGGGCATTATACAGAAAAAATACATCCTAACATAGATATTTTTGTATTTCTCCCCATTTCCCACCCTAGTTGTAGTGTTTACTGATATCGATAAAAGAATGAGGAAGAATTAATTCATCTTAAGCTTTCAGATCTCAGGCTGGTTTTTACAGACTTAACAGTACAAGGCAGAAAAAAACCAAAGCCAACCAAACAAAAAAATCCTAAATGTGTAAATTAGGCAAATATGGATCCAAAATGTCACTGAGAACAGTATATGGAAATGCATCATTTTTATGACCATATTCTCAGAAATATATGTTAAAATAAGGCTTCGAACACAATGTATTTTCATGTATCTGTTTTGCCACATGAAAAAAATCGTATTTCTGGGAGGCCAGTGTCTTCTCTTTAAGTATGGGAGGAACATGATTAACAAAGAGCTTGTACAATTGAGACACTGGAAGAGCTTTGAAAAATATTAAAGAAAAGAAACTGGAAAAATCTTGTGCTAGAGTTTTCTTCATTAAATAAATAAAACCATATACAATGTAATAAACAGTAAAACTTTAAATTGCAAGGCCTTCAGTCAGGTCAGGCTGATCTCAGTATCTTCAGTTCTCATCCATCTTACCCGCCACCAAAGGTGGTGCACCTTTGATGTGAACTAATTACATTCGAAACATTTTGTCAAACAGCTTAATGCAGATGCCAAATAAGCTCTGTCTGTCTAAACAGGGCTTTAGACAACTTATCACTTTCAGTGTTAACTAAGAGCTAAGTTCCACTTCAAACGGAATATTATGCTGCATAGAAAAAGATCTGCATTTAAAACTTCAGACAAAAAAAGGGTTAAAAAGCCACATTATTGTTTTTTATTTCAATGCTGCTACATTCCCATTGTCCTGGCTAGAACAAGAATTACAGTGTATGGGTGTGTATGCACACGTGTGCAACAATAAAACACACAATGCCGAAAGCAACATTTCTTTCATGTGATAAAACTATCTACATGACAAGAGGAAGTGTTTTAGGACAAGGCATTCTGTCTGCTGTCTGCAGCATCATTTCAAGATCTGCTCAAACGAATCATGTTTATTAAAAATGTATTAAAAAGAATTATTATTGCAAAACAAAAAACAACAACGAGGGGAAGAACAACAACTAAAATTCTGCACCCAGAGCGCTGGAGCCTGAGGTGTTGGAGGGGAGAGAAAATTGTTATCCTGATCCTGACCCTGTATGTGAAAAATATTCTTTTACGACTTGGCAAAAGCATCTACATTTTCTCCCTGGGAGGAGGGAGGTGAGGCAGGGGAAGACAAAGGAGAAAGACACAGCAAGGGAAGCCTCTGAAGGGGACTGGGTTCACTCACATTTCTTAACAAATCTATTCCTTCTGCAGAAACGGATATTTGTTTAAAACAGCCCTTCTGTCTTTTCTTTTAAAAAAATCTAACACTGACAAATCAAAAATACATATTCCAGCACATCTTGATGAAACAACAGCCCTCCTCACGACATCCACCACTGTTCTCTCATTAGACCAGTTTTCTACTGTGTCCCCTCAAACCTTTTCTTTGATGCAAGAGTACAATCCCTTCTTCTTCTTCCATTAGTTTTGGCTCTTAAGCATGCAATAGTGATCTAAAACCCCTCTCTATACTTCTGCATGAGTTTTCAGCAGGGTCTGGTTCACAGAAGATTTCTTCTTTTCAAGTAGGAGGGGAAGGTTACAAGTTTTCCCACAGTTTCAAAACCACCAAGTACACTGTCCAGTAGACTCAGATACATCAGCAGGGAGCACTGTTCTGTTCCTCTAATATTGACGAATATTGCAGCCTCTTAAAATGCAAACATTATATACCATGACAAAGGAAAACAAGCTAGATTGTTTCTTCCATTTAATGCCATTGTAAGCCTGCAGTAACAGCCTAGTCCCACCTTTTCCCACTTATACCTGTGTCCCCCTGTTTACATCAGGAAAAGCATCTGATCTGCCTTGATGGTAACCTGGAGAGAGGAGCTGATGTAGGGTTCAACTTAATTTTTGGGGGAGAAAAGGAAATAAAAGGGAAAACATGTTTTAACAGCCCAGTTCTCCAACTTGTTTCACGTACACCCAAGCACAAGGCAGAGGGCAAGAGTTAACCCTTCCAACAGCAATGCTGGCTGGGCTAGTTTAAATGTTTGTGAAGCTACAGCCTACTCCAGTGAGACTGCTTCTGAGACAACTAAGCAACTGAAACTAAGTATCTGGTAATTAAATAAGAGTGATAATCAAGATGTATATTTCAACTGTAGAAAAAGTAATCATTCCTTGCTTGCCTGGGAATTTAACTGGATTCTCAAGATATTGCCAAGTCCCAGGAAACCTTGCAAACTGCACAAACGTGGAGACTGCTCCTCTGCTCACCTCCTGTCTTCTCATTTGGCTTCCCCTTTTTTCCCTAGAGCAGATATGTTGCAGTTTCCAGCATTTTAAACCATCTGCTGTGGGCACACAGGAGAGACCTGGCAAGCTCCCTGCGGGCTCTCAGGACACGTCCTTACCTCCACCCCCACCAGGGTGGTGCTCTTCACTTGGTTCTCACCATTGTCCTTCCCCAGGTCACTGAACCTTTCCTGGGTCCTGCCTTCACTTTTCTTGCACTACCATGCTGCATCCACATGGTCCCTCATGTGATGAGCTTCCAACCATCTCTACAGGGAGCTCATAACACTTGGAAGAAACCACTGCCTGCTCTCTCCAGCAAACTCTCTAACCCAAAGGCAGCAGCCCCTGCCAAAAGCAACAGATTAAAACCAATTTAAGAATTTAGGAGAATGTTTCTGAGTTCTGCAGAGCCAGTGCATGATAGGAAAGCAAGACCACCTCATTACATGTCACCCTCTCGCAGCCTCATTTGAAGACTTTCAGCTTCCAGAAGAAAATCGCATTTATCAAGTTTGAGTATGACTGGGTTTCTAAAGGTCAAATTTAGGCTGGAAACAGGGAGGTGCCCTGTAAGAGAGGACAAAGTCATATCTCTCCCTCTCCTTACTGTAAATGGCAAGCAATCAACCTGTGGAATTCACTGATGCAGGGGTCAGAGACAAAATCCTGTGGGTGGATAATTTTACAACTATTAACGACACTTGCAGTGCCACAGAATCCAGCAGTAAAAGAGCAACCAAAGGCCACAATTTCACAGCGCAATCTATTTGCCAGTGTCTTACGAAAAGACACTGCCTACTGGTGGCACCACATGCAGACACAACTGGGTTCTAATCTGCAAAAACCTGTCCTTAAGTTCTCTGTGTCCTTAAATGCTTGTGACATCTACCCCTTTGCTAGAAAGAAGACACCAGTTGTACACTGTTATCTGGTATGTCACATCAGCCATCGCTAGGAGAAGGGTACCCATTAGAAAACCGGTGGCCTCAATTACCATTTCAGCATGTATTTCCCTGCTACACCAATATTTTAAAAACAAGGTACAGCAGAGGTCAGAAAAAGTCATCCCATGGCAGAATGGGAAATAATGAAAGAAGGGTGCAAGACAGTGATGCTGGTCCAGGATCAAAGTGCTACTCAGTAATCTCCATTATTGTGCCTCATTGATATTTTAAGCAAATCAATCTGATCTCATCACTGTGCCTACTAATGTTTTAAAATGCAAATAGCAGTTACTTAGAATAGTACCTAGATTTCTCTCCTGGAAATGTCTTTATAATTCACATCTTATTAGCCACAAGAATTCCAATTACACATCTTCTCTTCTAATTCCTACCAGCTGATTATTAGCATTAGATGATAATAGAGTATTTTCTGCTAATATATTTCTTAATAACATCAAACTGCAGAATGCCTTTGTGGTCTAATAATTGAATAACTGTGCTGAAGAGAGCACTAAATTACTGGAAAATGTTTTACTTTAAGTCTTTATTACTGTTCAAAAACATGGAATATTTAAAATATGCTCACAGTTTAGCTACAATCGTCAGGCAAGTTATATTTGCAGCCAAAGAAAAAGGAAATCAAATTGTTTAAAGATTAACACATAACTCAAGTTTCTGGAGGCTTAAAGGGGGAAGAAGGGAGAAGACAGCTACATCCCCATAAACAAACAGATGATGCAAGGTTTAATACTGAGAAGACAGCACTGGGTTTCTGGGTTTTATTAGCAGATCTCTCAGTGTGGGGAACGATACCCTAAGATATGCATTCACAATGCAAGCTGGCATCAGCTGCTAGTTTATAGAACATTTTTCTTTAATATTGAGGACCATTACAAGAAGAAACATTAAAGCAAGAAACCAGAAAGGGCTCGGAGAATGATGAACACTGGAGACCTCTGTCACAGCAGAAAACATCCTCATATGTTTATGTTGCAAACCTAACCACTAAAAGAAATGATGAGTAATGGATCCTGCCGTGCTGGGGACTCTCTCAATTAGCTATTGACTCCTGCAGAAAAGAGCAGAGCTCTAGGGCTGGGATAGGCACTGCAAGTCACAACTAAGGAATGATAATGGGAAGCATGAGGTAGCTTCAAGTTCATCTTCCCTCATCTTTCCAGGCTCATAGTGCCATCCCTGCCTCTCTCCCCCACTTGATCTCCAAAATCTGCACAGGGGAACATGCACTCATTGATCGATCTGCGTGCCTAGATAAATAGTATCTCAACTGGGAAGAGTTCAAGGTAAACACTTCAACTTAAGAAAACAAGCAAGGAATGGGGGAAAAAGAGCTCACCTCTTTATTTGGTATTCTGTGTGGTGCAAATACACCCAATTAGATGTGTCCATGTAATTTTCACATCAAACATCATGAACTCCATACTCAGCTCCCAAGGCAAGTAATTGCATGGCTCACAGTGGATTTTCCCAAGTTTTTGAGAACACTGCTGGCACTCTTCAATAAAGCCATTTAACATAACAGAAGGTTAAAGTGAGACACAAACACTTGCTTTTTTTAATTTACACCTTTCATTTACTTCCACAGAAATGTCAGGAAAGGGCTGAGATATTGTGTGATGTACTGTCATGTACGCTTCCTTTTAAGAGCTGGGTTGAAAGAAAAGGCTTGGATTAAGAGAATGTAATCAAGATCTATACCTTTAACAAATTTTTAGACAGTCAGAAGAGGGTGCATGCTCAAGGGCATTGATCTTAACGTGCCTTCAGAACAAAGAACAAGCATCCTGTCTTACATATTTACAGACATGAAAACAGGTGGTAGGGAAAATCTGCAAATGTAATGACTTTACACGATCTTTTTCAAAAAATCAGGTAGAACCGGCCTCCACCACAAGGATGAGGCTGGTAAAATACTGTTTGTGCACATTACATTGAGCACTACAAACCTTCCCAGCATGAGAAACTATTAGTCTTCATATCATTATATTTATGCAGCTGTGGTAATTTTTTTGATGAATGCTCTTTGCAAACCACTACGCTACAGAAGATGCCTTTTTAAAGTTGGTGTAATACTACACGGCACTGGGAGAGGGGAAGGCAGTGCTAGATGCACCAATCTGACAGTATTTTATAGATTGTATTTTCACCCTGAAGGGTGGAATTTACAAACTCAGGGAGCTATTTAAGCACATGAACGATCCCATGAATCTCACCTCTTGCATCAGAAATGTGGTTTCAACACCCAGCTGAACTATGGCCCTGAGTGTAGCTTGCTGGGTCTGGGTTCCCGGGCTTGCTGCCTCCTGTTTTGGTGGCAGTCTATTCTCCTCCAACAGGCAGCTGCTACTAAATATGAAAACCAGAGACCCATCTCCTCAAATGTCAACACCACCTTCTTCCTCTCCACCCTGCTTCCCAAAGACATTTGCATAAGGACGATCAAATGCTACAGAATAACCCTCCTGTTCCCCTGTTCCAATATCCCATTAAGAAAACTTCCTCCACATGAACTACTGAAGAAGCGATCCTGACAGGTATTATAGAAAACCAGGAAACAACAGAGATGTTTCAAACATGCAATGAAGACCCCAGTGGGCTCAGGACAGCGTCCAGCAGAGCTGCCAAGACCCTGTGTCACTGCAATTTATTTTAATGTGCAAGCACTGCAATTTACAACCGGGCTAGATCAGCACACCCCAGAGTGTGGAGAACCCACGGCTATTATAAAAATCATATAAATAAGGATTTTAATTAAAAACATTGTGCAATACACAAAATTATTACTTAAAGGAGTAGGAAGGAGAGAACTGAGTTTTTCCCTTGCATTTTTAAGAATACTTTTTGAGAAGGGGCAGGAAAGACAACAGAAACGGTGGAGAGGTATACCACAAAACTTCTCTAAAACAAGTCACACCAGAAATGAAGTGTGTGGGGAAAAAAATCACAAGGCTTCTGAAAGGAAGATGGACATTTTCTTATCAAAAGAAAGGAAAAGCAAGCAAAATTATGAGAGTAAAAAGTATTCAGGTATGAGAGTTATCTCCTCCAGTTTGTGACCGCCAAGGAGGTATTCCACTTCAGCGTCTCCTGATATCCCCTACTTTGCCATCCAAAATTTTGCCAAAATGAGCTCCACAGGGAAGAACAAGGGAAGCCAAAACAACACTGACACTGGTTAGCAGAAAGCAGAAGAATAGCCCACAACTGCTAATGATATTTCATAAACAGGAAAGTCTAGTGCTTAAATTACAGAATATACATATATAAACACATATATATACACATACATATATGTAAATATACAGTTTATACTGCATAAAATAAATTCCTATTGACAGCACATGGGAATAAAGTCACTTAAGAGCCCTAATGGCCACCAATCCTGGTGCGTTTCCTCAGAGAAACTTAATTCATATATCCAGAGTGACATGGACAAAGCTGGGGCAGGAAAAAAATAGGAAATGTAAGGAAAAGTTCATGCTTCCGTGAAAGTACCAAGCTTGCACTCATGACATTGTACCAAAGCCAGGGCAAGGAGGTCAGGGCTTCAGCTGTGTCCCAGGAGAAAGGAGGGAAGAGCCTACAAGGTCAGCCAGTGAAGTTGGCCAATGTAAAAATTCACATTTCCAACACAGGCTGGGCGTGCTGACCCACTGCAGATCTGCTGAGTAAAGTAGGTTGTCCCCAGGCATAGCAGAGAGGCAGAAACCCCCAGCAAATGGAAGGTGGGGGCTGCAGCAAGGCAGACCAACCTACCTCAGAAGGGTGCGAGCAGACTGCAGCCACTATCTCTGCCTGTGGGTTGCAGTAGAGACAACGCATTCATTTTCCCGTGCCTTGAAGTGCCTCTTCCCCCCCTACCACTCCACACAAGACCACTAGCACTGTAAATTAAGTGCTATGTGTAAGTAGTTTCATTCAGCCTTCGACAGATATGGGCCAAACCAAGGCACACCGCTGTCAAGAACCCTGCTGCCTTAGCCAAACTCAAATCATTTTATTTCTGGTGTTGTTACCCAAAGAAATTGCCTATTTAACAGATGAGAACAGCACTGTAACAGAGAACAGACACTTGGAAATTCAGTACAACACATGAAACAGTGTCTCACAGAATGATAATTAAAAAAATGAACAGAAAATTGACTTGGCTAAGAACACTGTCATATGGCTAAAACTCACAAGCGAAGCATATGTTAGGCATTGTACAGTGTATCCGCATGGGTATCCCAAAGCTTGGTGCTAGGATAGCTTGGCTTTAAGTATCTTGGAAATATCATTATCTGAACTGGGTCTAGAGCCAAAATTAAAAAGGAAATTGCTCCTTCCATTCAGTAGGAGAGAGTAGTAATACAGGAAGATCTCAAAAATAGTATGACCATAAGAAGGAATAAAGTAGCGTATGTATTCGTTGAATACCCCTTACCCCAATCACTGCTGTGATTGGAATAATCTAAATTACATATTTGAATCAGGAAGAAGGTATTTTTCACTTATTGGAGGGGGGGAGCTTCGGTGCTAGCAGGCATCGAAGTAGACAGGGGACAGTCACACTACCAGCTACAGGAAAAAAGAAACACTTCTGAACACATGCAAAAGTTTCACAAAACAGTGGGGTGGCAAGATAGAGCACAACATTGTAAGCCATCACAAGCCAGTACCCTGAGAGTGTTACAGGCAGTGATATTACATTATATTAGTAATAACTAGACTTGCCTCTCTGCTAAACCTGCTCATGCACAGCCGCTTGCATCCATGCAACATGAGCACTCGACACCAATGGAAATAGCTGGTCTACACTAAAAGAAAAAGTACCTGTGTATTTAATTGAGTCAGTGTGGGTACATTGTTTTGCTTATTATGCTTGGTAGCATTAACCTGAAATTCTAAAAGCAAATTGGCAAATCACAAACACATCTCCAGCTACTATTCTTGCTGTTACAAGCTATGCACTAGAAGAACATGTAGTTTGGAGTTCAAGCCTGGGCTCCTAGAAAAATACAAAAGCTTCAGTTTGAACAAGAAACTGCAGGCTTATAAATACTAACAACGCCTGTCCCTCTTCAGAGTGAGAAAGTGCATGACAGGGACAGCTACAGAACAGCCCATACTAGTTACTCTAGAGACCCTGATTTTTGCTGTCCCTCTCTGAATGTTGTCAGGTCACAGTCGAAGTCCAAAATACTGTCACCTCTGACAACGCAACAATCTGGGAGCTTGCGGGCAAGTCTAGCAAACTCACTGTGTATTTGCTTGAAAAAAAGTGAACTTCAATGCTGCCATGAATGTCACACTAGAAACAGAATGAGATGTACAGTCTGCCTCCTCTAATCATGATGTCATCACAGAAGTCAGTGATGTAAATCTGAGCTTTCACTTTTGCCTCCAGGAAGCAAACACTGAATCCTGCAAATGGCTTTACCTCCTCCGAGGCTACGCAGCACACTGAGCTGTGGGTCTCCGCGCTCCAAGTGCAGTGAAGGCTCGGGAGGATAGCTAAGGGCTTGTGAACAAGTGCACAGCTTGTGCCATCTTCCTTTGACTGCAAGCACTATAGAATTGAAAAGGAGCACAAAAAAAGGAGTCGTGAACACCCAGGACAGGCAGACAAGAGGACTTGAAGCAGTACCCCACAAAGGTAACCCAAGAGACAGCAGTGACCAAAAAGAAATTAAGAGAACGAAAGCTTTTTAAGAGATACCTCAATTAAAATTTATTAAATTGAAAGCGTTTTAAATTATATACTTTTAAATGCTGAAATGCTGCTTGTCAAGTCTTTTATTCTTCTCCATTCATTTCAACCATGGTCAGACTGTGCAGAAATTGGTGACATTTTCTTCTGGAAAAATTTCAATTTTTCAAAAGCCTGGATCCACAACCTGCACAGATCGATTTCTTCTGAAAAATCTAGCAAAACACCTAGCACACAACTCTGGCTAACAAAAGCAAAGCTGAAGGCTGATAAAATCAGGTCTCACATGAGCTCGTTCCATGCAGCTGTGTGAGGGAGGAAACTGTTTCTTTAAACACTGGGCCGCCTGCCACCTGCAGAATCTGAATTCAACAAATCCATGACTCAGGTGGTGAAGTGGTGCAACATCACTATAGTTAGGCATCAGCTCCAAGCATATGACCAAGAAAGACTGGATTGGAATCAACAGCCCTAATGCCACCAGAAGGATTTCCCCAGCTGGTACCAAACAGCAGACAGGACTGGGTATGACCCAGAAGAGCTCTTGTCACCAACATGAAACTTCTCTGTGGGCTTTGGCTTTCTTCCTTGTCTGGCAATTGTGAAAATGTGCTTCTGCATTTCTCAGCATTTTCCAGGATGCTTCAATTCACCCTGGTTTCTTTAAATATTCTGGAAGCTGTAAGGCTTTGGTAGATAAAACAGCACACTGTCACCACCCTGGGGTGAAGCATCATCTGTCTTTGTACTCCTCTTGTCTACTTGGGAGTGGCAGGTTTTTAGCGGATATTTGGCCACCCAAAAAATCTGCATGACAACAGAACCTGAGGAGGCACCAACCCCAGCATTCAAATGCAGCTCCGCAGACAAGCAATATGGACACAGAGCAGCCATTTTTAACCTTTTTCCATTTTCTGATGGAAAGCAGAGGTCCTACAGGGAGCAGGTCAGTCCACCACCAACAGGCTTTTCCTTCATTATCTTTCCCATCCCGTATGACAACCTGCTTAGGAACAGGCCACCCATGGTCACAAGTGAACAGATGACAAGTTGGAGGCCCCTGGCCTGGAGCCTCAGTTCCCTCCAATGCTGAGCAACTAACAGAGGTGAAATGTGACCCTGAACTAGAGCAGGAGAGATGTTTCAGTAGTGATGGACACTCAGCTGAACGCAGGGCGGTTTTACTGTAGGCTGCCTTTAGCAGCTTGGCTTTGTTGTGTTACAGGAGAACAAACCCCACAGGGAGCTCAAAGCTAATTTAGTTGGTTGATCATAAATTCCAGAGGCCAGATTTGGTTGTCAGTTGCATGAAACACAAAAACAACTATTTCAACAGAATCACTCCACATGCCTGGCCCTTAGTCTCAACCAGTAATAGGGCAGATGCTGGCAAGATAAAGAGGCCATCTATGCTATCATTAATGAAGTTTCAGGTAAAACATGATGCAACATTATTTCAAAATACTGACATATTGCTACAGGTATTTGGTTCTCTTCCCTTACTTACAATTACTGGAGAACACTTTTTCTCTCCAACATTTGCTTGCCTAGAACCTAATGGCTGTATTAGAAAGCCTGCAGCTGGATGGACTGTTTACTCATGTCTCTCATTAGCGTGCAAAACTTACTGAAAGAGGAATGGATTCATTTTTGGATAGATGGTTACAGTCAAGACACTCTGCTAATCCATCCTTTGTACAAACTCAGCCCTCTATTAAAAAAAGTTGTATTCATTTACCCGTGCCCCCCTTTCCTTGATTTCTTTGCAGCACTTCCGTAAGATAAGCTCCCTCATTACCCATAGAGTCACAGATGTCAAAGAAGCCAGTTGTTAAACAACACTTTGCAGTCATGTTATTAAAGGTTCCAGATAAAAGCTGCTAACAAGTGCAAAACAACTGTCTGGCATTTCCATCCAAGATGCTTTCCAAAGCTTCTCAGGCCATGCTTCAAGGAGGTCTGCCTGTTAGGGGAACACTGCACAGCAGAGACTGAAGGCAACATTGCCCAAGCCCCCAGCTATCTAGATAGGTAGATATGCTGCATCATTCATGCTGTCAATTGGTTTGCAATAAAGCAGTGAGCTGACAGCCCAGCAGAGATCCCACCACCCACAGTCATGAAGGACACAAAAATATCAGATCCACCAGAATGTTACTAACTCACACAGGCTTACAACAGAAATGAGAGTAAGAATAATTACCATGGGCTTCCAAATTGGACTTGTACTCCTTGGCCATTTAACCATTACTCCAGAATTTCACAACTAAGCATACAACCCCCCAAAAGTTAGTTTAAGAACTTTGTTAGAAATTTAACAGAACTTACTGCCCATGCAAGGGCTTTTGTTCTGCTAAAGTTGTGTCAGATCGATTACAACATACTCTAATTCTGGACATTAAAACATTTAGTTCCAACTAGCATTTTCACAAATGTCTTAATGCCTTCATATTAACTAAAGTTATTTAAGCTTGTCAGCTGCAGTGTGAGTGTGACTGGCCCACACACTCATGGGCAGGACTTCCCATCAACTTAAAATGGTGAGATACCACAAGCAGCATGATGTGGGCCTGTTTTTGCTACGTTCTCCTGATAACAGAACTAGACTACGCAGGGCTACATTGTGAAGAAAAACACTGAAATAAATACAAAGCTGCTCAGACATATGCAGAAGAAGAGTTAAATTCAGATTCGCTGAAGGAGCGGCAAAGTACAAGTGGAGAAGTTGATCTCAGTATCTACTGATACACTGGTACTGGTTATCCAATTATAATTTTTCTAAATATTGTAAATACCCAAACTTCAAGAAAATAATTTGCTTACTTGTAATTTTCCATTTTCATTCTAATTTGAAACACCAAATTAGTTAACAAACAATCCTTCCAGAGGGAGAATAATGGTGGGAACTCTTGTGCTATCTGATTTTAAACAGGCACACTCATCAGTGTATCTTTCCAACTTCCTAATAAGGACTTTGCAACACCCAGAAATTCCAGTTCCTTCATGGAATCCATCCTAGATTTTTATATTGAAACTCACACATGCTGTGAAAAGACTTGGGGATAAAGCAACTACATGTAGGGTTTAGACTTGATGACACTCTAGTGACAGTGCCTTCTGTGGCTACAAGCTACAGGGACTCCCAGCCACTGATGGAGGTTCACGTCCTGCAAAACACTGGGACATTTACTGGAATGGTTTTACCAGGAATGAGCAGTTCCACTTTAAGCACTTCAAGGCAAGGACCAAACCTCTTTCCTCTAGGAGTCTGCACAGCAAATTAGAAGTGACCACAACTATGAAGTCTTGTAATATGCCAGAGACCATGTGGAGTTGTGGGATCTATTGTCTACAGACCCTATCGGAAAATGGATGAGCTGGTTTTGTGCTGGAAATCCCCTCCACTCCAATAGTATCAGATTTTTCAAATCACGCACTGATATTTGCATTCCCACCACCCCTGCCAACAAGCTCAAGCTGACTGCCTCTTCTTCTGTATATTGGTGTCTATTTTCACAGTGATACTAGTCCAAACGGTACTTGAGGCAGATACGGAGGAGAGGAAAAGGATGTGGAAGCAGTCAGTGGAGTTTGAAGCCATCCGTTTCAACAGCTTACCAATCTTACTGCCACAAGATCCAATTTCTTGGCTTCCTTAACTTAAGGAGTTACCCAAGAATCCCCATGCTTTATTTCATCCAGTCTCTTGCCAGTCTCCGGTGTATTCTTGTGCACACTAGAAGGATCAAGCACATTTAAAGCCAGTTTGCTCCCCTCCAGCTCACTCTGCTCCAATTTTCAGCATAAGCTGGAAAATCCTTCATGACTCTACCCTTCCCCAGGTACTGGTTACTCTCCCATCCATCCCCTCAGCCTTGCTCCCAGAGGTGTTAACTTAAATCACCACTTCTCATGCTTTATCCATGAGAAGATCTTTGTTAAATACAGCCTATAAAACCTCTACAAAGACGTGGGTGCTCTTTGTTGACTATAAGGAATCTGATGGTTAATGGGCTAGTCTTACACAGGCTTGGTATGAGCAGTCATTGACAAATAACTCAGCTATCTTTTCTAAAAATAATTATATAAAGTGTATATTGCCTCTGCAACTACACTGAGAGCATACTACTGCCCTAGTCTACAGAGACCTTTACACTTTGCCAGTCTCACTGAGTCACCACCTCCAAGAAAGCTCAGATGCTTACGAGGCACCATAAAGCTCAGGTAGGGATACCAGCCTGGGTCATGGGCACTGTTAATGGCATCAGCATACTTCTGCACCCAGTATAATTACCAGATTAGCCCAGATGCCATAGCAGAGTGAGCAACGTAATTCTGCAGTGGCTTGTGCTGAACTGTGACATTCAGCGTACAGAAGGCTAGACTCTGTTGGTCCTTGGTATTCCTTCTCCTCCTTCCTCATGCTGTCCTCTCATCAGACCCACAGGATTCATGTTAAAGCAAGCAAAAGCCATCAGAAATATTCAGCTTGACATTTTGCCTAATTCAGGCACTGGTTATTTTTGTATAAACCCAAATTAAGTCCAATCTAATGCAGCGTTACTAATGTTTTAGAGCAGGGAACACACACTTGTATGGGATCAGTCAGTAGCTGGAGAGAGCCAGGGTGCCTGTGACCTGCCCACATGGGGCACAAGAGCAATGAAAATTATATGGCAATATTTACATCTAGACACAGATCTCCTTACACATATGTATAGGTGGCACATCCACATGTGCACGTACAGAATCCAGGTTATCTGACCTCAGTCAGATACTATCTACAATTCAGGATAGAAGAACAGCAGGATTTTTTTTTCCCCTCAATGCTAGCAGAGAATGCATTTTGCCAGAGCAGCTCACTATATTGTATGATAACTGAATGAAGCTAATTTTCAGCAGATTCTATCTAACAGCTCTTAACTGGTAGAAATAGTTCAAGGTCTTCAAGTATACAGTGTTGCATACCCCCCGATTCACACATCCTACTAATAACTGCCAGACAATTGTATTGAATTTATTCAAAAACCATTAGCCACAGAAATTCATATTCTTCAATTCTGCCTTCAGATACATGCTATATTACACTTGTATTAAGGTTAATGTGCAATGCCAATTCTTTCACAAAGGAACTGCAAATATTTGAAGCTACAGTATCTCTTACCAAAGTGTCTGTTTTACAAGTTTATTGTTTCTCTCTCTCGCAATTCCCCTTTCATCCCTGCCCCTGCCAGGAGAGCTGAGCTGAAAAAATGGTGAGAACATTAGAGTAAATACAGGCACATATTAAAGGAAGTATTTGAGACATTCTTTGTACAGCGTGCATATGCTACCAGCATTACAAGGATTTTTCTTTCATCTGCTCCTTCAGAAATGAGTCTCCAAAATACTTTAAAACCGCTTTATAAATATCCTTCGAAAACCCATCATCACATCTTCAGAGCACTCGCTGTGTTAAACGCCTGCCACCAAAGAATGATGTTAAAATTTGGGAGGAGTCGGAGGTGGAAGCCGAGGAGCAGAAGTAGCAAGAACGCAGGAATGTTTAAACAAGGGAGCCTCAGTGAGAGGCTGGGGCATGTGAGTACTTTATAGAGAAATAATACACACGTACCATTTATGTTATAAAAAATGTTACAGGTAGGCAGCCTTCTGTAATTTATCTAATACTCTTTTATATTCATGCTTCCTTAGGTTTCACGCAATTTATTAAGTTTTCAGCTTTGCCCACAGCAAAAAGGATAAACAAAAGCAGATGTGAAACTCTCTTTTTTAAGGGCCCACCAACCTCCTGCAAAGCCTGTAACCAGCTGGGGGAAGCCCGATTACCATCAGCTCTGCACTCACCAGTCCAGCTGCCCTCTCCTCCTGCAGAAACCTCCCCACTGAACCCCAAGGTGGGAAGCCATGACCCGTGGCACATCAGGTAGGTCTTGCCTCTTTAGAAAGGCGCTGTTCCTCTCCATTATGTATGATTTTGGTAGGAAATGTGTTTTGTTGGTCAAGGGTCCAGTCTGCAGCATGATGTGTTGGGCTTGTATTTGCCCAGCTCAGGGCAAAAACCATCAGTCTCTGCTCCTATCTATCCAGCCATACCTTCATTTAAAGGCTATGGGGGGAATTGACATGGAAGACCATGATACATCCCACCATTATATTGATTCCTCTTTTGTTGTTGCAGCCCTATTTCTGGAGACAGAAGCCACCGAATAAACACACTTACTCCAAAATCTTGCTTTTAACAGAGGGGCTGTCTCTAACCTGACCATCTTGCATCCTCGAGGACCATAAAATTTAACTAAAAGCCAGTGTGTTGAAGGTTGTCTCCCTCCTGTACCCTGTTGTCTCAAAGAAAAAGACTGAGCTATTTCCTATTTTGCACAAACCAAGAAAGCCTCTGAAACCATTTAACCCCTCCTACTATAGCAGCTGTTTTTCAGACATCAGTGCCTTCCAGATTAGAAGTCTCATAAGGCAAAAGGGGTGAGAAGGGAGAAGGACAAAAAACCAAAACAAACAAGAACACCCAGCTCACAAGGTGCAGCTTAAAAATAACGAATGGCTTTGAAACTGGAAGGGCAACTGAGCCGCAGTGCCGCGGCGCTAGTGAGCTCACACATAATGAATTGGGGATTCCCAGTGTCAGGGCCCGATTGGAGTGCGAATTGCAGAGTTCCAGGGAGGATCAATAACTGTCAGAAGGAGAAGAAAGTGAGCACTAAATTCACTCGCCTTTCATCTTCAACAAATGGAACAGAAAATCTGATGGATGACAGAACCTTTCGTTTCTATAGCGTTCTTGTTGAACTAAAGACTAGTGACATTGAGATGATTTTCAACATGTGCTTCTGTAGACCCAGAAGCAATTATAAAAATAAAAATAAAATAATTCCGTTACAAAGAAGCCCCCAAACCAAGAGTAGTAATTCGGAAGGGCAGGGTAAATAAAAAATATTAATGAAAGCCAGTGCCAGTGGTCAGCGCCTAGCATGTGAGAGTGCAGAGTTTTGGAAGCATGGAGTGCATTAAACAAAACACACCCCTTGCCTCCCCCATAATTAAGTTAGAGATGTGAGAGCAAAAGCAATAGAGGCTGTCTGCTTAGTTTCTCTGCTTGGCAGGGCACCACACACACATACACAATTTCTCCTCTCCTCCATTTGTGAAACCAGGAAGGGGGGGGCAGAGCAGATAAACAAAAAATCCCAAAACAAACAAACAAAAAATTCCCAGATTTCAAAGAAGGAACATGCTACTGCTTAAAGAAATGCCAAGATCTCTTCTCCATCCTTTTATTCTACTGTAGACAGTCACTCAGCCCATCAGCAAAATTATATTAAAAAATAACAACACGAACAACAGAAGGGAGACAAGACCTTTTGTACAATCCAGCTGGCCTCTGTACCTTGACTTTCATATCAGATATTTATTTTGGTATGTGGGCAGTGGGGGAAGGGGAAACATCTCTGGACACCTTATGACATACTTCACCATGGTGTAACAGTTCAGAGCACAGAGGTACATCTCTGATTGCTGCCCGAGAAAGCTGAACATGCAATACAATAGCCTACTATGCCTTTGCCCCTTACAGTATCACACAAACAAGGCACAGGGCAAGGGGGGTGGGGGAAGTTCCAGCAAAGAACACGTGATTGGTCTTCAACCTTATGAGCTGGATTCAACCAAAGAGGTGCCATTACCCAAAGCCACTGTGCACATGGGCTCAGAAACAAAATGCTTTCTTGGAGCTTGTGCTCTTGCCCAGGTGGGCTGGTGGGGTCTCCCACCACTGCAGTAAGGTACTCGCAGAGGACGTGCCACTGACCCAGCTCGGAAGAGCCATTTTCCACCACTGAAATGGAAACTTAAAAGCCTGCAAAACAAATGCAGTGACTCAACTGGGTATGAGGGCTTGGTGCAAAGTTCAGAAACTGGCCTACGTGTGCTAATTCAGCCTTACAGCATGTGTGTGAGAAGGCCATTCCTGCTTTCTCAGGAGAATAAAGATATTAAATTACTAGCTCTGAGACGCTAAACTAGCTGATGGCAGAGCTGGCAATAAAAAATAAAAATAAAAACCAAACCCTGGCCCTTGTATTTTAATCCAAACAGACCACACCACACCGAGATTAGCACAAGCTCTCTAGTATCGTTTAATGCCTACCACACACTCATTGTCTTCACAGCTCCCTGGCCAGCCCTGGCTCCGCACCACACCCTGTGGTTTCCCACTGATGCACAGGCATTCCTGCCCAGCCATGGCCCTGCAGCCCCATCCCACCCCACAGCCTGCACCTGGCCAGCCCTCTGGCTCTGCTTTTCAGGGGACCACAAGAGTTAGGAATCCAAGGACACAACTCTGACAGCCCACCTCCTCTGGAACCATTAAGATTTCCCTGTGTGTTTCTCCAGCCTGGTTTCATTCATTTATTTTAGAAAAGCAAGGCTGCAAATAGCCACAGACAGTTTAACTGCTGGGCATCTAGGAAAATAACCTCCTTCAGATATTGTCCACTCTGTCCCATCCAAAGACAGTATCACAATGGCCCAGATGAAAATCTGCATCACCTAACAAAGGGAGAGAGTTGCCTGGCATCCCAATCAAATAATCATACAATTCTGGTATCTCAATCAAATTCTGGTTTGAGAAATGAGGCCTTGTCTCCGTATGAAAATGATAAATCAATCCAAAATACACAAACATAATTTTAAAGGAGAATATCTATTCTAGATCAAACACAGATGCAGAACCCACAACTTCAGATTAACAGCATATTCTCAGTTTAGCTTAATCTACTTTGAAAGCAAACTATTCTGCACTCAGCAGAGGCACAATGAGGTGTCATCATTAGCTGAACAGTATTTTACAGTCTGGATTTTCCTCCACTGAAGGCAACTTTTTTGCCTCTTGGATTGGTCGGTAAAATATCCTTTATGTTAAAATAAAGAGAAGCAATCAGCATCGTCTCCAAGCAGGATCTCCTCAGCACATCTCAAAAGGCTTTGCATGAAGTTTCCAGTGCTCAACAGGGAGCATCTCATGGGGGCAATGCACTCCAGCTGATTGCACAATGACAGCAAGTGCCAGGAAAACTCCAAGTCTAATCTGAGAGCTGACGCTGACTCATTGTGTGGGCTTGGGCAAACCACTTAACCTCTCCGCATCTCAGCTTTTCTGCCCATAAACAAAGGTAATAATACCGAGTTCCGTCTTCCCCCAGGGACTGACAGGGAGCCTCGGGTTTGTCCGGCACTTCGGAAACACGAAGTGCTACATAAGTGCTAAGTACCATTATCTAGAACTTCCACTCTCACCTCCACGTACCGGTGCAGCAGATGCTGGTGAGAAGTGGCCCACAGGAAAGATTCCAGCCAAACTGAACATACATGTTTACTCTGAGGTTTCACCAGGAAAATGTCAGAGGAGCAAAAGGGAAATTTAAAGATTCTCACAGAAACAGAAGCAACTTCTAGCACAGCATCTACCTAGTGCACGGGCAGCACAGAGTCGTAGAGGAGTCCATCCATCCCTTGAGTACAGCTCTCCTGTTGACAGCACAAGGGGAGGGAGAGTGCCTCACTTTAGTGACCGTATCTGAAACCTGCGTCCATTCTCCAACACGCATCCAAACACCCAACCAGAAAAACAGGAGTGTTGCTCTGGGCTCTTCACTGAAACACCACCACACACCCTTATCTCCCTAGGCTGGGTCAACATTCACAGGAGAGGCATGGCAACAAGAAGTATCCAAACCCTTACATCACCCAGCACGTGCTCACTCCAGAAGGCACACAAGCAACATCCAATTCTTACAAAGTGTGACTTAGCCCATTTCTTGCTTTGCTGGTTTCCCAACCTCCACAGGCTGGATTCACATCTTGCAAAGTGAAGGGACATGAGAGCATATGACATTCAAGCTCCATGAGCTCCTCCAGACATGTCTTAGAGCAAGGATGGGAGACAAAGTGAAGCAGATACCCTGCTGCTTATGCTTCACCAAAGCCTTAAGAAACAAAGTGAATGTTAAAAATGCTGTTCATCCTGGACAGTTGAGCTGGAGCATGGCTTGAAGAGTCAAAGACAACCCATGTATCTACAAAGAGCATTTTCTCCTCAGTGTCCCCATCTCTTCCTACCTACCGGTTCATCTAAATGAGAAAATTCATTTTTTGCTAACTGGGACATCTAGGAAAAGGTGGCCCTGGAAACTACTGGTGGCAACTAAATGAATACATAGACAGGCTGTATGGCTGTATAGCAGACATCTCATCAACATGCTCTGCAACGGCACTAAAAATAGTGTTGTTTCACCTGGAACAGCAGTTAAGTCTCTCTAGGAGGTGAGGAGGAGCAGGGAAGCAGAGATGTCTTGCAGACTGTTATTACCCGTAATGAGTTTATTTTCAAATCACAGTTGACTGTTATTCATGACTGGAAAGGGGTGGAAATTGCAAAACAGTCTTAAGAAAATACTCCAAAACACTGACATGGATTTCTTCCCTTCTGTGTTTATATAACACACAAAACCAGGGCAACCCAAGCTAGATTAGCTTTACCCTGTGCTCTGTAGCAAATAAGAGAAATTCATTAACTGACAAATCTAACCGCTTTCTGTGACTACACCAGCAAATGAATTCAGTGGTAAGGATGCTTGCCAAGATGGTGAATTTTATGCAAGTACTGGAGAATCTTCATGGAAAATAGACTTTTATTAATTAAAATGTATCATTTGCTGCTCAACACAGGGAACGGAAACACATCACATGTTCCCCATCTTTGCTCAGAGGAGCTCCAGCACCAACCCCAGCTCTGAAGAGTGGCTCATGGATGAGCTCCAAGGCAAAATGTTGAGACTAGTGCATGAGTAACAAGCAAAGTTTCAAGAAAAATCACGATCTCTTTAGTGATCCTTAACGAACAGGAAGAGCAATTCATGTCACTGCACGAATGATTAATTATAAATTATTAAATCCAGCTCTACTCAGGATACTTACCAGGGGAACCAACTGCTCCAACATGTCAACAACTTTTGTTTTCTGAATCTCTGAAACCAGTATCAATTCAAAACACACATGGAGCCAGATTTTCCATGCAGGATCTGGTGTGCACTTTCAGTGCCCAACTTCTCCAGTCCTGGCCAGACTCTGAGAGGGGCAGCAAATCAACCTCCCTGCTCTGGTCTGTAGACACAGCCTTTTTCAAAGAGGATGCTGCAGTTATTTTTACCCTCTTCCCTCTCTGCCATAAGCATGGAACACAGAAGGAAGCATCTGGAGAGCAACAGCCTACTTTCCCCATCCTTATCACACAGGAGAGTGTATCTCCCAACTAGGAATCTGGGAAGAAGGCTGCCCAAGAGCACAAGTTTTGCTGTGTTACTGCTTTCACGGAGGAGGCAATTTCCTGCCCGGCAGGAAGGCGGCGGAGAGCCCTGGGCTGCTCCCAGTCTCCTGCCTGACAGCGAGCAGCAGGCAGGGGGTGGGGGGCAGGGGAAAGAGAAATTCTGAAAGCAGGAGAAAGTGTGGGGCTGCAAACACGCATCCGAACACAAAGCAGCTTGAGGATCCGCGGATACGAAAATGGGATACATTATTATTCCATAAATTAAGTTAAAGCAACCTCAGCACATCCGAGACCTGGCTGCTGCACACCAAGCAAGTTGGCTTCCAGCCTGCAAAATGTTTCAACTTCACTCAACTGAAGCAAGACTCACGTTTTATTAAAACAGGTTTATCTTCCTGCAAATAAACCTCAACA
Source organism: Hemiprocne comata (assembly GCA_020745705.1). NCBI lineage: Eukaryota > Metazoa > Chordata > Aves > Apodiformes > Apodidae > Hemiprocne > Hemiprocne comata. The sequence goes on along the minus strand of CM036592.1, from coordinate 29,462,702 downwards.
GCTTTTGCGCCCTGAAGAAGCAAGTTTGGTTTGCCCATCTCGCCCTCCTCCCCCCCGCCCACAACAAAACACACATTCAAAATCTGATGAGTAAAGAATTACCAGTAACTGCTTTCTGAACCTTGCCCATGTAGGGCTGGTATGCAACAGGTTTTCACTGTTTGTTTTTATAATAAATAAAGCAAAAGTATGATGAGACAATTCAGCTCCTTGTCTCTCCTCTGCCTTCTTTGAAGATGGCTTTTTATTTTGAGACGTAAGCAAAACTGTAAAGTGGTTAATAAAATAAAGGGCATTCCCATCCTCATATTTCAGCCTATTCCAAATAATCTGGACAGCCTTAAAATACCCAAGCTTTCCTGTCAGCCTTTTCATGAAAAAACACTAATAAAAATTAAAATGTAACCCCCTCTGCACACACTTTCCCTGCTTCTTACCTATCTACCAGTCTGTCCCACAGCCTCACTTCTCTTGTTAAAAAAAAAAAAAAAAGAAGAAAAAAGAAAAAAATAGTTTTCCAGGCAAGCAACAAAACCTAAACAAAATTAAAGAAGCGTAAAGCTCAACTGGAACAGCAGACAAGTATGCGGAGAACAGTGTGACCTTTCCTTATCACCCACTGACATGCTTAATCGTTTCTAAACAAAAAATGCTCTTTTCCACCACTTCTTCATTCTGTGAGCACCTCCAGCGCCTGTGTGGCTGGTAAAGAGTTAAATCTCCCACTATCCCCTGCTGCCTGCGAAAAATCACGGAAACAATTGAGACATTGTCCAGTGAACAAGACTCCCAGGGACTGACATTTTTGTTTATGTCCCAGTTCTCAGCCTGTCAATTTTCACTCCCAACGTTAAAAGCCCAGCTTGCCCCAATGCAGTCTGCCCTCGGCTGAAAAGGCTCCACTTCATTTATTTTATTAAAACTATGGCGTGTTTATGATTCAGAGGACCGAGAACCTGTTGGTCCCATCCCCCTGCCTTCCTCGCTGCCCTGCAAACAGCGACTTCCTAACTCCAAGGAAGCTTTGCAATGCTTTCTGTAGAGCCATTGCCAGGAAAATAACTGTGCTTAGGTTAAATACTAATGTCTGCATTTCACTGGGGTATGAAGTATGTATTACTTGTACTCTAGTCCCTTAAAATAGCCTCTGATTATTAACTGGGGTAGGGTAGAGGGGAAGAGAGTTGGATACTAAGCCAGAGTGGCAGGAACTTCAAAAAGAAAATTAAAGAACCTAAACATAAAAAAGAAAAAAACACACCCACTCCCGATACCCAGCAGCAAAGTAGAAAATACATGTAATGGAGTAAAACAAACATCTTGGAGCAAAGCAGCATTTTCGTGGCTACTTCGTGGCAGCATTTCCTGCCTGCGTTTTCATAATGACCGGAGTGTCAGGCCCAAAATATATCCCTCTCCTCTACCCTCACCGTCCTCTCCCCCCCCATTCCCAGCACTTTTTTTTTTTTTGTTACGCTCTCAATACTTTATCTCCATGAAAAGCACACACAGCGGTCACCAGCGTTTCCTGTTTGCCGAGTGTGCTTTAACTATATCACACCCTCGGCCGCTGCGCTGGAATGCACAGCATATGGCATTGTGAAAGGGTTTACTGTTGAATAATGGCAGCAATGCAGTCCTGCTGGTTTATATCAAACCCTGTCACTCTCTTCACGGAGGTCTCTCTCGTGCTCTCCGAGAGGCGAGGTAAAACATACACACACACACACGCTACTTGGGAGTCTCACATAGAACCTCAGCAGAAGCCTGCTTGGATCAAGACCTGCAAACTCAAGGGGAAGAAGACTGCAGCTTATGAAGTGGTGACTTGCAGTCACTTGTGATTTATTTCAAATCTCAGTCCTCATAATGTCTGCAGGACCCTTTTATAGGTAGACAAAGGGGCTGTTAAAAAGTTTTTACTTCTTCACTGCAATTCCTGTAGGCAGAGGCAGCATGAGCCGGGGAATGGCTATGTGCCTGAGCCCCTCTTCTCCAGGGTGGCAGGGCTGTCAGCTGGAGACACAGCCTGAACCCCATCCCCTGCTTTCAAAAATCAGCACCAATATACAAAAACATCCATGTGAAAGCCAAACGTACACCACCACCTTTCACTTTGGGTCAGTTTCAAAACTGCATTTCCATTTACTTGCTCACTGGTTTATTTTTATGTTGTATTTTGTGGTTGTGGGGTTTTTTTTAAACAACTATGAAAGGACTTGCAAATAAATAAATAAATAAATAAATAAAGTGCTGCTTCCAACTGCAGTCAGGTTTAGTTAAGACACTCGCAAAGGTTATACTTCAAAGTGCTTTTTGTGCAGAACTTGAAATGCCCTCCCATCCTCAGATTCATTCGGTCTGCAGATGCTGAAATGAGTAGCAATATTTTTAAAGTCCACTGAAATGCATCCATCCAACCTCTCTTCATAAAAGGAAGACTTACTTAACAGGCATTTATTATTGCTGAACTAGGGTTGAAAGTTCAGTGTCCTCACAGACCAAAATTATCAAGATTTCTGAGTTTGCAGCCCACATTTAAGTCCTAATGAGCTAGTGTACCACACTCACTGCTATTAACTCTTTGATGTCAGAAACCCCTGTTGTTCTTTTAAACACCTCACAGATGTCCAAGGGAAAAAGTGCAAAACTCACCTGTGCTGAAGGACAGGTGAGCAACTGTCCTTATCTTTCCATTTTTTTGCCCTTAGTGTCCTCCAACAAAATATACAAGACAACTACAGCATTAAATATGCATGTCGAAGACAGGCTATCCTACCAGTCAGGTCCGTGAACCTGGGAGCTGCACGCCACTCTCAGCTTTGCCCTGATCTGATCCACAGAACATGTTACCTTCCCAGGAAAGGGATGTGAGTGTACAGTGCCCATCACACCACACCTGTGCAGGGAGTGAACTGCTGCCATGCCTTGCACTGCACAGCCCTGTCTCGCCTGGATTTGAGCATTCTGGGGTGGGAACAACAACCTGCTTTTCTGACAGTAGCTTGCCCATTAAATTCTCTTAAATACAAGTAACAATAAAGAGACAATGAAATTATCTTTAGTTTGAGCTTAGCACTTTGAACTGCTTGTTGCGCCATCACAGTAGTGAAACGTGGGGTCCACAGGGAGACATCACCATCAGGCTTAGAAGGTGCTTGGGAAGAGAAGAGCCCCTAATTTTCCAACTCCAAACTAAGGTACCTGACCCCAGCCACCAGCAAATGGGAGCAGGATGATGCTTTAATGCAAAAGCCACGAGCCTAGGTGAGGTGCCCAGGCGAGGAGCAGCTGAGTTGGCTAGAAAGCAAGCAGGGCGTCAGCCCTTTGGCTATTCTCCATTCTCATCAGTTCTGGGGCTGCTTCTTCACATTTTCTCACTGTTTATTCATCCCACAGATACCTCAGTGCAGTGATCTGAGGTGGCCAAATGATTGCCTACGGAGGAACGGAGCTTAACAGTCCATCTATGGTGTGAGCAGACGCTCCCTGGACATGCTCCGGGCACGACGAGCAGAACAAGTTACTGCAGGGCGAGCTTCACCAAGTCTTACAGAACCTCTGTAACTGCCTGGCCACATGCTCAGCTCTGGACACAGATCCAGGCAAACTTCACCTTGAGTCCAAATGACATCTGCTACCTCACATTTACCCCTCAGGCTGCAATTGTGAAGCAACCAGTATGTCTCAGATTCACACCAGAGCTTATCCCAAGGTAACCTGTCCTGGCCATCAGAGGCCTTTAATGAGGAGCAGGTTACTTCATGTCTAGTAAACGACTTCCCTCCAAAGAGCTGGGCATGCCTAAAAAGCATCAAGATGGAAAGTCAACGTGGAGCAGCTACAGCTTTAGCAACTCAAACCCTTGCTTGCTTCATATTAATTAACCATGTAGACATGCCCAACATGCAGCGACAGAAGTTCTGCCGCCAGGGAAAACTGCGCTGCGGCCACTGGGGTTTTCTAATAATTCTGCCTCCATGCAGCTACTTGGCAGGAGAAGCTTTCATGGCTGTAAATGCACACTAAGAAAATGTGGAGGCTTTCAGGTCCCTTCACTCTGCTTTTCTCCACCAAATACCACGTCCTTTTTACAGAGCAGTCACATCCACACATCACATGGTATTGACATTGCAGAGGGCTGCAGGCATGCAACAGGACAAAATTTTGTTTTGTCTTTTCTCTCCCAGACACTATCCTTCCAGCCAGGGAGGAGACCATAGAGGTTTTGCACATTTCCCAGTGGGAAGATGAGCAACAAGAGACCAAAATCCTCCTTCAGGGTATCTCCTCCTCCTACAGCCTTAGCCCTGGAAAGAAATATATTAGCAAATGGACAAGCTCCAGGCAAGAAGCGCTCAAGACATGCTATTCCTTCTTTTCCTCCCTTTCTTTTCTCAGTTCTTGCTGGCTGGGGGACAAGCAGAAGCCACAACCACCTTTCAGGAAGGGGCTTTATTTCATGTAAGTGCACATTTCTAGCGCCCCAACTCAGAAAAGTTTCATTATACAAGACAATATTTTGAGCACACATTTAAGTGTTGTCCTGAACACAGATGGACATCAGCTCACGTTTAATGATTTCTTGAATCAAGGCCTAAGAAGTAAAAAGGAAGGGGAAGCTAGTTTCCACAGTAATAGTAGTTGAGAAGTCTTTGAGTCCTGCCAACAGGAAAAATGTGTGCTAGAGAACCACTCACCTCTCCTAGGAAACTAGTACAGACCCACCTCTCTCTGCAGGCTAGCACTGCAAGGCCCAGAGACATCATCAGGTCCTTAATTTGCACCAAGATGGTAGAGGGGTAGGGTTGCCAAAAAAAAAAAAAAACAACCCAAAAAACCAACAAAAAACCAAAACCCCACACCAAAAAAACAACCACAGAGCCATAAAACACCCCCAAACCCATTACTTAATTCCATCAGGGAAGCTTATTGGAAAGCACCCTTCCTCTTGTTTACACACACATATGGGTTCAAACCGTGCATGCCCAGGACCCCCTACCAGCCTGCCTTTCATTAAGTATATATCATTCCTACACAGGCGAGCCTGGCTGCTGAGCTCCTGCTTACTGTGGGGCTGCAGGGTTTTTTGCATGCCTCTAAAATGCAGATGTGAAAATCATCAGTTTCTCAAAATCAGCTTGGGAAAGTTATTTAACATCTTTCTGGCTGCACTGGTAAAACAGGAGTGAGCAATGCTTCCTTGTCTCAGGAAAGCACTAAATGATTTTGCTGACTATCACCTGTCAAGTACAAACAAAGCTTCAAGGCAAGGTCCCCTGGAACCAGACCGCTGCTACCAGCCTGCTGCAGATTCAAAGCGAAGTCTGTCTGACAAAAATTTCTAGCTTAGTTTTGTGAAATTAGGCACAGAATATCACAGGGGCAAGAGATTGTTTTACAAAGGCATCACTCCTTGTTATTTACAACACTTCTAACTCTCCAAAGGCTTTCCAAAACGGGTCTACCCTTTGCCAAACAGGCCTTCACAAGACAGAGGAGAAAGCATCCTTCCCTCTCTTTATATGGTGGCTTAATAGGCAGCTCCAGTTTCTTCCATAGGAGAGAGTACAGATGCGTACACAGTACAGAAACTGAACTATTCCACAGATAATCTAATCCCAAACTGCATTAAATGGTGAGAAGAACAATAATCCCAGGCTTGAGCAACTTGGCAAACAAATGGTCCCAAGTCCAGCAAAGCCAGCTTCCTTCCTTTCTTTTTAATGATAAATATGTGCTGTTTTCTTTACTACAGCACCTGGACAATAGCATACAGGCCTTGCTTAGACAGAAAATAGGAGGCTCTATTCAAGTGGGCTCATCTGCACTGGAAAGTTTTTGCGCAAGGTCTCGAGTGTGAATTAAAAAAAAATGCAGAACAACTATTTCGAATTATCTCTCCGTGTGGACACTGTTATTCAGCACTAAGAGTTTCTTTGTGAGACTTAGCTTAATCCGTTTCCAAAGCGGATTAAGCTAAACCGCACAAAGGACCTCTTACTGCTGAGTAAGAGTGGCCACATGGAGAGATAATGAGGAATAGTTATTCTGAGACAGCTACTTCAACTGCATATTTGGGCTTTTCCACTCTGCGTCAACAAGTCCAAAGTCATACTGGAAAGGGGAGACTGCAGTTCTAGAAATCTGAGCAAAAAACAGTTCCGGGGCCATATCATCAGACCCATTAAATCTTCTGCTCTGTTCACAATGGCTGCTCCTGCTCCAGTCGGCACGAGCCCTGGCTCCACATTGGGCTGCATTATTCAATACCTCCTTCTCTGAGCTCCAGATTGAATCCAGCCACAAACTTCAGCTGCAGACAGGGTGCGTGGGGAGAAGGACCTGTGGCGAGCAGCCCTGCCAAGTCTGCCACCCTCGGTACACACCATCTTTGATCTGACAGGCTCACCCATCTGGCTCTCCAGCATTGCCCGGCGCTGCCGCGGCTCCTCGCCCGCTGCCAAGGCCGAGGCACCGTGCACGGCTGCTGCTGCAGCCCTGGCGCACGCCCCGGGCTGCGGGGACAGACCGTCTGCACTCACCACTCTGCTCAGCACATCCCTCTTCTGCAGCAGAGCTGATGGCTTGCCGGTGTTTAATCTTAGGCCCATGCAAGTCCCTAGAAGTTAATTTAACGTGCTTGCTCCAGCATAATGCAAACTGGCAGGTGACTGAATACAAAGCACAGCTTGGGTTCCTCTGCGCTAGAACACTCTCCTAAACCGTCTTCCCAGCACAGATTTCTAACTTGAAATATTGCTTACTGCAGTTTTACTGTATTCTGAACTAATAGCCAGAAAGGGCCAGAATTTAGGGACTCATGTCTGCATCCCATTTGGGACACGATGGATATTTTATAAACAAAGGATACAAGAAGGAAGCCTGTGGTAGATGCACTTCCAACCACAATGAAGGCAGCATAGTTACATCTTACTTAAAGACCTTAGATGGGCAAGCTTTTGTCTTGCTTCCCCCTCACCCCCAGTTTCAATACTCAGGTATGTCAGAGAGATACACACCAGATGTATTTTGGTGTACCACGACACACTGAAACACCAAATCTCATGGCTCCAGCTCACAACCAGGAGCTGCAGCACAGCCCCTCCAGGACATCAAAACTGATGCTGGTTCACAGCAAAATCCTGATAGATAAACCTGCTGCTTCAGGAGGACCTGATGAGCCATCTCCAATAACATCAGAGAAGCCTGGCCCTGCCTGGGAGCACTGCAGCCATCTCAAGGAAAGCCACCCCAGCACCGGTGACCCAGAGCTCTAACAGGCACTGAGGACCAGGTTCTCCCAAAGTCCAGTCTGGTAATTCACAAGAAATGGATGCTCAATAGGTTGCACTGAGAATATTGTAACATCCCTACTCAGCCACCCTCTCCTGGAGCAATGCTTAGGGTTGCCAGCTCCTGCAATTTCATAGCCAGTGTGCAATCCTTGCTGTTTTTCTTAAAAGAGTGGTAGCCTTGAAGTCAAGTGTTTAGGGAAGAACCTCAGCCTTTGCTTACAGCATGCAGCAAGCTCCTGAACTGCTGTAGAGAAAAGTTTGAGAATGAGTGGAATATACCCTGCAGGCTCAAGAACCAGAGAACAAATAAAGAGAAAACAAAATGTATTATTTAAGAAACAGAAAACAAACAAAAACACCAGTTAAAAAAACCCCACCAATCCTCATGATCTTTTGAGGCCTGACTCATGATCCTAGAACAATTGAGGTTGGCAGCACTATACATTTTACAGTATTTATTCACAGCTGAAATATCCCAACATCCAAATACTTCAGAGTTCTTGGAGCTAGTCGCAGATCTCTTGACTACAACCAAGCGTGACAATTCATCCCAGCTGCCAATCCAGCCCCAAGGTGCCTTCTGAAGGTGCTTTAGTGCTGACTGATGTTTGCAGAAGCATTAAATTCCTGCTCACTTCACAGTAAGAGGTACAAGCCTGCATGTTTCCCCAGCCTCGATGTTAAACCAGAGGGGTTACGTTCCAGTATCTAAGTGAGGTCTGTAGAGGACAGACGTTGTGCCACAAAAGAAACACAATGGCATGAAGCAGTCCCCTGACGTCTGAACTATTTAGCAAACATACCAAATCACCAAGTTAATTACTTTTTAGGAGCCCACAATTCTTCTGTGCCCCACACAAACCAAGCACCAGGTTTCCCATTCATATTTAGTGAATAACTGAATATAATGTGTGTGTTTTAAAGGAATCCATCCAAAATAATTTTACTGGGCTGCTGGTAGGTGAATTCTATACTTAGCCCTAAACATTCAGGTTTGAATACAGATTTTTTTTTTTTTTTTAAACACAACCCTTCCCAACAAAAAATCAAAGGGAATTTGTGGTGAAAGATTTAGCCACAAAATTCCCAGCAAGTTTAATTTGTTCTATGCCTTAATTGCGTGCACCTCCGAAAACTCTGGACAAGATGTTTGCACACTTTTGGGCATGCATTAATGAAACATTTTGTTTACTTTGCAACTGCCAGAGCAATTAGCCAAATAAAGTCTAGAGCATTTAAAGAGGAAAGTCACTAAAGGAGCTTTCCAATTAAGTCTGCATGGGTATTTCTGTAGCATGAGGCTCAGGAGATTTGTGTGTTGCCTCCATGCATCAAGGCATGACCTATCTGCCATCCACTGCTCCTCCTCCTCACATATGCCCATCACAACACCAGGCACTGACATGAATGATGCCCAACTCCTTTCCCCTACACCACCACCGTGCTCCTGCAACCCTCAACAGTCTGGATACTCAGAGGATGGCCCTGCACATCTCCAGAGAACATGGTGTCCCATCATGGGTGCACACAGCTTGAAATCCAAGAACATCTCAAGATGTTACTGCAGAGGAAGAAAAGCCTCTCTACAACAAAATACTAAAGACAGACACAGCAAGAGCTTTAAAAGCCCTCTTGGGGCAGCATGTCCAAAAGTTACAAGATGTTCCAGATGGCCTGATACATACAGGACTGCATATACATCAGGATGAACCCCACTTCTGGCCTGTTTGAGGGACACCATAGGCAAATTTTTAAATCGAAGAAAAACCTCATGATTACTTGTAGTTATTTGTCTTCTCTTTCAAAGTTCGTAACTGTAAACCACATGAAACAAAGAAACCAGGGAGCAGGCAGGGCAGCCTGCGCAGCTTCAGCTCTGACCGCTCTGGGAAACAACTCCTGATCCCTCCAAACTGCCCAGCGGCCCCAGACACTCACAGTCCACGCATGTCAAAGAGGCTGAGAACACAGAGTATGTTTCAGATGGTTTTGCCTTCAGTTTTGCTTGTCATATTATGTTTTGAAACCACATTTTTACCTCCTTAAGCAAAAAAAAAAAAAAAAAGGGGGGGGGGGGAGAAAATTAGATACACTCCTGCACAGTGATTCTTTGTTCTTGGGGATTCAGTCTAGTTTATGGCTGTGTTCATTAGATATTAGAAAACCCAGGCCAAATAGTACTAGAAGTCCTCCCCCAAGGTAACATTTACATTTACTTCAAAAGGCCTCCCTGCAGAAGAAAATGCAGGAATTTTTTCAACCTTTAACTATTTTGTAAGAAATATACTGCACCAAACCACCACCATTTTGGGTTCAGAACGTTTTTGCCTGGTACAAAGGAAGCTAAAAGCAAGTCTCTGTGCAGCTGAGATAGCAGGAGGCAGCACCCTGGGACTGGTGTTTCACCCATACTCCTGTACAGAGCGGGGTATGGTTGAGTCAGAATGTTTACTTTGCAGAGAACAGGGAACAGCAGCACTGAGTTTTGCCTTAAAGTTGTAGGGATGTACACACAGATAAAAAGGGTTTTAAAGGAGCTCTCTTTCTATAGTGAGCAGATTTGGGAGATCCTTGTGCAAGACCTACCATACTCATTTTCACTCACCTGTCCACATTACACAAGAAAATTTTTCCCTCTCTTAGAGCACACAGATCTCACCTCATCACCACCTGGTGCACACACATGGAGATGAACTGGTCCATGTTGAACATGATTTCAGGACAATTAGCACCCTACCTGCTTAGAGGAGCGTGCAAGGCACCCAGCTGGAGTCTGCTTTATACCCAAAAACTTCCTGCTAAAACCCATTTACAAAGTCTTAATACCTTCAGTGAAATCAAAGGTCAGAAAAAAGGGGAGAAATAACCATAAAAACTGTTTAAAAAAATCCCAACCTCATAATAGTACTATCCACAAGCTGAATTCAAAATGTTGACCTAGCAAGCTTAATAGCATACTATTAAAACAATTTTTCCCCCAGTTTTCTTTCACCTTTGGACACGGATAAGCAGCATGACTGTGCCAGAGCAAGATGCACGAGTCTTGTAAGATGAGTGAAGCACCTAAATGCAAATAAATGCATTGGTCTTAAATGGAGCCTCATGCTGTACCTTCCTCAAGACATGCTGAACATAATTTCAGTTTAATATTCTGTTTCTCATTATGGGCCTTGGAGACTCTCTTGAGCACCATGAAAAGCAGTATTAACCCAGCCCTCAGCACTGGGGGGCAATCCAGCCAAATTATTCATGCTGGTCTTTTGCTTCGATTTGTGTAGTCTTAATGTTCTTAAACAAATCTGAAAGGAGGATGGCTGAGTAATAGCATAGACTTTACTTAAGACATCACAGACGGCCATGTTCTGCAACCCTGAGTCATTAAGCTAAAAACCCATGCTGAAGCCAAGAGGAGTTTCACTGGAGCTGGGCGTAAAGCCTGCAGCCCTGACACGGTGCTCAGGGCAATCAGAGCCAAGCACTGAGAAGCAAGAATATTAAAAAAAGAAAAAAACAAAAAAGGGGGGGGGGGGGGGGGGAAGAAGGAAAAACAAAGAAAAAAAAAGAAAGAAAACCCCCCAACACTCCCCTTTCCTCTCTTTGTAATCCAGCTATAAAGATTAGCCTCAAATCCTGATTTCAGAGATAGGGGAAAGATAAGCAATGATTTGCAGGTGCTAGCATTTTCCTGTAGATCTTCAGGGCACCACAACTGATTTCAGGATGAAAAACTGGCATGGGTACACCTGGCAGGTAGACAAGACACAGCAACATGGGTGGAGAACCAGTTTCTATCCCTATACACTACACATTACACTTGCACAGAAACATCAGCATGCCCATGAAATACCCCTCATTGTTCCATAAAAAGATTAATCGTGTTCTCATGTATGCAGAATTCGGTGTAGAGCATCATGCAAGAGCAGCCAGGTCCCAGGTGCTGTGGGCAGGCACAGCAGGGACAAATGGGGACACCAGAGAAGCCTGACACATCCCAGGCCAACTGGCATCTGCAGCCACTTCATCTCCCCCAAATCCCACTACCCACTCTAACTTTATTTACCAAAAAAATAGGACCGTTTTTACTCCACAGAATGAATGTGGCCTGGGGCAGATGCCAGGAAAAAGGGTGGAAAAAGCTTCACCTTCTTTATTTATTTTAGCAGATCAAGGCAAAACACTTTGCTGCTAGAAATAAACATTAAACCTTGCAGCACACACACACCTCCCTCCCCAAAAAGCCCACTGCTCCCCCCCGCACTCTCTCCTCCTCCTCTCCCTCCAACATCGTAAGGAGCACAAAAGATCACATTACAAATGCCAGCTGTGGCTCTTTTGGAAGGTAGCCTCCATCTCGGAGGTAGTCTATGTTCCTCACTACCTAAGTGGTTGCTATGGTAAATATGCTTTTTATTGAATAGCAGAGTGAAGCAGCTTTTAAAGAGACCCATAAGAACTCTATAAATGGTCAAAATAGATCAACTTTAGCCTCCCTGGAAACAGGTTTTTCTTTTATTTTCCAAAATTATTGTGATCCTTGATTATTTTTTTTTTTTGTATTTGTGTTGTCCACTTGCCTCTACCTTGCTCACACTCAGGTGAAGTGGCTGGAGAGGTTTGGGGGAGCCAGGACCCCAACCAGCCCCTGCCACAATGAGCTACTTTGGCTTTTAAAGGCAAGTGCCCACCCTCCTGCATGCAGGAGGCTTCCAGGACAGAGGATGCTCAACACTGGGAAGCACAGGTGATCTCCACCAAAGCTACCCACCAAACTTAGCCTGTCCTCCCAAGCTGCACCCAGCTAGGAGAAACCTCCTGCTCTCTCGCCATCACCTCCTGCAAGCCCAACACTTCTGTGGGCCCCAGAGCCCCAGGAATGCTCCTGTCCCCTGGTGCAGGCACTTGGGCACACCAGTCAAAAAGGAATTAAAATAAGGGAGTTACTTGGGTTCATTTCTTACTGAGAATAAGATGATGGTAGGTTTTGATGGCTGTGGATTTCTAAATTAACACCCAAACATCTTTCCTCTGATCTCTTCCTCCAGTGTTGGCCCAAGTGGGAGAGAAGGAAAAGCAAAACCATTCTGAAAAAATTAAAGCCACCAGCACTAGGTATCAACTAGCAAATAGCAGTCCTGTGCCCGCTCACTGCCCCCCTGAGGGCTGCTTTAGAAGCAACAGACAGGAAACATTTTTTTGTTTTAGATAAAAAACTAAGACAGAAACGGACTGAAAGTTCTCAAGTTAAAGAGACAACAACGGAGTAAGAAACTCTTCAGAAATGTTTAGCATGATTTAAGATTTCTAACAAAGCAAATGGGCACCTTGGATGATCTACCAGCTAGGTCACCTTTAGACTGTGTAACAAAAAATAAAGAACAAGCAACGCTTCTTTTCCTGTGATGCCCTGTTATCCACTGGTTACAAAGAAAGCTTTTAAAAACATAATTTAAGACTTGATGATAAAGTATTTCAGAATAAATAGTCTAAGCCACTACATGCAGTCTCCTCAAGAGGTAAATTTCCCAGATGGAACACTCAGAGCTAGGATGCTCCTTAACATTAGATGGCAGTTACACTGTGATGGGTGAGGCCAATGGGTACTGCCCCTCTTGCGTAACACCACAAATAACACCTCTTAAACCTCTATGGAGGCTATTCCAGAAAGTAAAATAAAACCCCAGATCCCTCTCCTGCAAATTTGTATTGAACATTTGAAATTAAATACAGTTTTTACAATACAAGCAAGAATATTTAACAATTAAGTTAATAAAAAAGCTATTTGTAGCAATGTTACTTACTATAAAAAGTTTTAAATTTTGCAAGCAAGTAGTGAACGTTTGGTAACACCTTTTATACTGAATGAGACATTATCACAACACAAAGGGACACATGCTCTGTTGAGCCTTCACCCAGGTAAAATGCTGACCAACTCTCACAAACTTTAATTCAAGATTTTGCAATAAGAAAGGATTTTTTTTTTGTAAATGCCATAGAACAGGCTTTTTTTTTTAAATGCTTTCCAAAAGTGTCTCTTCATGCTCTTGTGTTCAACACTGTCAGATGTGTAAACCAGCCTGATAGGACTTTACTGCCATTAAATAATTCTGCAGTGTGTAAATATAGAGCATTTTCAACTCTCTGCTCTCCTACGAGACACATGAATGATAATTTAATAAACAGCCCAGCAATTGCAAATTTATTCCCTCCTTTTACCATGGGTTCATTACGGTTTTGTTTGGTTAGAAGCATTTCTCTTCTGGTTTGTGTAAAAGAAAACTGATGACAACAATGCCATTAATGTCAAACGCTTTTTTTTTTTAAAAAAAAAGCCAAACAAACAACAAAAAAACCAAAAGAACATCTTTCTGAGTTTACTTACAACAATGTGTGCTGGAGATGGAGACCTAGCATCCTTGAGGGCTTGTCTACTCTGAAGGCTCCCTGCCTGAACATCAAGCAGTGGCCATTTCATCTGCAGATACTGGATGGAGGAAACAAAAATATGAAAAGAAAAATGAGTTCAGAAAAGAAAGGCAAAAGGAAAAAAACCAAAAAACAAACAAAACCAAGTCTTAGGTAACATGGGTAAAAAGGTATAAATTAAAACTTATGCAAGGAACTGAAACAAAAATTAAGACGACTTTGCATGTTTGTGGAGACAAAACCTGTGCAGAATACTAACAATTTCATACCACCACGTTACAGTTCAGGAATAAGCAAATAATGTAAATTGCAAAGACAGTATTACATTGATTTTATTAATTGCAGCAAATCCAGAAGAAGAGTAAAACCCACACAGAACAAAATACCCAAAACCATGGACAAGATGGGACAAAGGAGGGAAAAGTGGATTATCAGTCTCAGGAGAGCAAAAATATGTATTGTGGGTTAAAAATATGATCTCGTTATTTAATGGGTCATCTGTCAGCCTTCTTTCAACAAATGCACCATGTCAACTCCTCCAGCATTCCAGCACTGTACAAGTTCTTAAAGGCAGAGGTCTATCCAAAAAGACCCCATACTGCTGGGTCTTAGCCTCTAGTTTCTCTATTTTTCACCATTTCTGGAAGTTACCATGGATTATTTTCTTCTTGATCATTATCACCAGGAGGAAATCTTCTATCGGACAACCCTTAAGGGACTTGCACAGTGTAATGTATTCAATTACAAGGCCAAACTTAATAAGCTCTTCTGTTGATGATGTCCAAGACACGGTACAGCCTGGTGCACCCAGGCTCAGCTGTGCTAGCCAGGCATGGGGGATAGCCACAACTTCTTTATGTCACTGTCACTGGCAGATAGGCTGCAGCATAAGAGGGTGTTGACTCAAAGGCAAAAAAAGCTTAACTACATTTCAAGAAGGAGCAGAATGTTCCCACGGATTTAACCAGCATCAAATATCGACTAAAGCTCCTGCTCTCAGGCATGTGTGTACTCTCACTAAACTCACTGGAGGAGCCACGGTCGCACAGCAGAGCTCAAGGCTTACACCAAAGAGGTGAAGTCTCGAGCTGGTACCGAGATTGCTGCATCAGAAGTGCTCCATTCTGACCAAAACAGCCCCGCAGAGAAATTAGTTAGCCCAAATACTCCTCTGCACAGTGCATCTAAATACAATTTCAGCCCGAGCTTTTCTCTCCGCATGGTGCTGCACTGTGCCAATTAGCATACTGGTTAATGCGTGATCTCGAAAAGCCCTGTATGGTGCTGGAAGAAATGCCTGCTGCCACACACCTTCAGCCCCCTCCCAGAACTAAGAAAAGCAGCTGTACGCATAGATCAGGCCACTGCAGAAGATCCTATTTAGCACTAGACTCTGGTTGATTCCTAGAAAACATCTATAGAAACAGTTAAGTTTAGCCATCCCTAATTTATTTTTTTTTTTAAGAGTAATCTTGAAGGAGAACCACACACAAACAACCCCCGTCACCCCAGGCGGGCAACGGAAGTTGTATCTAAATCTCCATAAAGGAAGGAAGGAGATCTGGTTCCATGCTTTCAGCACATCACTATCACATTTGCTCACGTATGCAAAACATTTGCTAGCATGCAAGGCCTGTTTGCTACAAGACCCTGGGCACTGAGGTGACCAAAAGCAGGAGTCAGCAGCAGGATGCATTACCAATTCCCATCGCTTGGAGGGCCAGAGATTTCTGAGCTGCTGGAATGCAAATAAACAAACCCATACTCTGGATTTCTGCCCCATGAGTTCCTCAAGTTCCAAGAAGTCTTGTTTTTATTCATCTTCACATTTGGGATTTGTGCAATGTGGACCAGAATGTTTCAGCACTTCTTAAAAACAAGAAATAAAACCCAAACAAACCAGAACTAGTCTACCGTGAGCAACATTTCTAACTCTTACAACTTGATTGTAAGCCTCCAGATACTTGATCGCTTGTATCAAATCCCTGCTCTTCAATATAGGTGACCACAACATAAATTCTAAAGTTGAGATGATGCTAGAGTAACTTTCTAACCCTTTGTGGTTTCCAGAAAGCACTTAAAAATGCAACCCAAGTGCACAGAAACCAAAACCCTAAGCTGATCAAGAGCTTCTCAACTTGAGGGGAAATCCGATACATTTCAGACTGGCGGATGTCACTATTAAACAAGTCAACCACTGCAGTTTCAGAAGTCCATCAGTTGTCTTGGACAGGGATTGTAACATCACCACATAAGGGACATGTGAATTTGCAGAAAGGTTCACGATGGGTTGCAGCTACTGTCAGCTTCCCTAGGCTTTGCAGCCAGCTACTGAAGTATTTTTCCCTTATTCCACGGAAAACATCCTCACAGGATGTGTGCCACATGGCACACAAATCTGTTTCAAACTCCACAACCATTTCAGAGTAAGAAGTTACTGCTACCACAGCTAAACTACTTGTAAGAAACTGCCAGCTCAACTGGTGGCCTTTCAGGAAATGTCTGCTAAGCTGTTACCCACTAAAATAAATCAACCACCCTCATTTTTCCATGACCATTCCATGGTCACGAGCAACCATGGAATATTCCTACAACCATGACAAACATGAAGGAGCTCAGGTCAGCAGCTGTTCCAAAAGACAGGCCAAGAAACATGTAGGCTTCTCAGGACTGTCAATTTCTGCTGGTTTTACTAGCTATAAATTCCCCTAGAAGGAACAGAGCAAGGAAGGTACAGGTGTTGCTGCTCGACCTTGATCTCACAAGAGCCTGTACATTCGGCGCAGGTGCCCCCACACCAGACTGACCAGCCTAAGTGCAAGATGAAAGTTTCAGAAGATATTACTGCTACTTTGCTTCTAAAACCCTTAGTTTGGACTCCACTAAAGTCATTCTCTTAACCTTCTCTGCCAAAGAGGATCCAAGAAGTCTTACAGTACAAAGGCTAAAATGCAGCCAAAGCTGATTCTGCCCTTGGACATGCACATGGAGCAAGGCAGCAGGAATGGTCCAAACACAGAAGGCCCAGTTTTGCACATAAGCACACACACAGACAGCTTCCATTTCCACCAGTGAGTAACACACCAGTGAAGGAAAAAATAAAGTGAAATAAACAGCCCTCACAGAAAGCCGTAACGCATAAGGGTCAATAAAACAACTTCCATGAGCTCTACCAAGTGGCCAGCCTCCGGAGCAGCACCCCAGCCTTGCCAAGGGCAAGATGTCCTGTCTACCAGATAAACAGAGAGAGCCAGAGCCTGCAGCCAATGCCGGCATCAAGCTAACGAACCCACAGATCCAATGGTGGGAAGTTTGCAAAAGAAAAGAAGTCCAATTTGCTGGCTTCAAAACACCAGCCCTGTTGATAAAATATGAAATATTAGCATTGTTTAAGGTGACGAGCTTGACTCAAGGCCTCTTCATCCAAGAATTGTCATGCCTGTAACACAATATTGATGTGGTGGCTTATAATTCTTACTTTACATAAAAGCTTCATTGTGTGCCAAATTCAATCTCCACAGGCTACCTGAGCCACAGATTTTTACGAGTCTACATTTCAGCGCTGCGAGTCTACAATACACATAATTTTCAATTATGTTAGGGCAGAACAGGATCACTGCCTATATAACATTACTGGTTGGAGGAAATGAGACTCAGCCCTACTGCCGAGAGAGCTAACTGGATCCAGATGGCGGGCCGAGCGAGGCAGCCGTCCGAGGGAGCGACGTCGCAGCAGCCGCCCCCTCCACAGCTCTCTCTTTCACCATGTGGAAGGAGATGCCAAACCATCACTGGGGCTGGGAGCTGGGATGGGAGGATGCTTGGGCACGGGGGAGCTGCATCATGGCGTGAGGAGGGAGAAGGAAGAGGGGGGAGAGGCGTGATTGCTTTCGCAGGTTTGCCATTGCTGCCCTACGCTGAGATATTCTTATTAAAGGGGAGAAAAATTAAGTCCTGTTACAGCGGAGAGGTAAATCCTTTCCTTCCTCGAGCAGCTAAATAGCAGGAAATCCTTTTCTCTTGGCCCTAAATGCAGATTTGAGCCAGACGGTTCCTCTGATTTGCAAGGAGTCCACAAAAATCCGAAGCCGACTTTCCCAGCCTTCTGACACTGCTTTTACATTCCTGCACCGGGGAGGGGGAAGGGCAGGAGGGAGGGAAGTTCCCACCATCCTGCTCCTACAAACGCTGGACACACGCTCACTCTTCTGCTGCTTCTGTGTCTCAGTGTGGAAATTAGGACTTGCCTGTACAAACACTGAACTTTTCAACAAATTAACTCTAACAAATCTGTGCAAATTATTTCAGAGCAAGTCTGTTGAAATGAGTTCTGCTGGCCTGCTTTTAACATTTTTTTAAATAATGTCATCTTGGCCTAAGTATTTTATTCCCCATTTAACAATATGATCTGATGGGGATCATTAGCATGTGTGTGTTAAAAAAAAAAAAGTTTTATGGCAAGTCTCAGAGAGCTTAAGCAAAATAATTGTTAAGCTCCAGGCCTCCGCACAAAAATTAAAACACGTATGGGGTGAGCGTACTTGAGAGAAACCAAAGCTTTTAAAAAGGCTGTTAAATTGTCAGCACAAGGGAAAAGGCAAATGATTTGAACGGTCCAGATTTTTTTCTGTAGGAGAAGAAAACCAAAAAAAAACCCCATACTCTACTCTCCACTCCTGTGAGCATCACATCCACACCTCCCTTCTGCAACCAGAAAGTCCTGCAAAGCACAGACCCACCAAGAGCGGCTTTGCACGCCCACCCCCCACAAATAGCACCCAAAGCAGCTGCCTTCCTGGGCACCAGCAGGGCAAACAAACATCTTTCCAAGGGAGAGCAAAGCTAAGTCAGAAGGAGCTAAAATTCACATCCAAGACTGGAAGAGTGTGGTGGAAACTCTTACCCACAGCCAGCAGCCACTGTCCATGTTGGGGCCAGGCTCACAGCAGCACAGGCCTGATGGAAGGGATGGCACCAAGCTCACAGGTGTTTCCTCCACCAATGTCCAACCTGGACTTGTTCCCTTGTCATGCTATTGTTTTCACTGCTGGAACACCATTAAGAGTGATGTCCCGCAGCATATAAATACATAAGTGCAATTGAAAAAAAAAGACATTTCTAAACTGAGGGAAAACTGCACAACATTTTCCAGCTCAGATTTCCTGCAGCTGGTGCTTATTAGCTCCCCGGAACTTAAGCAGGAGCAGGACTCCTGGAATCAGCTTGATGCCACAGGCTTTCAATATCTCCCCTAACCGTGGCACCACATCTGCACCTTCACAATCTGCACTTTCTCTCTGGATCTCAACATGCCATGCAAGTGGAAATACTCCTGATCCTAGTTTTGCTGTTAGTCTCTCACCTAGTAAGCGTTGCAGAATCACACGGAGGTATGCGCCTGGATGCCCAGTTTGAGGCTCAGGAGTTTCTCCAATATTTAGTTAGCAACTCTTTGCAAGGGGGAAGCTACACAAATTTTAACCTGAGATAATCCAGTAGTAACACAGGAGAGCACAATGCTGAGGGGAGGGCTGAGATTTATGGGGAAGGTGATATGAACCAAGATGGAGCTTAAGAAGACTGTAATTGCTCTCTGTGGACAAGAAAAATAGTTGCAAGAGGATTCTCATACTGGTACCTATGAAAAAAGGTTTGCCACCTACTGAAGTCCCCACTTAAGACAGAAGGCAAAGCCTCTGTAGAGACTCTCAGCTTCTGCTCCATCCCTCAATTTACCTTAACCCATTATTTTTGGTCTTCAGTTATCACCTAGGTGTCCGGTGTGAGAGCAAAATCTGAAGGATTCATTTTAAATAACTGAAGGAGATTGCTGAAAGAACTTTAAAAGGGCCTGCTATTTCTTGCAGATATGCAATGTCTGGAATTTTTTGTATGAGAAGTAATAGACACCACCCACAATGTTCAGCCCTTCTACAGAATATGTAATGTACCACGACGAGGCACAGGGGAGTTGCTAAAAATGAGAGCAACGAGGCTTATTCAATGAGACCAATCCTATCCACGTAAAAGATTTCCTCACAGCATTCAAGAAAAGAAAGCATGAAATTCTAAAACACAGATTTATCACATATCTCCACTTAAAAAAACCCAAACAAACAAACAAAAAAACCAAACCCTAATATCCTCTTTTAAATGGTTGCAACACTGCAGAAATAAATGATTCAATAAAATACACTAATAGGGAAAAAGTGACACCAAAAAAAGGAACTGGTAAGTGTTGTGTACCTGCACAGACAAATGCACATAGAGCATTAAGTCCTCTTCCCAATTTAAAATGCCAGTTATTCACCAGCACTCATATTGGCCAAACCATCTTGTGATATATATTCCTGAACAAGACATTTCTAGTGCCTTGAATTTCCACATTATTGAGAACTTGAACAACCTTGTCCCTTTCCCTTCCAGTAATACACGAGTCACCAACAATGAGAGCCTTGAGTTGCCCATTTTAATATTTTGCCTGTGCCTCTGACACATTGCTAAAGTGCTGCTAGAGCATAAAAAAAGAAGGCAGAGTTCTCCACAGCCGGAAAGTTCCAGAAATGTGTTAGCAACTAGAGAGTTCAAAATAATCTCACAGAAGGGGTGCCTGAAAGCACAGATCCTGTGATCTGGAACTGGCTCACTGAAGGTATAGGGCAATCTAAGGCTATGGGCAAAGAGGATGCCCATTTTGGGGTGGAACGTGGCACAGGAGTTTGAGCTCCATGATCACCTCAACAACTGCAGCTCCCTCTCGGGTGAGCAGTCAGAACGAGTGGAGATGGAGGAACGTCCCAGAAGTACCAGATCAGTTGCTTTCTCCTGACCTAACCACCAGGCTCTGTGCCCTTCCAGTGCACGCAGCTCTTCTTCTGCATCTCAGATGAGATGCAATATTAACAGCTACATCCAATCACTACTGCCACACATCTCTCCTACTTACACCATTTTTCTATACACAGTGATAAGGAACCAGAGGAGGCTCCTATGGGAGAAAGCTGAAGAGAATAACCAGAAGCTTCCTTAAAAATTATTGCCTATGAAAGTTCAAACAAATTCAGATAATTATTTGCTCATTCTGACACACACAAAAGTCATTCTTGCCATCAGTTCTACCGAAACACTGAAATAAGCAGGTTTTTTGCTTCTAATGAATGCAAGATTGGTAGCCTACAGTTGAGTTCTAGGATATTGATACTGAACATGAAGAAGCTAAGTGGAGGCTAATCAGCTACTGCAGGAATTAAAAATCATTTTTTCAGCTTTACAAGAGGAAGAGTGTTCATGTGACACAGAAGTACAGTATTACCTTCTGCAGTTCACATGGTAGCTCAGCAAAACAACAGCAGGCAATGTTTCTCGATCCTGGGTGGAACTTGGGAAAGCACCATTAATTTTTTCGCATTTAATTTGAAAGCCTCCACAGCACTCACTGCACAAATCAGGAGGCTGGCTGAGTACTGTTCGGATACCTACAAAGTACTGTTCCAAAAGACAGGCACAAATAAAAGCATAAGTTAAGCTGAGGAACAGGAACAAACATTTTATCCACTTTAAGCCAGCTAAGAAAAAACTTCATCTTCAAACTACTTTCCCTAGATTTTCTCTGCAACCTGTTGTGTTCCACTCAAGCATAGAGTTGCCATGAGAGAAAGGACAGTCATGGAATCTCAAGAAAATCCTTCTGTAGACACAGCTTTAGACCTAGCAAAGCTAAAACCAGCCTCCAGGACTCACTGAACAATTTGACGTACAGACCCCCATTTAATTTCTCTTCCTGGCAATCTCCCAGAGAGTGAGAAAACAATTGGTAACTAGTGTTTGCATGAAGTCCAAGAATGCATTTTATGGTCTATAAAATATAATTCCTTTCCTCCCCATTAAATAAAGACAGTAAAAATATCTGACAGCACGTTAGAGACAGAGATCACGGCACTGAACGACCTCCACTTTGTCAGAAGGGCTGCTCCAGGGGAACCCTGCATCCCTTAAAACTTTCCAACTCTGTTAAAAGCATAACTCCATTTGTAAAGGAGGCACTCTAAGCTTTGCAACTACCTTTTTAAAAAATATATATAATTTTTTTTAAGGAGAAACAAAAAAACTCCAAACAAACCAAACCAACAGAGCTCAGTGGTCAACCAGCCTGGTTCTGCTTTAATATTGCAGAATGTGTCTGCTCCGTTCTGCTTCATTCTCACCCCACTGCTTGGATCTGTGGCACAGGACAGTGTGGTGGCATAAGAAGTAAAAGGGGCTCTCCAGAACTACCCATCTTCCCCTTGCTTCCACCATTTGGAGTCTGGAGCAGGAGTTACCATGTTTCCTAATTACATAAAGCATGAAGCAGACTCCTTCGGTACCCTGGTGGTAATGCCCATCAGGAAAGTCACCTCCACATGACCAGGATTCAAAATGGCTGCTGAGCTACCACCATTTTCCACTGCAGGTATGTGTGCAAAGAAAAAATACAGAGGCCTGTTGTTTGTGTAGCTCTGTCCTGGATCAGTCCTACCTGCCTTCCACATCTGTTACTGTCACCAGAGATTGACAGTTGCCCAACCAGTTCTCTCAAGTCTTTTCTATTTGTAGGAGGAAAAAAAAGCCTGATACAGTTTGTTTCAGTGTAGAGGGATTGAAAAGGAGGAGGAGGGCCGGGGCCAGCTGGCTGCATGGTGGTGGCCCTTACCAAGACAGCACTGTGCCCTGCTTCCACCAGAACAAGTACCAGGGGTTTGTCAAACACTTTCTGTGAGGAGCCACGCCAGTTCAGAAGCCTCAAGTTTTACGAAATCTGAGCCAAAAGAGGGTCAATTAATAAAGTGCTCAGCACCTCCAGCTATCAGAAGCCAGCAGACACCTGACAAGGGCAAGACAAGAGAAGGATGCCTGGTGAGGCGCATCCCCCTCCAAAGGGGCCTCTCAGACTATCTGAGTTGGGGGATTTTTTTCCTTCACTCTTGAATCCAAATTCTCACCTCAGGTCCCATGAAGTACCCGCAAACAAGAGTGGAATCCCAGCATAAAGGTGCTACAGGAAAATTTAGCTGTTTGCTTGTTATTGTAACGTCTCCTAACAGGGTTTTACTGAAAGAGTCATATTTTCTCCCGCTGTTGGGCAAGTGAAACTCATGACTCGAATCACTACCACAAAAATTCCTGTTGATGTAGCAATTCTGGGCAACTCTAGTAAACCCAGCAAATTTCATATTGAATTTCCTGTCGCCTCCCTTGTGGTTTCCATGTGCGATTGGGTCTTCAATGCAACAAGGGGTTACTGCAGAATAGATGGCTCCAAGGGTTTCAGGCCCTCATGAAAACCAAGAACTTGCAAAATTCTCTTTCCCCAGGGTTAGTAACTTTTGTCTATCTTTTTTTTAAAAAAAACAAACCCAAAAAAGTTAACCCAAAAATGTAACACAAAGGCAACCTCAGGAAAAAGTCCTGGAGATAACACTGAAACCAGTGATATTCTGACCTCCTAGGAGGAGCTGGAAAGGTTGCTGTTGAAGTTATTATGTTTTTCAGAAAAGGGGGGGGAAAAAAAAAAAAAAGGAAAAAAACCAAACCAAACCAACCAAAAACCAAAAAACTTTCCACTGCATCATATCCTGGTCTGCATTCCTCACCGTTATATTTTAGCTCAGATGCATGGAGATGTCTTTGAAAGATGTAAAAGAGGTCGAAAGTCCTCTCAGCTAATTGCGCTGGCTGAGAAACAAAACTTGTGGGCTGGGGTAGGATTTGTGTCAGACTGACCTTCTGCAAGACCAGCTACTCCCTTCTGAATAAAACCCTCTTGCTGCTTCGCCAGAATCCTCCTGCCACTCAAGTATCATCTTGCTGTAACAAATTACTCCTAACCCAGGATTACGACTCTTTCCAAATCCCTCCTGGAGAGCTGGGGAAGAAATGTTCCCTCCCAGGATTCAGCACCAGTTGTTTCCCCTATCAATAATCCTCCTATTTGTTTCTCCGAAGGCGTTAGCCCGTGGGGCCAGCAAGACCACTCGCACCCCATTTTCCTTCCCAAACACAGGCTGAATGTCTCAATTGTCCATCAGAAGAGGACAAGATGAAGGCTAGCCTTCAGATACCCATGGAAAAGACACCCCATCTGGTCAGAGGCAAAGCTGACTCCTGGTTAAGTAGGAAGAATTATATTTAGGCAGAGGACTAAGTGAATCATTTGAGATGAAAGCAAAACCAAACAAATGAAGTATTCACTAAATCTGTTCTGTCACTTCTTGTTCCTGGGCAGCCACCCTGTGTATTTATTTTCTGGTTTCCTCCAGCACCACCAAAACAATGTAACACGCATTTATGGTATTTAAATGAAGTATTTTAAAAATATTCTTAGTTGAATCATCAGCCACACAAACTTTTCCTCAGGAATAAATAAAATATTGCTTTCTTCTTAAAGGAGATGCACATAGACAAGATGTGGAAGCAAATATGGTCCAGAGTTGAGACCACTGGGAATTATTTTTCCCTGATTAAAAAGGCTCTCCGATGAAAATAAATCCAATTCCTGTCAAATTCAAATAATGGTGTAGCATTTGAAAGTCATTTTGAATTTTCAAGTAAGACTAGGTTATGCATTAAATGGAAGCGACTTCTGTTGATTTGGCATATTCTAGGGACAAAGATGTACTCAATATACTAATGGAAGTTTTAGACAGAAGTTGGTTTTGTTTATTCAGAGAGAAAAATGTTGTCAGAACAACTACACTGGCATATCCACTCCCTGAGCTAAAGTGACAAGAAACAGAAGTCAAACAGCACAGTGCACTAACACAAAATAATCCTTTTGGCTTTAATGAATTGGAAAAAAAAAAGTAAGCCCCACTTTTTTTAAGCAGCAAATCGAAATCATACACTGTTTTATGTATCTACAGGATAAAGAAAAAACAGATTACCTTCTGCATAGGGAAAAATGCAACATGCATGAGCCTGCACTTTTCCTCTGGAAGGGTAGAGGAAGAGAGACAGGAGAAAAAAAATCTAATAAAAAAAAAACAACGTATAGAAATGCTGGCTGGGAAGGAGCCTCTGTCCCAGGGAGAATGGTATCAGCAGCTCTCCAACAGCTCATGTCCTGGAGGGACTCTGTTCCACATGCCAAATTCTTGTGGTTGTGGAAGAGGTTTGTTTTGGAGGTGAGGGATGCTTTTCTGCAGCAATCCAGCGGTGAACACCTAACTGATGGCCCTGGGGAGCAGAGCCTGCTCCCGCAGACACAACACGCCCGCGCTCCCCGGATTGGCATTTGTCACACTTTCATGCCACAGCCCCAAAGTTAAAACAAAGGAGTCATAAGAGCAGCCCTGAGCGTATAAATCTGCAAATAGCCAAAAATGTTGCTCTTGTTGCTAAATATAGTGCAGGCATTTTGAACTGGCTGGCCTGCGAGGCAATTTTTATATTTATTTATTTAAAGGACCATGTTAAACGCAGTGTTTTTTAAGTTTGTTCATGTAACTTGTATTCCCTCTCTTGATATGAATATGCAAAAAAAAAATTAAAGGAACTTAGCAAGTACTAGAAAAACAACTTGCACTGAAAAGAGCCAGAAAGCAGAGCAGAAAGACATATTTGGCTTTGTAATGGGAGCGAAATCCCCTGTGAGGATGGTACATCAGACTTAAACAGAGTTAAGTGCAGAATAGCTTCAATCCCACCACTCCAACACAATGAGCAAATGCTTTGCTCCCTTTCGGAGCTTTCCCCAGGAACAGACACACCCCTGCTCAGCCATTGGGACGGAGGGATGTAGAGGACAGAGCTGTCTGCGAGGAGAGGGGACCTCCGGCAGCCCCCCCTCGGCTGTGAAACGCCTGCAAAACAGCATTCCCAGGAGAAGACAAAAGGGGGATGTGCAGCAGTGCACCCTCCGGGAGCCAGCACAGGGCAGCCTGTTTATTACTAAATCCTGGGAGTTCGGCACCAGCTCGCACTTCACCTTTGCAGGAAGGTAAGAGCTGGGGCTGCGACAAGCCTGTGCAGGAGGAGAGGGCAGGAATCCCCGGGGAGAGGCTCCAGGAGATGACAGCCCAACCCTGGACCACCCAGGAGCCAGCCTGCAAAAAGGCACTCACCTACAGGATGCTCTCTGAAAGCCAAGGGCCCAACCCAGGTGCCAAGGCAGTGGCACGGACCCTGAAGGGACAGGGTGGTCCCCACAGTGGCTCAGACTGGGGGCACATACCAGCCCCCCAGGAGCCCCCTGGGAGAGCCACAGACAAGCCAGCAGCATCCAAGCTTCCACACACCTGCACAAAGTGTCCTGGACCCACGAGTGTCAAATGAATATTTTAGGTTTTAGCCTTACCTGCAACTGATAAAACCCAGTAGTTATTCGAGGTTTGTTACAGATGTCTTTTTCTTAGCAGGGCGGGGGGTGGAAGGGGCTGCATCGACAGCTCCACTAGCCAGAGGCACTTTGCAAGGAGGAAAGTAGAACTCAAGATGTGGGCAGGCCTCAGGTTTCAGAGCCTCAGGGCACATCCAAGAGACACCAACCTATTTACTGAACAGTCGGGAAAGCAGAGACTCCAATCTTACAACATTTTATAATCTTATTGTGGACACTCATATTTTATAAGTTCTTGAGGTTGAAGAGACTGGAGTGGGGAGAGACACAACAAGCCGTGTTAGCTGTCTGGTGGGGTTTTGAGAGGTGTTTTTGTTTTTTAAATAGGATGACTGCATGTAAGGGTAATTATAAAAGAAGCAAGTAAGGATCAATGAGCTCCCTTTCATAGCAATAGCTTATTTATTTATTTTAAAAATCACGACACAGCATTTCTGTTCTATTTCCAAGTCAAATTTGTCCTAGGTAGAATCAGAGGGAGAAAAACCAGGCTCCTAAACATATTTTTGAGAGCATTAATAAACTGAGGACTATCTATGCAAGACAAAAAGTTGAAGTTGGTGTTTCTGCACACCACACAGCTAACCCGATAACCTCAGGAGTGACCTTTCATCTCAACAGACCTGCACACAAGAGGTCATTACAGTGCATCCTGCTCCCCCTAAGGAGCTTACCTTTCACATGTAGCATCAGGCTTATTAAGCAACCTGTGATGATACAATAGCTGCTAATCTACAGAAATTATATTTTTTTTCTCCAGTCCTCCCATAAGCAACATGAGGATTTGCAACATCTTGTCTATAGGATGTCAGCTGAAGGGCAGAAGGAACTCAAACTGCTCTGCCCTCACCACTTCTCAGGTGAGCCCCCCCCACCCAGGGAGATTTCCAGTGATGGCTACCAGGGGTCACCCCAGTATTGTAGAAAAATTCCTCTAACCATGTGTGGGTTTAATCAGAATAATTAGTTGCATTAAAGAAAAAAAAAAAAAAGAAACATTTTTCCTCCTGCTTGCTGGATAAATAACAGCAGAGGAACAGAGGAAAAATGCAGGACCTCAATGCAATCATCCACCACCTATTCAATCAATCTAAGAAAAGATCAGCAGCTCCTGCAAGACCTGCTTCAGGCTGTCATTCTGTGGAGCTGGATGTTTTGCCATTGCTTCTGAATGATAATTGGCTCAAAAATTAACATGCCTCACTATCCTGTAGAAAGAGCCCTGTGGTCCCTCCAGTGGGGTCATTACCCGCCAGAGCATTCCACATTTCCTCGAGAGGGCACAAATGTCCTAAACTAAGTCACTCCACAGGCCAAAGTATTCAGGTTGGGATTTTTCCAAGAAGCCATAAGGACTTGAGTGCCTGACTGGCTTCGCTTTGTGAATCCCATCCCTTGCACTGGTGAGTGATTTAAGACCCACTGCAAAGCTCTGCTCAAAAGGTCAAAGATTTGCAAAAATATGGCGACTAACACTTTAAGTAAATTTGCAGAAGTTTAAGTCATATCAGACAAAGTGCTTTCACCCTTTAAGTAACTTTAAACCTCCTCTCTGAGGTTATTAAAGGCATTAATTTTTACCCTCATCTGAGTCTCCTATTTTGTTCCAGGATGAGGAAGAATATGCTTCTGTCTGGGGACTAACAGTATCCTTGGTGCATCTTGCTCACACAGATGTGTTTGAAAACAAGTGGAGTTCTTAGGTTTCACTTTACTATGGAGTTAAACTTGTAAATACAATATATCAGACCACTTCATCCAAAAATGTCAAGCAACTCGGTAAAGATGCTGGAGTTTTCAGTGTTTTGCCCATCAGAAACTCTGATTCCAACATCATTACCACCAATGCCAAATTATTAACTACTTGTGACTAACTTGTGCTGCCTAGTAGCTTCCACCTCATACCCCAAGCCATGCAGAAAAGGGCCTGGCTGCACACCATCAAGTGAAATCAGACAACTCCCCACCTTCTTTGCAGTGCATTGAAATAAAAAAAAAAAAAAAAAAAAAAACAAAACCAAAAAAAATCAAAGCAACATACACACAAAACAGAGGCCACCAAAATTGCAGCACATAGCAATGGGAGATTGGATGGAGCAGCTATTCACCCACACATGTTAGGAGCAGTTCAAACAGAAATGGGAAGGGAATTCAAAGGAATACCTGGCACAGGGAAGTCCATACTATCCACTGTATGCTTGGGCAGGGAGTGGTTAGGGATACTATTATTACTAGAAGGGGGAAGGCAATTGTTTGCCAACAGACTTTAGCTTAGTAATTTTGAAAATGAAGAAAACCCAGAAATTATAACATGCAGACACGCTTGCAGGACAGGGCTGCAAGGGTGCAAACGTGGGCACCACCAGCCGTTGGGACCACTGAGTAATGCAGCTCCCTGCACTGACCACCCTGCTTTTCCCATACAGGAAGAATTAAAAAGCCAGTAACAAAATAAGAAGCCTGCCCTTCAGTAGGGCCCAGATTAATTGCAAATGCAAATGAAGGCCTCCTGCAGCACTAGGGTCCATTTCCAGGGAAATGCGTGCACTCGCCTCTGTTTACTCCAGCTCCAGCAATGCAGCACAACCTTCAGTCAAGCTATTAACTTGAACGTTGAACTTCACAGCACTGGCTGTCTTTCTCAGCCATTCTTTTGATGTTACCTCCAAAGCAAAAGATCAAAGACTTTGAGTGTGGTGAGGGGAAGTCCCAGGCTCTTAGCCTACCAGCCTGTGATATATGTTAAAATCCTGGCCAAAAGAGAGAGTGAAGCGAAAAAGAAAGGAAAAGCGAGCGAAGAAAGCATCCTGGCAAAGCAGTGACAGGAGGAAGAGGCACAGCAAAATCCACGTGCCCTGTCTACCCGGGTTCATGACCCCAGAAATGGGGCTCGTTTCTCTGTCACTGCATTTTCCAGCAGTTTCGGATCACTCCCTAAGGTCAGCAGCCCCACATCACCTTTCCTGACACAAAGCTACACCTTGCATGCTGCCTGGAGAGACAGCAGATGCATGCCAGCAGCACATCCCTGAGGAGAAAAGCATCCCCAGCCAGTACACATTGTGCAAACCCACAAGCTTTGCAGGACAGGGAGAGATGACACAGGACCAGGGCTCTGTGAGACACTGAATTTCCACATCCGCCACAGGCTCCTGGGCCATCCTGAATGAGTCACACGAAAATAAACCCTTTGCCTCAGCCTTCCTGCTTGTAAAACACGGATAGTATTGCCCTGCCAGGACAACAGCCTATTCTTCCTTGCAGGGGCCCTAAAAGGCAGCAGTGCTAAAGGCCATGCTATTATCTGCAGGGGTCCAAGTCCACGCACCCCCTCACGTGTCACCACACCCTGGGCAGAAGGGGATGGCCACGGCCACAGCACGTCACCAGGGACTGGCAGCTCCTGTGTCCCCAGGAGGCTGCAGGGGCTGCTGAGGAAGGAGCTGCATGGGGACAAGGAGGCTTCTGCCACATCTCACCACCGTCTCCCTGGACCAGGTCTGGGTGCCTTTGGGAAGGCTGGTCTGCAGGAAAACATCTAGAAAGTAACCACTTTTCCCCTCCCTCAGCCTGTTGGTTTTGTATTTGTTTGGGGGTTTGGGGTTTTTTTTGTTTTGGTTTGGGGTTTTTTGTATTATTTTTATTTCAGGCATGTATTTAGAAGGGGATAGGAAGGGGGCAATCTCTTTTTATAGATGTAATTTTTATTTTAAGATTCAGTGCAACTATTTTCCCCTTCCTGAGTGGTTGTTTTTTTTTTTGTTTTATTTATATTCCCATAATACACAACAGCATTCCAGATTTAGACAGTGACACTGGGTTGACACGGTCAAAAGTGGATCCAGTGCAGCCTGTCTGCCAAACCAAGCCCCTCATCCATCAGCTGAAGTCCTTTTACTGCAGGGTCATGAAGGAATCATGGACTGTTTTTCATTCCTTTCTACCAATGTCCCTCTTTACTCCAGAAACCAAAACCCTCTTATGCTTGTCAGCTCCTCCTCTTCCCCACCCCTGTGAATTCAGCTCTTGGCATTCACCAGCCTAAAAAGCCATGGGATTCAAAACAGAAATTCTTCAAAACAGAATTCATGGCATTAAGCAGTAAGTAGGATATTCTGATTTTATTGTACTTTACTTACTCCTACTTAGCTCTAATCCTCACTCCCTAGACAGGGGCTCGCTCTCGCTGTCAGTGAAGTCGATAGGAATTTGGCTATTGACTTCAATGGAAGTGGGATCAGAGCCTCACATCTGTTGCACAGGGCAAGCAATATGCAGAGAAAAAAATAGGTGGGGAGAGAAAGAAAAAAAAAAGAAAAACCTCAACGCTGAACTATAAAATGATAAATGAGCTTGGATCAGGATTCTAATAAGAGATGCAAGGGGAGCTCTGAATCTGCAAACCTCAGGTAACATCACCAATTCTTAGACCAATTCCTTCTTTCTGAAAAAGGCAATTGAAACAACTACAGGGAAAAAAACCAACCAAACAAACAAAACACACAAAACAACAAACCCCAAACCACAACAAAAAATAAGCCTCCAGTCATGGTTTCTAATACAAAAGGACCAGCCAGTCTCTCAGTAAAGCTTTTTCATGACAAGGAATCCCTCGTTGTCTTCTCATCCCTGCTCTCCCTGGGGGTTCAGAGCACAAGGCGAGCAGACCAGGCAGGCACACGCAAGGAAGTGGCAGGATCCCAGGATGCAGAAGATGGAGCCAATGGAGCAGTGTGAGAAGTCAAGTACTAGTTGCTGCTCCACAGCACGAGAAGGATTCAAAATAAACAAGACCTAGATCTGGAACGTGATCCTGCCCTGCGTCACAGCCCCGCGATAATGCACCAGGAGTCAGGATTTCTTGGCACCAGCCACGCTATTAGCAATAAACAAGCTAGTTCTCTAGAGCTACAAGGGATGCAAAGGGAGTTGGGGAGGGAAGGAGGAATTAAAAAGGAAAAAAAAAAAGCTGTATAAAATGAGTACACAAAGAAGCTACTGCCAAAACTGGGATGGGAAGAAAGCAAACGAGATACTGAAACAAGTCTTATATGTCTCCTACCTGCAGAGATGCCATTCAAGAATTAGGCATTTTGACAGAATAGCTTCTCCTTGTGATAAACAGAGGGCAGCAATAGTAGCTTAGAAAGGCACAGATTCAAATTCTGTACCTAATCTTCTTAGTATCACCAAGAATTTCAAGGTCCTCTAAAAAATACTGAAAATAACTAAATATATAACCATCTAGCTGGCTCTTCAAAATTCCTGAGCTGTGTTTGCTCTTTGCGCTCCATGGCAATCAGAACAGCTACTCTTCCTCTCTATTTATACTCCATTTCAAGTCATGGTTCTTACTACTTGCAGTGCATTCACTGTGCCAAAAAAAATCACTTAGCTTGGAAAAAGCCAGAAAGAGACTGATGAAACTGGGAAGAAAAAGAAGGCAGGGAGAATATTTTGCTAAAAAAGACAACATTTGTGTTTAGACAGGAGCTAACATAGTGCCTGTAAGCCTCCCATACACCTAAGCACCTGCTTAACTTTTAAACCAAAGCAGCCCTGTGGGCTGCAGTGTGTTTCAAGTGGCAGAGGTGCTCCCAGGCATGGCTACATCCCTGCCTGAGCAGCACTGGCCACATCGCTAGCATTTATTGACTGCACATATGGCAGGAAGAACTTTAAAGCTGCACAGCAAGTGGCTTTCAAAACCATCAGACCTGCAAAGAGAAATCAATACAATTTGCTTCTAACTACCCAGTCTTCAAGTTGGGCTTTTATTTCTGACACACCTTCTTACTCCCCCATCCCGCCTGACCCAAGATGCCCCAGATGCGCAGGTATTGGCACTGAGGGAAAACCCAGGTCAGAGCAGAGGGATGTGATGAGAACCAGAGGACAGTGTCATGTACTGCTTGCTCTAACATGCTGTAAAAAGTCACCTCCTGCAACACAGAAATTCTCACAGAATTAAATCCCTTATAATCCCATTTAGCAGTAACAAGGTAGAGCAGTATGCTGGTGCTTAAGACATTTTAGTCTTTAAGAAAGTACGTTTTGTTTAAACAAAAAAACCCACACACACCAAAACCCTGCTTCTCTTGAAAGGAACTTGAATGGGAGAAAATTTAAACCTGACTCAAACTTCTCTGTGAAGACATTTTTTGTTTGCTGGGCTTTTTAAAGGAAGTTACAGAGAATAAACCCTTGAATATTTTCACCCTTCCCAAATGTGATTATTTGTATAGTGGCCCTTATACGTGCTACTCTAGTTCATATGTACAAATAAACGTGCTGAGATAATATTAAAACAACAACCAACTGCAAGTAAGACTTAGAAACATTTGCTGCAAGAATATACAAACACAAGCAAAATAAAACATACGCTGCTTCCCAAATTAAGAGCTGCTAATTGTGTTTACAACTTCTTTCCCACTGGGAAATGCTATCTGTAGTCCAGCAGTCCACCTTCACCTTTCCCCCACAGCACATGACCTACCAACTAAGTACCAGCTTTATGCTCAAGTTGGTCAACTGGGTTTTTGCTTAACCCACAGGCATTTTTTCTATTTCAAAGTTTCTATTAACTCCCTACTGATGTACCCTAAAAGAAGTTTTAAGGGCTTGGAAGCACATAAATAAAATAGTTTGCTGGACCAGCACAGCCAAATGAAAGCCTTTCACCTGCAGTGGTGGTGATAAAAATTTTAGATGCAGCTGCACACAGGGCCCCTCCATAGACTCAAGACAGCTGCAATTTCCAGCCATTCAGCAATCTCCTGGCCATTGAGCTGCCTCGGTTACACCGAGACAAGCATCAGGAGAGGACCTGGGGTTTGGGTTGGGTGTTTTGGGACCTGGTCTTCTTATTTTTGGTTTGCTTTTTTTGGCTGTAGCAAAGCCCTCTTTAGCTGCAAGGCTGAAAGAAGCTGCTAGCCTGTACAGTGGTGATAAGAAACCTGGAAGAGGAGAGGGAGAAGGCAAGGAAGAAAACGTGAGAGGAGGGAGTGTGACTTGATGTGAAACCCTGAAGGAGAAAAACAGATTTGCTTCAAAGGTAATGCTGTGTACTAAACCTCCTGGCCCCTGTTTGCTCTGTAAGGCGTCCACCTGACTACAGACAGGCTGTACCAGCAAGGTGGGAACTCTCCGAAGAGTGACCAGAGAGTTGGCTGCTTTACTGACAAAGTTCAAGCCACTAAAAAATGGATGAGTGCAAAACCTCTGCAGTGTCATATCAGCAAACTCAGTCAGAGTTGGTTATTTGTCCCTTTCTAAGAGCCTACCACTAACTTCACACAATAAGTTGATAAAAACTGACAAAAAAAAAAATCAACAGCCCTGTATTGTTGGGGTGGTGGTTTTTTTTCTGTTTTTAGTCTCAAAGTGTTTTCACATCCAAATGAAACTTCCACTGCAGGGAAGTGTCTAACAGCAGATTCTGTTTAAAAACTTACTACAGAGGCTCAGGTCATGGCCCTCTTGAAACATCCAGCCATTACCTCTTTCCATAAAGTTCATTTGGTAAAAGAACCATCAATCCTGCTTTCTCCTAATACAGCTTTCTGCTTCAGCCCCCGCATCAGATGTTAAGCTGAGAGCATTTTAGGTGCTGTCTGGTCTACAGAGCCACAACAAATTAAGCCCAGCTGCATGAACAAAAGGAATACATGGATCCATTTGAAGTATACTGATGTTAATGTATGGGGACCCTACAGATAATCCCAAATTATCCAATCCCTTACGCTTGCCACCTACGCAGTAGGATTAAAATCCCTGTCCCCAAGACCACTTGTGTAGCAGAGCATCCTCACTGCTCTCCACCCAGCTAAACAAACCTATACTTTGTTGGTACCCAACTGTTTTATCCCATGTTTTTTCTGACTCGCTCTTTTGTTGCGCTTAAAGTAGTCTTCTTACCTTCCAGAGCCCCACCACTTCTGAACCTCCCTGGGGCAAACACAAGCTCAGGGTCAGAAGCCCTGCAGTGGATGAAACACTGGACAATGCTCACCATCACTACCGACAGCAGCAAGAAATGGCAGAAAGGCTAGCAAGGGCATGGTGTACCTTCTTCATATAGGAAAATGTTTTCCCTCATGAAAGAGATGTCAATACACCAAGAAACTTACAGATTTCATAAAGGGAAAAGGAAGGGATGTCAGTCTCAAAAATCAAACAGATATTCTCCACATCCCTTATCATAGATGTGAGGCCATTTGCACTTCAATTCTGCTCAGGTGGGATTCCTCATACATTTCACACGCAAAAATCTCATTGAAAGCAGAACTTACGAAGGCATAAGAAAAAACACACCATATCCTTGGCAGTTTAAGATTAACTTTGCTAACACACACTAAATATCCTTGGCAAACCTGCCCCATAGCCTCTCGTGAAGGGGCAAACCCTTTCCCCACCATTTTCTGGGCAAACATTGAAAGCCCCAGACCGTCACAGCACAGAGCTTTCATTCCTGCTCCCCCACAACGTACAGCAGGTCTTAACATACATGGCAGAAACACTGCTTGTTATTACAATTTGTGTATATATTTACAGAAGACAAACCAAACAACTTGAAACTATTATCAGGGGATAAATCAATTGGCAGCAGACACTTTGGAAAGCAACATAAAAGTTAGTTATTTCAGAGGAAAAAAAATGAGAAAGAAAAAGCTTTCTTCATACTATGACTCTGTCTCATCAGCTTTTAAGCCCATTTCCCCAAATCACATGGTTGTCCACTGCTGCTGTCAACTGGTTTCATTTCAATTCTGATTAAACTCTATTATTTTAATTCCTCCTTTCCAAAAATGGTCAAAATTACTGGCAGAGGCAATGCCAATGACAAAACCATCCACCCCCAAAAAATCTAGCCTTTTACTCCAATGATTACGTTTTGACAGAGATCTCACATTTATTTAACACCTTTCAAGCAGATGCTGAATACAAAGGTGATTTACAAATGGTGCTAATAGATGCAAATATACCTGTCCAGGAACTATCAGATACAGGCTATCCAGATATAGCACATAAATATACAGGCAGCTAATATGCTAAAGCCATGTGTCTAAAAACCATCATCTTTATTTATCTGATGGCTGTTGCTAGCTTTCTGTAACATCCCAACTATTCCCCCAATAAAGTGAAGGGCTATCCTATGAACAAGGGACATTAAAATCAAAAAAGACCCATACTGCTGCTATCAAGGTTAAGAATAAAGAAAAATATTCTGTTTGACCCTCACTCAGGATACCAAGTATCAAATCTAATAATGTCATTTAATTGGATTCAAGGCTCTCTTCTTCCCAGCGTGAAATCACAAGCATTTCAGTTAAAATGGCTAGTGATGCAGTGACCCATGTAAAGAAAGTCCCTCTTGCATGCATGACTCTACCCCACTATGTAGAAATCAAAACCCACCAAATTTATCCAAATATAAACATATAAACAGAGCACATGGGCTACTCTGCTGAATTTGGTAAAGGGACTACTTGTCATCTTCCCCCCAAACAAACCCTACCCAGCGTGTGTGCAGGCTGTGCGGAGAAGCAGGGTACCTGATGCTTGTGCACTTGAAGTTATTAGCAAGAAATGTGAGCATAGATGGGATTTTGGAAGTTTAAAATATTAAACTGGCAAGCAAAAGCTTCCTCTTTGACCAGGGCATGGATTTAACTCAACTATTAATGTCACCTCAGTTGCTGGAGGCTGGGCAAGGTTGAGTTATTCACCCAGCTGGGGAAAGCAGCCAGACCTGTCCCATCTTGGCCAGGAAGATCAGCCTACCTGCCAAAGCCCTTCCTCCTCATCCTCTCAACATTTCCATACCTAAAATACAACTGTAGTAACTTTTCATTGCCCACCCTCCTCTTACACTCATTTTTAATCTCATGATGGAAAGCCAGGCATGGAAGACTTGGAAGATTTTTTTAAATTAAAAAAAAACCAAACAAAACAGAACCTACTTAGTACTCTGGGGTTTTGGTTTTTGGTTTTTTTCTTCCTGCACCATCTCCTTCTCCAGTTGTACCTTAATACTGTCTTGCACCCATCCAGCAACTTGCCCTCTACAGTGCTCTCTAAGCAAAGATCTACTTAAAGACCATTCCCACGAAGACAGTGTGCTTAGCCCCATTTTGCATATGGGCGGGATGGGGGAGAGGGAGTTTGAGTGATTTGCTCCAAAAATGAAAAAGGGAAGTTTGTGGCAGAGCTGGAAATAGATCCCACACCACAGTTCTCCATCACATGCATGACCCCACATGGCCCCCAGCCTACCTCCTATAGTGGGGCAATGCTCTGCAGAGCTGCAGAGGCCACTCCATGGGGCTTCAGGCAGAAGTGAGGGTCCCAACAGCAGGCAGAGCTGGGGACCTGCTAGGGCAGGAAGCATGCCAGCAGTGAGGGTGACACCCAGCAGCCATGGGATCAGTGATGACAAATTAGTGGGGTCTTGGGTCTGCATACTGTGGAGGAGGCAGTACTGCAGCTGTCCTAGGCACCACAGGCTGTCCCCACTCTCGTGTGACTTCCCCACTGCTTGCTATTCTGGGATATTGTCCTGCTTCTGAAGCTGGGAGAAAAACAGCCTCAAGTACAGCAGCCCCATTCAGCACCACTTCCCCTCTCCTCCTCGCTCAGGTCACGAACATAACATGTCAGGTCACACAAAATGCTAATATTAGCAGATAACAGTGCCATTTTTAAACTTCTAAATTAAAATAAATTTACTAGGACAGGCAGGTCATTCACCCAAGTTATCCCTTGGTTTACTTTTTTTTTTTTAGCTTTTGAAATAACCCACAGCAGCGCAGCCCCAGCAGGAAGCCCAGCCAGCACACAAAAGCAGGATGCTGATGGGAAGGAGTGGGGAACATGACACCTTTTCATGCACCATCTCACTCTCCACCCCCAATCCACATCCTCTTCCCCCTGTGCAACTGCCCTTCCTCCCCAGCACTTTGGGGTGGAGAGATGGCACCTTGGATAAAGCTGCTTCACAGGGCTTCCTGTGCCCATCAGCACCCGCAACCTTCCGGGCACAATTCCCCCTTACCCCCCACCATGATACCTGGAGCCCTGGGGATGGGGAGAGCCATGCTGGGGCAACAGGGCCCTTATTCAGAGAGGGGGTCACTCTGTAAAAATATTCTTCTGGATAAATACTCCTGGTTGACTGAGAAAACAAAAGAGAAGAAGCTAACAGTCTGCTGAAGGTATATTTGCCCATAAACCTTGCTAATAACAGGTGTAGGAAAAATGAAAGCAGACAAAAGTCCCAAGTCCACATTACCAGAGACCAGTTTATGGTGAAAGGACAGGCCTCTCTCCCACACGTGGCATTTATTTTACTGTGGGTTGCTTCCTTCAACAGCAGCAAATGTAAATTAGCCACAGCCCTCCTGCTACTCTGATGCCACCCTACCCTTACGGCAACTTGGTGCCTTTTCAGGTCAACACAAAGAAGAGGGAATTAAACCCCTTAGGCACAAGGCCAAGGCATAAGCAAATGTTCCTAAGAAGTATTTAAGGGGAGAGAAATACAAACTTCTGAAACTTAGATCCCCTAAAATTAGGTGCATGGGTATTTCTACACCCTGTCCCTTGGTTTTATTTTTGACTACTACTAAACTTCCCCAGAACAGCTCAAGGATGGCATAGCTTAGGTTTTTTTTAAATAAGATTAATCATCGTCATTTAAAAATACTAGCAGAGGTCAGAGGGAGGAAAGAACTGAACTTGAATTAAGCACAGTCAGTTTTCCCTCTTCCAAGACTTCAGAGCGGTTATGAAAAATACACTTTAAATGAGAAACAGATTTATTGCTGGGAGGCTGAGGAGAAGGTGGACAGTGTGGTGAGTGGGTTATTTCAAATCTCCAGGGGAAACCCTCAGCAGAAAGCCAAGAGCTGTGGCTTCATAGCGGTGGGTTTCTGGCTGAGCTGCAGTCCACAGCACCAGGTGCCAGTGGAGCTGGGGACAGGGGAGACAGTGTGACCACCACAGCCTACATCTGGGCCAAGACAGAGCAAGCCTCAGATGTTTCAGCAAACACCCCCCTCAGAGATCCTACCCCAGGGGATAGCTGCACATAAGGCATGCTGGAGGGCGGCTGCAGCCACTGCTGTCCTCGACAGCAGAGCAGCAGAAAGAAGAGTCTCACCCTTTTTTCCTCCCTTCTCCTTAACAGCTTGCTGCCTCACAAAGCCCTTGGTCACACTTGATTTTTCCAGTTCCTTTTGCACAAAACACAGCATAGTAACAAAATAAAATGGGGATAACAAGAACAATGAGTTCAACAGATTAATGGACAGGCACAGCCATCTTCAGCTTTTATAGCCATCAGCCCTGAAGAGCACTCCCTTCCCCGAAGCCCTTGAAATGAGCCTCAGCAGTCCTTGGACCTTGCAGGCAGCTACTGACAAACACACACCTTCCTTTCTCAACTGAATCCCAAAGATTTGTCTTGTGGCTGTGCACACGTCAATCTTACCATCATTATTAAAGTTTTATTGGCACAACAATGCAAACTCTGAGCACAATGCATTAACCTTGTAAAAATAACTGAGAAAAGCCAGGTAATGGAAAGAGCAGGGGAAAGCTTTTTCATCTCTCTCTCTCTCTCTCTCTGAGGACAGGGGGGAGAAGCCCACAGATCTCTCAGCAGTGCTGAGTCATGACGCAAGACATTTCCAGTCTCTCCCCTCACGCCCCAAAAACCACCCACAACTTCTTGAAGGCACCTTGAAAGTACTGTCCTCCAAACCAACTCATTGACTGAAATTCCTTCTCCTAAAAGGCAACAGAATTCTGTTTTACTATGGCATATTCAAAGAGGGGGGGGGAAACACATTACAATGTCCAGGAAAGTAGGAAAGGTTACACACAGCCGACAAGGACTCCTATTTTCACCATAGCAACAAGTCTATTTATAATATGGCCTACCTGCATCAAAGAGCAGCCACAAGAAGCTAAATGCAAGTCTAGTGGTACATTCAAGCACTAAGATGAAGCAGCAGCTCACATAAGCATGTCAATGAAACGCTTCCAATTACATTACATGCACAATTATTAGCATTTACTCTGAACCTCCTTGTATTTTTTCACCCAGGTAGGAGTAGCAGGGATGGGGGGGTGGCACTATGAAAGGTTCAGGTGCAGGGGAGGATCAAAAGGAGGCAATCCCAGCGACTTGGCTTTTAAAAGGGGAGACTTCACCCAGAGGCATTACAGGAGGAGGTTGCTTAATAGGACAGGAATGGGGAAGTTAGTCACTAATTGTCAGTTTGCTTTTAAATAGAGTGAAAAATATACACTGATAACCACTGCTGTAGTCCTCAATTTACCAACACAGAGTAGATACAGAATCTTAACACTTCAAACACCTGATAAACCTCCCCATGTTCGAGAAAGAAAAATAACCAGCTACTGGAAATTATCATCAGACTAGTAATCAGATTCCCAAGAATAACACTTGGGTGGGAGAACACACCTGCATCCCTTTCCAGGAGTATAAAATACTCCAACGACAGCCATAGAGCGTACAAGAAGAGTCGGCCTGACCACCACTCAATTCTATCATCCAGTGATACAACAAGTGGCATCCTGACTGTCTTGGTATGATGAGAACCATTAAAAAAAAAAATTACACTAAGCCACTCTAAGAAACCCATATTCAGTCTGCAAGCACTTGTCTGCTGCAGCTTCTTTTTAAGTACATACATGGAAGAGCAGCTGCCCAAATAACAGCTTTTAAAAGAAGTGGAGGGAAGATCTTAAAAATACTCTTTATCTGCAAGAAGAGTAGCAGTTGTTTTACTCATTCAGGTAGGAGACTGAGGAGAATTGCTTGGTGGTTGGGAAGTGGACTAGAACAAAAAAACTCAAACAGCTATAGATGGTACATGAAAGGAACTTAAGCTATTTATTTCAGCTTTTTAAAATACATATGGAAGCTTAAGCAAGAGCCTGAATTGGTCATAGCGGAAATTTGTCACATGGACCAGAAACAGGCAAGGCCATCTCAGATGCCCCCGTCGAGAAGGTGCCCACCAAAACTGGCACTAGTAGTTCAGCATACTCGAAAGACCAACCTGTAGTGGCTAAAAATAGTCATGAAAGATAATGCAGATAAGAACAATGTGAGGAGTTGAATTTGCAAGTTTATTCAGGAATCTACCAACCTGATACGGAACCTGTATTTTTATTATTGTTTTTTTTAAACCTGAAGCAGGAGAAAGTTAAAAACAAACAAGAAATGGCCTACTCAATCACAAAAGAAGTTCAAGATAATCCCTGCTTGAAAGACAATGCACCAAGTATTAAACAAACACTTTACTGTGCAAACTTCTCTCCTGCTGAAGATATTTGCAAGACATCCATTCTATTTTGCACAGTATTGCTTCTTAACGTCTCTCCCACTAGCCTCTAAAACTTCCATGGAAGTCAGTGGGAGGTACTGGTGGCAAACACGAGTTGGTATGCTGTCAAAGGGTTTCTCCTCTGGTGAAGCATAACTAATGCTGCATGTCATCAGACTGGCTGACCGAGCCACTCCTCCTTCCCAAAGGTCCCGCAAGCACCTCAACAGGATTCAGAGAGACCAAGTTTTGAGCCACTAAATGAACAACTTCACATTCAGTTCATGCAATGAAGGAAATGCAGAACTGAGGTGAGCAACCTCTGGCTGAAACCTTGGTAGTTATTTTGCTCAGTTTTTATGCCATGCTCCCACCTGGACCGCATATAGACTGCATAATTAACCCAAACTCATACAAACTGTTGTGCAATTGCTAAAATCAGGCCATGTTTCCACGATGTTTATCACAGGTCTGCAGTACCAGATCATCCAGCATCTATCCAGTATCTATCCAGTTAGGGTGTAGGCACTCCATTATGTTCTTGTCAAATTAACAAGAGACCATGGTATGGAGTTTATGTCAGTGGCAGTAGGCCAGTTGATACCTGATCTGGCATCAAGTTTGCCACGACGTTTAGGCTCCAAAAGGTTTTAAAAAACAGAAACTGGTACAGAGGTTTTATACTAGTTTAATACTTAGCTTCCTGCAACAACTTGGCTCCCTAAAATCTGATTAGGCCTGTCGAGCCAAAAACTCGGTTTAGCATTAGCTATACTGTCATTTCCAGAACTACACACATAAAATACAGACCACTGATTTAAGAAAATACACAGTTTCACCCAGTTGAATATGCTGATTTTTAAGTTGCACCCTTATGTAAACAAAAGCTACTTTGTGACTAGACCATGTTTGAATTCTCATTCCTACTGTACAGATGGGGAAACTGAGACAAACAGCAATTAAAACAGATGCCTGAGGTTATGTCTTAGGTCTAACAATCAGCAGAGGAATCTGGATTCCCAACTCCTACTTGTATTTTTTAACCACTAAACCACGATCCTTCCCAGTTCAAGTACAGTTTCAAGTTCAAGGATTCACAAAAAAACACATGAGCAGACTTGGTTAGACATACATGAAGGCTGCAACGGTTCTCAAAACACAAGTAACCTTCTGAAATATCTAACTGTATTTAAAAAAAACAAAAAAAAAACCCCACTGCAACACAGTCTTAGCTGCAGCCTGAACATTTTTCCACCAGAGAAGCAAAGTAAATACAACAAGAGTGACATCTAAGTACACAGGCCGATTACAGCTTTACTTTCAAAAGAGCTTTGATTGATCTTTTTTGATAGACCTGAAATAAATTAAACTAGATTGACTCACTTGAGAATGGACTGTAATCCTTCAGTCAGATCCCGGAGAACTCAAACCAAACCAGCTGTTAATTTAGGCTTTATAAGATAAAGCATGAGAAATCCAACCTGATGTACCCCAGAGCAAGGGCTTACATCATCTCTGCAAGCAATCAACTTGCTGCTTCTTTTAGGAACTAATCAGTGCTCTCTACCATGTGGGTGCCAAACTTGTTTTCCGCCCCTCCAACAGACTCTGCAGCCAAAGTAGGAGGGAAAAAGAAAGAGCAGGAGACAACAGAGTGCAATTTAAAAGATTCAGCTGTTAACTACACAAAACACATTGCACAAGCTGTCCTAACACCAAGAGATGGAAAAAAACCAACAACAAATGAACCCTCTTACAATAACCATTTCGATTCAAACAGTTGCTGGAATAAACTGCAAGAATCAACACTCAGGAGAGGAGGAGGAGGAGGAGGGGAGGGAAGAGGAGTGCCCACCCATTTGAGAAACCAGATACAGACAGGCCAGGACAGGCTCAGTTATAGCCTTACATGAAAGAGCAAAGCAGGCAAAATAAAAGGCAGCTTTTTTCTGTTCTTCCAATCCCATAATAAAAATACTCCCATCAATTAGTTCTCTACCATCGCTGTTCTGATGAAGGTTTTACTCTGTTGGTTTTTAAGTCCTTCAGATTTATCTCATCCTCATAGCTGAGATTTACTCTGCAAAAAACAGCTTCCTGGAATGCTCCATTGGCTGAACCTAAGGGGATCAGACTGGAAATCCAATTCAAGGAATTATGGTAGTTTCAAACTTGTTTTGTCTACCAAGGAAAGGCCAGCAATGAGATTTTTCAGACAAAGTCAACAGAAACTGATCTTACAATAGTATCAATATAATATACATATATATGTTACAAAAGGGACAATCAACAAGCAGGAACACCACTCTGGAATCAGTCATAGAAGGAGCCTAACGCAACTCAAAGGGAGAAAAAAAAAAGGCAGCCTAAGAAAAGATTTGACTTCAAGTCATAAATTCTATCTGAAGGGATAACACAGAGGCAAACCTTACACGAAGTTTGAATTACACCAGACACTCACTAAACCCTTAGCAGTAACACCTCCAACAAGAAGGAGACACACTCCCCCAAGGCACTGGAATGCCCCAGCCAGGTGCCTCTGGGAGGGAGCACAATGCAATCGCTGTGTGAAACACGTGAAAGCTCTTCTGGAGAAAGCCATGGCTCTGCAGAAGATGAAGCTGAGGATTACTCCAAGTGCCCACAGTGCCATTTGCAGCCTCTGTGTCAAGAGGACCTATTCTTGAGGCAGCTTTGTAGAGGGTTGGGAGGAGAGGAAAGGAGAAGAAAGAAAAAGGAAAAGCACTGCAAGGGCTTGAGCAAATCAGATCAGCTAAAATACCAGTCTGCAAGAAAACACCCAATCAACTAGTAGTTCCAGTAAGCTTTGTTTTACTCCAGTTAAATTAAATACTTTCTACTGGACTCCAGGCTGGAGGTCATTGATTTAAGATGATAGCTATTTCTTCAGATTACAGGAAGGGGACCTCGCAGGGTCTTCTTAAGAGCAATAATGATGTCATTTTATATTTCTATTCCTCG
Organism: Hemiprocne comata; assembly: GCA_020745705.1. Taxonomy (NCBI): domain Eukaryota; kingdom Metazoa; phylum Chordata; class Aves; order Apodiformes; family Apodidae; genus Hemiprocne; species Hemiprocne comata. The sequence goes on along the minus strand of CM036592.1, from coordinate 29,419,266 downwards.
AAGTAACAATGCTGTGCGGGAGCATCAAGCTGATGCTGTTACCAAATACAAAACTTAGGTACATTTTTCTTGGATGACAGTACAACTGAATAGAGAAAAACACGTTTCTAGTGTCTACTGAGCAGCCCCAGCAGCCCTGTTTGGCTTAGATCAGAAACTGAGTCACAACACTGGACGGGCCAGTAGTGCTCCACCAAGGAAGTCACCAAGGAAGATTCCAAATGCCTTAAGATACTTTTGGAGACTACCCAGGAACAACAGAGGTGGCCTCAGATACAAGCTTACACTATGCAGTTTTATCCTGGAAAACAAGTAGATACAAGTAAACAGCATTGCCTCACACATGTCCCAGAGGCGCTGCATACTTCAAACATGCAAGTATTCAGTCAACTTCTCAGCACTAAGACTCCAGCTGTGTGGTGGCTTCAGGCTTTCCCAGCCCTCTGCCCTCTCCCTCACCAGCTGAAGAAAGCAACACCACCAGATGGGGCACAGGCACACACTATTTGGCCATCAAGAAGGTGGTCCCACCCTTAACAACCATAAATCTCTGCACTGTAAGTGGAAGTGAGAGCCTAGATTCAACTCGTCATCTTTAACATCTAGGTCTGTCCACATAAGCTCCTTTCAAGAATTAAACCTACCCATTCAACCTCTTTATGGCTCGCTTTCCCCACCTGTAAAACACAACCAGCACCCCCTCAGGCTGTCCCCCTCAAGGACACTGACACACCCTTGAGACTTCAACCAGATACATACACATGGGTAGATGCCTGGCTCTCCATACCATCTTTTACCCAGTCTGTTTTTCTTAAGTTTACTCAAGCTCCAAGTATTATTAAGCTCCAACAGATAGTTTTAAAATCTCATCTCAGTTTTACACATATTAAACAGCCAGCAACCATGAAGTATGAAGGAAGGAGAAAGATGGTTGAGGGAGACAGAATACATAACTTGGCTCCATTCACTGTTTTGTGTAACTTCCTGCATAACAGAAGTAAGATCCAGCAAACACTCCAAAATTATAAATAACCAGTAAAGTAGGGAAGAGAGAGATGTCTTCACATACCTCATTCTCTATTATTTTTCTTCATCAATCCACAAACTATTCCCTCTGATCATCTTGGACATGGACAGGTGTCCACTGCAGAGTGAAATCAACAGCTCACAATACAGCTGCAGGACTACACTATGTCTCCTCTACACATCCATTCATAGCATGTGGAAGAACATCTAACAAAGCCCAAACCTTGGAAGAGGTTCACAAAGCCCTTAGGCCTTGAGCTAAACAGGACCAACTTCCATCTCTAATTAGGAAGGGCACAATTCTCTCTGGTTCCACCCCAGAATTAGCCCAAGCCTTTTTCAGTCAAGACTTATCTCCTTGAGATCCTGGGGCTCACAGAAAAGAAAATAAGTTCAATTCACCAACTTCTTAGCAGGTGAAGGTACATCCACACAGAAGTATTTTACATTATTTTTAGGGATTCTGATCTACCCAGAGACACATTCTAAACAGGACCTTTCTTACTGGTCAGGGAAGACATTTGAAAGAAACCAGGAGGGGAAGAAAAAAAAAAAAAAGGTTTTTTTGCCTAATCCCAAAGCAGCAAAAATTTAAGGAATTACTTCCTACAGTATTATCCAGTTTTGGTTTAATTAACCTAAGTAACAGAACTGCTACTGTTGCCTTTGTGGGAACCACATTTGTTCACCAAGTGAGAGTCTGGAGGCAGGGTTTATAACCATGCTGAAGTCTGCAACCCAGGGTGGCTGACAGTGTTGTTGTATTAGAGCCACAGATCACAAAATCATCATGAATCCTTCACACAGTCCCATCCAGCACTTGAGACATCGCTGCATTACACAGATTGGCACAGACAGTTTGTTGTGCAAGACAGGTTGCAAAAAAAGTTTGATGCAAACTTTATACCCTTTTATTTGTCTAACAGCAGTGCCCAAAGGCACCACTGGAGAACAGAGTCCTTTTGTGCTAGGTACTGTATAAACAAGAGAGTGAGAAAGACTGACTGACCCTGCCCAAAAAACAGGCAGGAGTGAAAAAGGGAGGCACTGAAAAGGGAAACATTTTATGTGACAGACCTGTGAAATGCAACATAGATGCTAGGTAAGGTGCTGCCTCTCTGAGCCTGTAACAAACTACGAAATAGGAAACACAAAACCAGTTTCTGTGATCTCCTCCCCAAAGAGTGATCCAGCCCCCAATTAAAACAACTGTCCCAGAGAAAGCATCCCAGGAACTTCCTACGACATAACTGAGTACTTCCCTCCACCAGACCTCCAGCCTTCCCAAGCCTGGTGACTATGAAATAACAAGAGAAACAAATGAGCTGACTTTGCTCTGCTGGGAAGTTGGGTCCCTCCTCTCGCTAGAGGAGTGAAACTCCTGTTTCTAGTGCTGGAGGATAAAGCATCAGGTTTCAGAAATCATGGCACTTTTAGCTACGGGAAGAGTTGCCAGCAGCTGAGACATAAAAACTGCTTGTCTCAGGCTTGTGGTCAGAGTTAACATTTTGAGGCATTTCCACAGACAAACAGATAAGGAGGGAATGTTTCCCTGGCAGATTTATTAATGTGTAAATGCTGGCTGAAGACACTCAGCTGTTTGGAGTGGTGGAGTCCCAGGGAGGTGGATTAGTCGGAGAAGTGTAGATGAGGTGGCCATGGGTGCATAATGCTAATTAAATATAGTCTGCAATTTATAAAATGGGTTTGTGTATATAAAGCCACATTCCTCACCACAAAGCACAAAAGATCAAGTAAAATCATCTTCTACAACACATAGGGGGTTATACACTTCTTAATTGAAACAAACCATCTGAAGGTGTTTACTGTGCCTATAAACTGTACCCCCCTCCTGTGGAAGCGACACTAGGCTACGGTCCTGATGCCCACAGAGCACAGCAAGCTGTAAAATTAAAATAAAGTCTTCAAGCAGGACAGAATTCCTTGCAAACAAAAGAAACGGGCATGCAGCAAAACAGTATAAAACTGGCAACAAATTTCCTCTTCTTGCTGCCCCTAATTTCATGCCTATCCATAAGATTAATCATCTGTTGCTCATTTTCTGTGTAGTCTTTTGTTTTCCAGCCCCAGGGAGATAAATTATGTCACAGTATAGCCTCTACCACCCCAATTCACAGGCCCCAACTACACATGGGCCACCCTGATCACTCCTGCATGTTTTCAAGAAATCCCATGTCCTTTCTAGAATCACCTGTGTTTTGCTGGACATCATTCAGATGTGCAGGAGACACAGAAAGTCTCCTTTGCTTTTCACGAAGACAAAGCCTTCTATAAGGTGCTTATGGTCACACCACAGGTTAAACTAGAAAGCACAATTAGTTCTTTATTAAGCATCACCAATAATTAATTGATAGTTTTAGTTCTCAGTACAATATTATTATCAAGAGTTTGATGAAATTAGAGAGATGCACAGGAAACATTGTCCTTCAAAAGTTAGTCTACCATTAGGAAGAATCCTACCCAGTGTATGAGGGAGTATAGGGAGGTAGTGACTGAATCAAGTGCCTTAGATGCAGCTTCTACATACTTTTGGATGCAAAAATCTTCCATCACTGCTGACTTCCCCAAAGTTATTGATGGAAGCAAACAGAATTGCCATTGTCAATTTCATCATATGGCTGACAGTATCTGATGTGTCTTTAACAGTTCAAGATTGTGGAAGCACGATGCTAGGAAAAAAACGTTAGCTTTCACCTTCAAGAAGAGGTTTCCGCTGCTCTCAAACACATGAAAACACAAGGGGTTTCATGAATGGTAAATTTTAAAAGCACCAATGCTCCACTTTCAAAACCTTCATCAACCTTCAGCTTCGAAATTTGAGGCTCATGATTTTTTTTTCTTCTCTTCAGTATGCATTTTGTATAAGGCACTACAGAGCAAAAGGTTTACTGAAAGTAATACTCAAAAAGTGTCTTGTATTACAAGTTAAAGAATTTAATTCTTTTAATGAAATTCTTTAAAAATCGTAATTGTCCTGATTCTGTGAGATATTAGACATGTATAGAATTCTGAGAGAAAAAGCTCTTTCACCAATTTCAGACTCCTCAAGAGTCTTAAAGTCAGAAATGTCCTTAAGCAGCTTTCCTGAAAGGGAGATGTTCTGTCTCCATCCAGTTCATGTCATGGTCAAGGGGAGGTAGTTTATCCTACAGTAATTCTCAAGCACTTTTTCTACTTATCTAGCTTCAAGATCTAGCTACCAACAGGACTTGCAAACAGTGAAATTAAGAACTCTAGAAGCTACACTGAACATTGCTGATAAAAACCACAAAACCAAGAACTCAACTGTAAAGTAGGCTAGAGAGCACAAACTCAGAGATAAAAAGCCACTCTCGGTGTAAATAACAATGATAACAGAACCACTAAAGCAGAAATCAAAACCATATGTACTTTGCATGTGGTTTTTGACAGCAAACCAATTCATTTAGTTCCCCTCAATTTGCACACCAATGCAACCAACATTTTACATACTGATTGAAAAAAAACAAAACAAAATAATACAAAGTCCAATCACTCTGTTTAGAATAGCAGTCAAAAATATAGGTCAATACAGAATATTTGTAAATACCTTCAAACATGGTATTTGCAAAAATTTGCCTAATAATATTCATGCTATCTAGCTTAAACTTTGACCTAAAAATGAAGCATTAGGTTTTCAATTAGGTTTTCCCCAGCAGTACAGTCCACCCTGTATGCTAAAAACATTTTCTTTTACAATTTAAAAGACACCATTTGCCAGAAAAATCAGGATAATTTGTTAAACTATTTGCTATTCTATTCACTGGCATGTTATGATATTAAGAGTGGTATTTTTCTTTGGCATTTCTGCCTCTTGTTTGGGAAAAAAAACAAATAATCACACATTTCCAGATAGACTTTGAAGTTCACACATTATTGAGGTAAAACTCACAGCCCTATTGCTGAGATTTGGTTACGGGCAGCTCTACGAGACCCAAATTTATAGAGTAATAGTTCTTCACCTTTAAAAATAAGCATATTCTATTGTTATAAAAATAGGAGTTTAATGTCTAAAAATTACAATAGGCTGGTCAACAGAGAGATCTATGATCTGCTCCAAAACAGTGCTTAGAAATGGCAGAATCCATTTAAACTCCAAGATCAACCTCGAGAACATGTATTTTGTGTGAGCAGAGTCTTCTACAGGACTGTGAGCATAACAAGCCAAGTCCTCAGAGGTGTATGTGGCCCAAGCCTTATGTATTCATTTTCTTGTAATTTTTGGTGAGACCACAAAGGGAATAAACTAGGTTAGCACAGGGGGAAAAAATACGTATATTCTTTAGTAAAACTTCATTTAAAACCTCAAAATATCAAGTAGGTTATAGTCCTACTGACTTGAAGTGGGATTCTCCATGTGACTGCTAGAATTTTTGCTCAAACTTTAAGAATAAAAAAAAGCATGTGGTCAGGGAGAAACAAAGCCTGAAATGTGTCATGCAGTCTGGCTTCTCATGGCTACCCCATTGCAAACACTTCTGAGAACATGAAGACACAATGCCATAATGAAAATTCTTTCATGTACATAATTATTGAATGCAATCAGCATCTGGTAGGAGAGAAAAGAAAGAGAAGTCCATATACACAGCTCCCACCCTGGCAAACTGTCAGCTAGCATAATCAATCTGCAGCTTGGGTTTTTATATATTATTTTGTTAGGAAGTCAAAAGGAAAAAAGAAAAAAAAAAGTTTAAAAAAAAACACCCAAACCCCAGTTCTTTAATTTTTATTAAGCCTCCATTTATTTTAACCCCCCCCCTTGTACCTCAAGACAGCACATTTTCCAAAAGATGGAGAATATGACCTCCACCTCAGGCTAAGCATTAAGTAAGCAGTGTTACTCATGTCTCATAGATGGGCAAACTGAAGCAGAAACAATCAGCCTAAAGGACAGACTCCAATATTCAGGACCCATCTCAACTCTTTCTGTTCAACAACTTCTGCATCTTCCTACCATTTTCAACACCATGACCAAAATCCTTATCATAGCAGATAAATGATGTTTCTTGAGGGACAGTCACAGGATATGTTTTACACCCCTATAATACACACATCCAATATGATCTACACTCTCTAGATTAAGACTGAATCCTGTGCTAATGTCTAGGATCCAGCAGACAGTTGCCTCATTCAACAGTGACCTTTTAATTAAGCATAAACCCAATGTTCCTGTGCAATGCGGACACATCTCAAGACACCAAAAGGTCCTCAATTCCTCTTGTTTGCACTTAAAAAAAAATGGAATAAAAACAATTTTATAATTAAAAGTATTAAGCAATTCTAAAGCACAGCAGCTGGCAGGCCAGTTTTGCAGACTTAAAAAAGAATGACCCACAAGGGGGGAAAAAAGAAACCACACACACACACAGTGGATAACTGGGCAATCCAGACACATTCTCAAAGGCAGACATTGTGGGAGATGAAGTTACTAGGCAGGAAAAACAGTTGCTAAGTCTGAATATTTGGTTATTCTCAGAGCAGGGATTAGAAGAGGAAGTGTTGACAATGTAAGAGTAGCTACCACGAAGTCCCCAGAGCTTTAGTTGTCCCTGCTGATCCTGCAGCAAGGGGAGGGGTGAGTGACAGGGCTGGCCCACAGTGACAGTGCCAGAAACGGGCTCGTGTGACACTCACGGCGTGTTATACACTGTCATTTTAATACGGATTCTTCCAGGCTCTCTGGAAGGACCTACCCACACACACCCTCTTAAGTAATACTGGTACACCTTGATGTCACAGCTCACAGTGAATTACACCTCCCCTTTTACTGTGACTGTTTAGCTACACACAAGAGGTGGCACAGAACACCGTTTTCCCAGCACCACTATGTCCAGCTGATGTGACGGACACACGCATTAGACCTAAGGTCTTTTAGCCAGCTAGATCTCTTTGATCCCCTTAAAGCAAGCCTTTCTCAACTTTTTTTTCACTGAGGCTAAATGGACTCAGGACAAGAGAGGAACAAGGTCTCCCTGCCTTCCCAAAAAAGCTGATGGATCTCTCATTATGCTGAAGTACTACCCGAGACAGAAATAAAGTTGTTGGAAAAAAGATTAGTATCTTAAATTTAACAGATATCAAAATAAAATCATGCCTTCCAAAATTAATATCCTTTGAAGTATAGATCACTGAACATTAATACCACCTCTTTTCCCTGTACTTTATCTAAAGTCCTGCAGAATCAGTTGTTATTGCAGAGAGGTTTCGGGTATACCAAAAATGAGTAATTACTGAAAGATTTCCTAAATTCTACACATCAGCTGCTGGTTATGTCACTCCAGCTTTAGCAGCCTCTACAAACGTCACAAAATTACTATCTCACCTCAAAACCCAAACTTGATGACCCCATACCTTGGGACAGGTTCCCTTCTCCATGTTATTTGCTACCAGGAGTTGGGAGAGCAGAGCAAAGCACTGTGATGAGGGGGAAGGAAACGGACACACAGAGAGGCACGCACAGGCAAAGAGGGATGCAAATAAGAACACTGCCTGTTTATTCACTACTTTAAGTTTTGTGGAAAGGGCCTTAAGGGATTAAGACAAGAAAAGATGATTTATTTTTTTTTTTTAATGTCCAAAATGAGACAGAACATGTGCATGTGGGTTAGCTTTGCTGGAACCCACTGAAAACCACAAACAACAGAGTCAAACATATTCATTGTTCAACCCCTCCGTCTTGCCAAAGCAATTCCTTCGTGCGATTGTTCGCTTGTATCTTCCTCAGCATTTGCCAACTGCCCAGTGTACACATTTTAGGTATGAAACCAGTAAATAAGCAGTGACAGCCTCTCAGGCCATTATTGTACAACATCCGCATCCTCTGGAATACGTCAATCAATCTGCCTGCACAACGTGGTGCTTAATTTTCTTTTAAAATAAGGAAAGCCGTAGCTGGAAAACCTCTGAATAAGCACACATTAAATACATCTCACAAAGCAATCCCAGCACTAAGAACAACCATGAGGAAGTGATCAATCCCTACCCTTTGTTCACAAGGAAAAAAAAGAAAAAAGAAAAAAGAAAAAGAAAATTAAAAAAAATCTTGCCCCCTCCCTTGTGTTTTGACAAATCTTTTAAAAAGTCCAAGAAGTTGGAGAAAAAAAAAAAGAATAAGGAAATCCATCCCACTTCCCGTGGCAGACTGGAAAACAAAGCAAAAAAAACCCCAACAACCAAAAAAACAACCATAAGAAACGAACAAACAAACAAAAAAAAAAAACCCACATCAAAAAAAACCCCAACAACAACAAACTGCTGCTTTCAATTGATACGTATTTCGTCCTCAATTGGAAAGATCAATAGTTTTAAGAAAAATACTACACCTTCTTTCTGCTCCATATGTTTCTCTTATTGGTTCATTTACACTGGGCTGTTCTCATACGAGCAGTTAGTACATCTTTTTGTCATTTTAGCCTTCCCCAGCCATTAGTGCTAACTGCTGAGACGGTGCAGCTCTCCTCTGCCACCCTGCCTGAGCACTGCATCTCTTTCCCCAGCCCCTTCTCCCTTTGACTAATGTTCACCAACACTCATACATCATTCCCAAATTGGTCCAAATGAATTAAACACAGCTCTGCTTAACATTACGAGATTTAAATGGATTTTCTCTCTACAGGTCTGCCCCATAATTGGGTTTATCCATCTTGTTGAAGTACAGTTTACACTTGCTAACATCACGCCAATTCAAGCTACATTTTCTGCTCCAGTGGCAGGAGCGAAGCAGATTTGTCATCGGATCATAACAGGTAATTCAAACAACAATTAGTTTGATGACGGCCCGTATGTCAATGTCTGGTCCCAGTCAGCGCTGCTCACACCCGCTGCTCTCTGTACGCTAAGATGAATTGTGCTTACGATTCTTCAATTTCAATCGACAAATACTTAGTGGGAAAAAAGCTGGATCTCAACTGACACAAAACCATCCCATTGCCCAGCGAGCGCCCTGGGAGGAGAAGCCCAGGGCAGAGCTGGGACGTTCAAGATCCTTTGCCCTCCAGCTCCAGCGTGGCTAATGGCAAACTGCTGAAGAGCTGGCACTGCATTTGTCCAAGACAGCAGCAGCGCTTTAGAAATATCTTCCACATACACACACAAGCCTCCCACCAATCCCCAAATTCAAAACACAGCAGCCTGCGTGGCAGGTGCACGCTACCCTGGCTTTGCAGCCACACAAACTCAAGCAAAGAGGCAAATCTGAGATTTTCTAGACGGATGCCAACATGAGACTATTTTTTCTGATGGGTGACACATCCACAAAGCCACCAGCATTTGCTGAGGCCATTAAAAAAAGCTGAATGCCACTGAAGATGAAGCCCTGAGCTTCTCAACTTGGGCAGCCACCACTATAAAGCTTTAGCTTCAGATTTAGAGATACTAGGAGAGAGAGGAAAAAACATCAAGTCCCAATTCTTAGTGAAATGCTTCAACTACTAGCTCACATAATAACATTCAAAATATCTGCAGGCAAAGTCATGCATTCTGGGTTTGAAAATATCGTGCCTTTCTTGGAGAGCTGATCTTGCCAATTATATGAGACAAATTTCCCTCTTCAAATCTGTTCAAGAAAGCTTGTTTCAAATTAAAAGTAACATTATTTTCTTAGGGCCAAGTAAACCTAATCCCACATTCATGTTTCTCAGGTCCCTTCACAAGCATGAGGTTATCTGGGACAAGGCATTGATAATTTCAAACAGCCATATACGTTACTATCTATACTATTTTCTATGAATGTGATCAATCCCTTGGCTAGTTTTCCTCTTCTTCCTTCTGTTTCAGAGGAAGAGAAAAAAAAATATCAGTTTCTGACAGATTTTCCACAAAATCTTTTTGTCTTGAATTATATACTAACATGTGATACTAGTTGCTGTACACCATTTAACTGGAAAATCCAGCTAGCTGGCTGAAAATGCAGGAAGTCTTTTTATAATTATAAAATAATTATAAATAATATAATTATATAATCTCCACTGAAAGAAACCAACACTTAGAAGACTTGGTTTAAAAATTAAAACATACTTAATGAGCAACAAAGATATCAGTGACTTAAGATTTTCAAAGCCAATACCAGAATGCCAAAAAACCCTCTTTAACCTAAACATTGTAAAAGAAGATTATTAAGTTCAGATCAAAAAGTAGTTAAAGTAATGGTATATAAAATATTCTCCTTCTAGAGGTGGCAAGGGGAAATTCTGCACAGATGGAAAGCAGAGGCACCAAAACCTTACTGAAACCTGGAAAATGTAATTCCGTTTCTCTGCACTAAAATTTAAATCACACACAAATCAATGCCCTGAAGAAAATTACAGTATTCTGTGTGGTGCCACTGGTTCACATTTTCTGTTCTGATACCATCACTGCCTTCTGTGTGCTCCTCAAAAAATTTACAAGTACTTCTCTCATTTTCATCTTTTTTTTATTTACTCTGATGCTTCGCATATAGATGGAGACAAATCAGACTCATCATGGCCTGATGCTCAGCTGAAATAAATCATGAGGGGGCCACTGGGGTTTTTTGTTGTTTTTTCTTTGAAGCAGAGTTACGACAGCTCGCACAATCTTTGGACAACATGCATTTAGCAATTCTTCATTTGTTTTTTCATGATGCTGGTGTTTCAGTATAATTCTGAACACTGGGAACGGCTCCAAGTGTCTCAGGTCACTTCTGAAAGTACAGTTGGCATCAGTTCCACAGGTCATTCCCTTGGAGGGCTTCCCAACATCATGGAGGAGCACCCAATCAAAAACTCCAAAAGCACTCAAAGACATCAACTCCCACACAAGCCCATCATCTGGTGATTTGTGTCTGTCAGACTATGAAGAAAGAAAACCCAATGCCCCAAACACTCAGCAGATTAATGGGTAGAAAGAGAACACAGCGTCTCCACCATACTCCCAGCACTTGACCCAGGCAGGCTGGGCAGGGAAGAGGTGGCTGCAGACAAGGCTGTGGCAAGAATCAGGACCCAGTTTTGCAACCATTACTCCTGCCCCACAGAAGGCCGTGGGGTATGGGGCAACATCTCCAGGCCAGACCCTTATCACCCTTATCTGCAACAAGGCAATGAAGCTACTGGTATTCTTGTGCAAACCAGCCACTTAATTGCATGGCGAGTAGGGGGAGCGATGATCTTAACAGCGTGTTTATTTTTGTCAAGCTGGCATGAGAACAAGGCACAGGTTTGCATGGGAGAGAAGGGCAGGGGTCACAGCAGAAAAAAGGTAATAATGACTTCGAGGTTTGGGCATCGCCTGGCATCCCAGAGCCAGTGGATTCCAACTCTTCCAGCCAGTTATCCACAGCCAGGAAATACCCTCTCTCTCAGTCATCACTCAAAAGAATATTTATTTATAAATTGCTTGCAGCCTGTTCCCCTAACACAGGACTGAGCAGAGCAGAAATAAAAGCAGTGCAACCCCCTAGTCTTCAGAAGAGCTGCAAAAGCAAACAGGGACCACAAGTCCCACGTACGCAAGCTCAAATAGCACCAGGAAAAATCACCAGCAGCGAAGAAATTATGAAGACAAGTGGAAAGCTTCTCAATGCTTTAGATCTATTCTCTATTCCAAAAACAGGGAGACCTTTCCCGGGTCATAATCCCTCAAAAGAGGAGACTTCCTACTCTATCACCAAGCAGGCTCAGCTCCAGCCATGGAGCACAGGTGTCGGGGTTGATGTCCCAGCATTAAAAGGGATCGGTGCTGATGGTGCCTTGGACACAGCATCGAGTTCAGCACAGCCAAAAGTCTACGCAGTGAGCAGGAACTGAGCGGAGCACCTAATAAGTGGATTTTTTTTTTTTTTTACTTTAATAAGTCTCAGCTATCACTACCAACCAGCGCAAAGCCTCAAAGCCAAGCAGAATAATACATCCTCAGGCTTTTGTATCCTAGCTTGTCCTGACGGCTTCCGTTGCAAATCAGTTGTTGTAGCTAGAGACTGGACTTGAGAAGCCGATTAAACAAAGCTTGCCCTGCTCCTGTCTGATGCTGTGCTCCTTCATCCAGCTCCTCATTAATGGGTCTCACGGATATCCACTGTGACTGCTAACTCCAATGGCTGTTGAAGGGCATGCACCACGCTGGCAAGAAGCCGGATCTGAAAAAAATCCAGCTTTTCCGAGTGGTCAGAGCAATGCGGATCGCTGTGCTGGAAACCACTCTCCCGTGGCAGGCAAACTTAGGCAGCCAGCAATGGGAGCACAGCTGAGGTCAGCCTGCTTGGAAAAGAGCAGAGGGCACTGGACCAGCCCAAGAGCCATCGTGGCCTTGAGGTTTTGCCGGTACAGCCGTCCCCTGGCCGAGTTCCTAACAAACCAGCCTTCCAGCACAGAGGGACTCCATTCAGAGACACAGCATCCATATCCCCCTGCAAACAGCCTTGGCCAAGAGCTGACCAAATGCACACAGCAGTCAAAGTAGGTCCTGCTTTCAGGGGAAAGCAGAACACCAGCGACAAAGGCTGGTATACAATGGTTCTCTAAAATAATAATTTAAAAAAAAAAAACAAACATAGGAAAACTCCCATTGGCTTCATCAAGGCCGGGATGTGACCCAAGCTTGTGGAGCCGCCCTCAGGGAAGGCAATTAGTTTCACTCAAGGGATGCCAAAAAATTTTGCAGAGCATCCATAATCACCCTGAAATGTTCTCTACTAGCAAAACATAATGGGTTTATCATTTATTTCTCAATTAAGTGGTGCTTAAGTTGACCAGGGAGTGGATTCCTATTGTACATTGATTAGCCAATAAAAAGACATTAAAAAGCAAGCTGGACTACAGACAAGGAACGTCATCACTCTCCCTCTGCCAAGCAAAGTGCCCTCCTAGACAGGCTGCCCTACCTTCTTTCCACTTCTCCTAGCAGTTCAGCTCTTGTGCAAAACGTTTTTACACAATGAATGAACTCCTAAGGCTACTTGTAAAATTACTAGGTGCAGCCTTGTTAAACATTCATTTGGATTTAAGACAATACATTAAAAATCACAAAGCAAGTGAGCACCAAGTGCTGTGCTACGATCAAGGCTAAATAAACAAAATAGGCCATCGATGAGTTACTCCCACAGCTGTTACTCCACATCATCCATCCCCGCTCTCCACACTCAAGAAGTCTCCCACAGATCAATAGCAAGGCCCATTGATTATAATTGGAACAGGATCACACTCTTTTCCTTCCAGGTCAAAAGGCACAATGACTATAAGCCATTTAAGCATTTTGTGGCACCACTCGATGACTGTATTTATGCCATATACATAGTTACGATTATTTCATGGAATAACATTTATTTCAGCTACAATCTGACAAACTATATTTATGCTCCACCTTTGGCTTCCTTGCTTGAACTCTGCTCGGCAATGTCTCTCTGCTGGGACTTCTTCTAGCATGCAAACCCTCCAAACAGCTTTCAAACAGCCAGTGTTTCTTGGATATTGTTTTGTTTAAATCTACTACAAAAGGCCATTTTCTTGCTCTCTGCTCTTCCACCCTCCTCCCCTTCTCCTCTTCCCCCTTAAGCTGTTGGCCAAAGAAAATAAAGGATTTTAAGTTACATTTCTTCTGCCCTCTGTGAGCACTGCAAGTCTGTAGCATTACCAAAGCTGGCCCAAGAAGCCACATTCCACCACCCAACTGAGGAAGCTGCCTATGAAACCCTGACAAAGCACCTGAGAAGCCCCACAACTACCTACAGTCCCTCAGGAGCTTCAGGGATGCCTGGCCAACCATCTGCAAATGTCACTTTACAAAAGTGATTTTAATTACAGACATCCCCGTACTGCAGTCAGAAAACAGCTTCCCTGTCATTCCAGGATTACTGTGTTTTATGGAAAGTCAGCAGCAGAAATATTAATGCAATTTCTGTAATTCAGAGAAAGAAAAAAGGCATAGATACATACCTACATTTTATATATATTTATACATATAGATATAAATATATATTTACATACACATACATATAAACCCTTTTGCTAAAAACAAAAAGGCTGGTTGTCTGAAGGTGCTATAAATGCCTTTCAGAGCTCATTTAGTCTGGTCTGCATAATCTCACCAGTGATTTTGCCACTTGTAAATATTCCAAATTCATGCCAATAAAATCTTCTCAGCAACCAGACAGCCTACATATATATACATATATATTTAAGTATCTATGCATGGAGCCATTAACATCAGTTTGTGGTTTGTTATTCTTGTGAAACATCAGTAGGGGAAGGGAGGGTCTAGAGGGAAAGTCCAAATCATGTGTCTTCACAAAGGACATTGAGCATTCAGCAAGTTGGGAAAGTGGACGCTCACACCCTATCTATGAGATACAGCAGCTCCACACCACTTTTCTTCATTTCAAAACTGAAAGCACAGCAGAGACGAGAACATCAGGGAGCAGGGAGATAAATGTAGAAACTGATGTCGTGTCGTGCTCTCATAAAAGGCCTGGATACACTTACAGAGCCTTCCTTATGACTGTCATATAAACATTACACTGGGGCTGTGTACAGGAGATTAAATGGGAGGGAAGGGAAGCTTCACATGTGTCATGCTACCAAAGGTTATTTTAGGATCAGCTTAGAAGCTGAGTAGTGGGTGGCAGCTAATTATATTACCGCAGGCATATTTAAATATCATGGGCCCAAACTCTGCTCAGGATCTTTCATAAAAGTGTTGTGTCTGTACTGTGAATTGAGCCTGAAACTTGGCCTGCACAGTAGTCCCCTTCCTCAGGGCTGCAGTGATCCCCTCTGGGCATGAGCCTTCCCTCAGAGTAGGATGTAGCCAGGGCACATGCGCTTTGGCTTAAAGGCCTATGTCTGTTCAAGGAATAGTGTCAAGGAAGGTACCTGAGACTTTAGATGGATTTTTCCAGCAAGAATCAGAAGGCTGCACTATGAACCATGGTGAACCATCATGAGGACACAGAATACGTGGGGACAGAGCACATGCAAGTATCACACAGACAGTCCCTACACGGCCATGCCATCACAAAGATGTTACACTAGCCAGCTACAAATCAGTTTACCTGCCTCTGTGCATGACAAGTCTCAGAAGAACCTCAACCACTACTTTTACAGTTCAGCTGTCAGTGGATCACACCTTGATGGTAACTCTGCATCTGAAGGAGGGCTTTGGAGGAGTACAGCCCAGCTTACCATAGACTCAGAAATCCGTATGCAAGGGACTCTGTCTCTACCTAAGAAATACCTCTGTTCTCCCACACAAGCATCAGTCTTCATGACTATGAGCCAGGAGACAATGCTACCTGCTCACAGAGTCATGTCCATGGCTTTAGATCACAAAGCAATGCTGCGAGTCCTGTCTTTAAATGGCCTAATACCAGGCAACAGAGGAAATGATGAAGCACATTCATACAAAGGGTGACCACTGAGCAGAGCACCTAATGGCAGTGCTGTTCTTGCATTCAGACAGGCCCTCCCCAAAAACAAAAATATAATCAGGCACTTGATTCTGGAATGTTGCCATGGCCTCAAAGTTCCAAAAACAAATTTTATATATACACATATATACATATTTAATATATGTAGACACACACATACATATGCATGTATATATGTATCAGGCACTTGATTCTGGAACATTGCCATGACCTCAAAGTTCCAGAAACAAATTTTATATATACACATATATACATATTCAATATACGTAGACACTCACATATATATGTATGTATATATGTATATACTCTTGGTGTCAATAGATCTCATTGACATTATACAGATATGAACATATTATGTGTATATATATAGGTTTTATATATATATATACTTATAAACTAACAGGTATTAACAGCTTCCCTATCAATCTCTTCCAGATTTCTGTACCAAACCCCTAGTTCATCATCAGACCTATTTTCAAGGCTTACAGCACAGTTTTGCAGTAGTACTTGTATGAAATCTGCAAACATTTATTGAAGCTTTTAAAGAGAGCTTTATGTCAAAAATGAACCATTACTCTGAAAATTATCTAACTATATCTTAATATATTTGTAGCTGTTAAGTCACCCAAAAACGCTACACCAAAGCCAGTTTCATTTTAGTTCAGATGTAGTTCCTCTCCCCTTTTTAAATGTTCCAAGATTTTGGTACTTACGACTACATTGATGGACTCATTTGAATAAAACCAAGTATTTCTACTGCAATTCTTGGATGAATCACTCTGTCAGGTTTTGCAGGCACAAAAGCATAAATGAATTTTGAAATCTGGGACTGAGTTTGGGTGGGCAATGCTCCTTCGAGTTGTGAAAGCATTCAAGTAACACCAGATGTTAACTGCTCCTCTGGCTTCATCATCTAATAGGACATCACCTCTTGGCTTTTTCCAGCACAGTAGGATCGTTCATCACACGGCCACGTTGCCCTGGTTTAGGCCCTGAACATGAGTTAGAATCAGCTATTACTGGACATGGGTTTTTGTTGGGATCACACAGAACAAGGCGCCAGGAAATGCTCACCTTGCCTGATCAACCATTCCCAGTAAAAAAATACTTGGCAGAAAGGAGTTCCATAAAAGGGGCCTCCAGTGAACTCTAAGATCATCTACCCCATATAGCTGCTATCCAACAAACTAAACACAACAAATACTCTAGTGACTGCATTGTATGGAACAGGCCGAACGATACTAATTTCTAAGGCAGGTACATAACGCTACTAACACAGTAACAAAACAATAGAACTGAGTGCAAACAGCAGAAAATATATTGGTAAACACTGCAAGGAAAAGCATACCCACACCATTCAAAACAAAACTAATTGAATTATCTTTTTTAAATTACTAACCAAGTAGAAAGAGGAAATTAAGGCTTTAAATTGTTTCAAGAGAATTCGCACAACTGCAAAATCAAAGACCCACCACAACCACTAACTTACATCACTTGCCAGAAACAAGGTCTCCTCAACAGTTTGCAATTCAGAAGGTTAATCTTCTTAAAGTTTCAGGACAAATCACTACTCATTATCTTCGTGCAACTACACTCTCTGGTAGGAAAAGGTCACGCTACCCACCAAATATGTATCTCCAGTGGACCAAACAATGACACCTCATTGAAAGATTCTTTTTAGCCATCTTCTAGACAGCCTCAAATCAGTGAGAACTGTTTCTTCCCATAACTTCAAAATAACCTTTATTTAAGAACTCATGACTGTTTCTCCAATATAAGCCAGTGTTTGAAAGATAACTAGTCCTCCTCTGGGCACACAGGAATGCACAATTACGTTTGTGCATAACCAAAATGGAGAACTACGCATTTCACTCTTGATCACACAGTTCCACACCTGAGACTCCTGTCGTGCTACTCGGGTGAGTTATTACTCATTGAAAAAGAACAGCAAGTAACTTCTGAACCATTTCACAGGCAACGGCCGTTTTCTCCCCTCCTACATAAATTGAAATGCCAAATACCAAAGCTATTTGTAGCAGTCAAGATTAGTTCTAACAGGCGAAACACCAAAAAGATAAACTGATCTGAACGTTTATCTAACCACTCATAATTATTCCTAATTATTAGTTCGTTGTACCCCAAATGCACAGAGTACTTAAGATAACAGAAAGTTTGATCCTTGCCTGAAGGAACTCCCAGGAGTAGGAAAGAAACTGAAGCAATATGAAACTGCAAGAGAAACTGATCCAAATTTACAACCACTTGTGACAGCAGGGACATGGGTTTTGGCTCTTACTCTGCACTAACTTTTTAGTCTTTACTGGAATTACCCCAAAGGAAGATGACCCATTGCTAGATATTCAAGAAGTTACACAAAACTGCAGCTTTCTGTATCAACGTAACAGTGTACCAGGAGACATCCTACAGACTCTTGGCTTTTACACACGTTCTCACCATCTTAAGAAGGTTACTCTGGTGGCATGAGACAGTCGGTCACCTTTGGAGATGACACCCATGTTCAGTTTCAGATAAAATAAATCTTGGGAGTCAAACAAGACCTGAGGGGGGCCACAAAAATACTCAGAGGGCTGTAACACCTCTCCTATGAGGAAAGGCTGAGAGAGTTGGAGTTGTTCAGCCTGGAGGAGAGAAGGCTCCGGGGAGACTTTATTTCAATATTTAAAAGGGGGTCGACAAGAAAGATAGGGACAAACTTTTTAGTAGGGGCTGTTGCAATAGGACAAGGGATAATGGTTTTAAACTAAGAGAGGGTAGATTTATACCAGATATAAGGAAGACATTTTTTACAATGAGGCTGGTGGAACACTGGAACAGGCTTACCCAGAGAGGTGGTACCTGCCCCATCCCTGGAAACATTCAAGATCAGGTGGGATAGGGCTCTGAGTAACCTGATCTAGTTGAAGATAGCCCTGCTCACTGCAGGGGGGTTGGACTAGATGACCTTTAAAGGTCCCTTCCAACCCAAACCATTCTATAACTCATTCTAAACAGCCCAACTCCCTTGATTTTACTCCTACCAAACAGCCTACCCACATGAACGTACGTACATCTAATGCAACTCAGTGATCATATCTGGGTGCAACTGGAGATTGCTGGCAGCAGAAATCAGCACAGTGTCCCAGCACCTCAGTTCCATGCAAACACTCAAGTTTGGCCATGATGACTTCGAAAGCAATCAGTTACCAACCAGCTTCATGCAGCTATACATTGAAAAGTGACTCCATGAAAGTGGTATGAGGGTGAGGTAGGGAGGAAAGAGGAGTGTAGTGTTTATTTCCTTTTAACTTTCCATTTCATATGTGTTCAGTGCCATGTCTAGACATGTTCAGACATTTCTTCCCCTCCCCACTTACCCTTCTTTCAAAAGCTTATCCTACAAATTATATCTAGGATCTGGAAATTAAGCTGAATTCTTTCCTTCTCTTTCTTATGCACACAGAGTAATAAAGAGACTTTGCAATCCAAATTCTGCACTTGTGTACACCTGCGTTAACCCCATTGTCCTCAAATTATTCCCTTAACAATGGCTGTGGGTTTGTACAGGTGTTGAACAAGCCCCATAATTGGAATTTAACAAACAATTCCAACAGCAAGGGGGAAAAAAAAAAAAAGAGCAAGAATTCAGCTCACTCCTTCTGGCATTAGCTAACTTGTTCAAGGGGCATGAAAAACAAAAACAAATTTGAAAGGTATTTAGGTATGTAAAGATGCTGACAGACAACTCACAAGACTTCCAAAAACTGTCCATTTTCTACTTAAATCCACAACCCAGAACCATAGCTGGGAGCATAAATGAAAAATTTTTGCTGCTCATTTGCACCATCTTACCTGTATTCTCTTTTAGCCTTCTTCCTGCTTCACCAACTATTTTGTGTCCAAAATAAATTTTGCAATCTCCACCTTGGGATCACAAATTTAGGCCAATAATCCTACAAGTCCAAAAGCATGGTCCCAGATGAGCTGAGGACAATTCTTCAGAGGGTTGACATGGAGGTGAGCCCAGTGCATGTGCAGGATCAGGGCCATATTGGCACCAGCAGCTGCCGGGAAGCAACTCCAGACCACTTGCCGCTGCATGAAGGAAAAACCCAAACGGGAGGCAGAAAAGCAAGACAGGGCCAGGCAGAGAAGGCAGCTTGAGGAAATGCCACACCATGAGAAGAGGTCATTGGCTGCTCTGTGTTGCCATCTCAACTAAACTCAAGAGCTGCTTTTCTAGGCTGAGCTAGATTTTACATAGCTGTAAAATCAAATCAAAGCTTTCTGCTGCTGTCATGAGCTCCTGCTTGTGACCGTGACCTAAAACCAGCCTCCTCCAGCCCTTTCTCTCAGTATATCCCATGACCAGGACTGCAGATGTAGTTAGGCTTTGTTGCAATGGACAACTTGGTCATAAAAGTCTAACACGAAAGGTTATCCGGCTGGCAAATGAAAGAGATCAGTGACTTTATAGGGCCAGCAATTACTCCTTAGTGATGGAGAATTATTACAGAACACTCATTACTGAAGAGATGGCAGTTACTGACAAATTACCAAACTGAGAAATTAATTACCAGCTCAAAAAATAATGCACAAGGGATAGAACTGAGAAAGCCATGTTTAAGAGAGGTCCATAATTTGCAACCACTACATTCTAATCAACAATTAGTCCTGGTACAATTAGTACCACACTGGGTCCTCTTTCAGAATGTCAGACATCACAACTGGTCTGCAAACTATCAATGGTTGAAACGAAATAGCACCATCTAAAAATGGAGACATTGTTCAACCTGACCATGACATTGTCCAACACACAGACCCGACTCTATGCTCCAACACTGGAAAGGCAATTTAGCAACACTGCCAGGAAAACTGCTGTCTCCCAACTCCTCCTTGCGCCTACAAGACAACTTCTACATGTTCAGAAAACCCTCCTGTATTCACGCACCACACTCACAGACCAGGCAAGTGAACTAGGGGAAGGTGTGCTCCAAGGAAGCTTACACAGAAATGTGCTTTGCTGAATGGCAACAGGCATTTTTGCTAAGCAAACTCCAAGGCAAGCAATTTTCCCACAGCTTTTTCATGCTAGGGGCCAACCCTATGAAAAAATGTTATCTGCTTTTTGCTACAACGTAAACAGATCTAGCCAAATTCTTCATCATCATCATTCAGTGGAAAATAATTGAGGGGGGGTGGAGGTGAAGTTAAAAAAATCTGTATACAAGAACTGCACATAACCTCTGAGATACAACTCCCACAGCCATGAGTCTTTATTTATTAGCTTTAACAACGTTTCTGTAATCAGCAGCAAGACCTTCCTTTTTCCTCTTCTCCATATCTTAGGAACCTGGTGCAGATGTTGGCTGATTCCAGGTCTCCAGAAGAGAAGAAGAGGGGATGAATTAGGCATACAACACTCACAGGGTCCCAACACAACACCTACCCAGCCATGCCTCAGGCCTGGAAGGCAACATGATACAGAGAAACACAACACAGAGAAAAGACATCAGCCTGAAGGGCTCCTCTCTCTCTCTCTGCATTAAGATGTAGTGGTGAATGAAGGGGAGAAACATAACACTGACTAAATGATTAAGTAAAATAGCCAAGGTCACCATCTCCAAGCCTTTACAAAGCAGAGATTCTACATTATTTTGGGGAGAACAAATAAAAGGCCATCACAAAACCTACACAGCTAAGTAAATGGACATCAAAATTACTAACTTCGCACTCAGAACGATTACTGAAAAAAGTCAAGGAGCTTAATATTTTATTTTCTTTAAAAGTAAAGGCATGTAGGAAATTTAGCAATCACATTTTCTTCTTTAGGCAATAACACCCACACTGCTTGCTCGCTCATTCACTCCAATTTTTCTCTGTGTAGTATCTGAGCAAAAGGAGCCCAGACGAAGTCCCCTCCAGACACTCCAGCATTTCACACAGCAACAAGTCTGAATTTTACAGTTCTATTTGACTTGTTCACAAGACCTAGTTTCACATAATCCACAGGCCTGATCCTTCTCCTAATAAAAGCAAAACTTCAGCAGATTCAGTTCTGGACAGACATTGTAGCAGCAAGAGGATAAACTTTCAGGGTCCAAGCCTCATTCATTCACTCTTCTTGCTTCCACAAGTAATCCAATTAAAAATAATGGGACTGCTCCTAAGAGTCAAAGATGCAGGATCGCACAGGAGGAGAAGCCAACTAAAAATATTTGGGGTTCCCCTTCCAGCAGAGCACAACCACTTTCTCCATTATTTCTGTATATCAAATTAGAGCATCAATGAAAAATAAATAAATAAATGCAAAAGGCTTGAAAATGTCATTCGAGGCAGGAAGAAGAAACCTAAGCCCTTCTTTTAAAACAAGGGCAATCGAATGATGAGTAGCTGAAAATGTGGCCACACACACTTCATATACACACACATACACAGAGGCAGTTCATCAGAAGTGAATCGGAGAGAGAAAGATGAATTTGAACCCTTTATCCCCTGTCCTTTATAAAAGCTGCCACTCAGTAAACGGAGATTGCTCTAATTACTGTGACAATTCTGCACCCCGTTCAAACAACTTTTGTGTTCTGGACAGGTTTCTCCGCGAGTTTGAAATTCTTGGCCTGAGAACCACTCTTGTCTAAAAGAGGTTTCTCGTTGCAAGCACAGAATGCAACACTAACAAGTTGTCCCTCTTTTCAGCTCCTTTCATTCTCCTCTTTTCCAATTGCCTGATTCAGGGCTTAATGGAAACTTGTCAAGGCTTTTCTTCCCACAAACCCTGTAGAGCCCCAAGGCAATCTGTGCACAGAGCAACCACAGGAATCTCATATTGTCAATTAAAATTGAATAGACACCTGATAACCCAGTATACGCTGAAGAATATACATCACATGCATATATAGAGATGTGCCCACATAACCAGTCCGATGCCCGCGTCCGGGCACACCAGCAGTGCTGCAACATGCCAGTTCCCCTTTACAACCACTCAGCTGCACCCAGGTTCTAGTTTTCACTTTTTAATTTCATATTTATGAAATTTAATTTCATATTTATGAAATTAAAAACGAAGTACTTTCAAGTACTGTAGTTGAGCAACAGATTTCAATAGAAAATAAACTAACTACATATACCAGGCATTTGGCCTTTAATAACCCTGGGGATTGTAAAGATATTTAGCTGCTATCCAGCTCTGTGGATACTCTTTACACAGCAGTTTTGTGACCAGTACAGTAGTTATGTTTGTGACTAGCTCCCATAAAGTAGCTTCCCCCCCCCCTTATTTTAATTGACACAAATATGTTTTAAGCTACATTTTATGGTGCAATTTAAAAATTAAGAAAAAAAAGCCATAGGGAAAGGTAACAGGAAGCAGAAGTAAACTGAGACATTTGGTTAATAATAATAAAAATCTCAAAAACTTGATTTGCAAACAGACAACTATAATCTGTATCTTCTTTCAAAGGGACAAAACCTTCTTGCCAACGTCCCAGGGGAAAAAAAAAAGGCAGAAATACCGATTGCCATCTTATTCTTGTGATGTGTTCATTCAAGGTCGTACCTTCCCGTGGATTCTTGAATATTGGCAAGCATTTATAATAGCATAATTTCAATAGCAGTCTGTTCAGCCTGAGAGTAGATCAATGCAGCATCTCCATGCCATCTTCCAGATCTTGCCTATGTCACGGTAGTGGCCTTGGTTTTATAAATCTCCTGAATTTAATTAAACCAATGCAAACCTCTTATCGTGTATGCTCCCAAACCAGTTCACTGGTTTAACCAAGTTAAAATTATTCAGGCCAGGGTTTAAAGCAGCTCCAAGAGAACCTTTATTAAATATTTGCATCAGTTAAAAACAGAAATCGATGTAGTGACTTGTCTCTAGAATAGAAAAGCCTATAGCCTCAGACTTTTCCAGATCATTATTTGAGGAGTCACTGGCTCCACTGGGAGTTCGGATGTGCTCAGAGAGGTACGTCCCTGCCTTTTCTTGCTCTATTTTTCCCTTTCTTAAAATAGGATGACTTGTTTCTTTTGTATCAACATCTAAGAATATTCCTCAGAAAGTTCCTTTGCAGTATTTTGATTTTGGCATTTTCTAGCTATTACTTCCTATATTGTCCTTTAGGACTTTTTTGGTGTCTCAGCTGCATCACCATCAACAGTGAATTAGAAAGCAGATACTGATTTTGTTGTATACAGCACCTTTCACACCAGAGATACTCTGGAGAGCCATGCAAAAAAGCTGTGAGACAGATACTGGTTGAGCACAATTATATATTCATACTTGCTAGCCATGAGGCTTGTAACCGTACTTCCCATGGAGCCTAGGGCATTAAAACCTGTTCTGCCACGAGGGGAAAACAGTTAGGCAGGACTAACTGTATCAGGAGGACTAACAAAATGGTTTTGGGACCTTTAACACCACGGAGAGTCCCTCCTGAATTCAGCCCCAATTCCTGGCCGAATACCTGCAGGAGTTTGGTACCTGAAATATCTGACCCCAAAAAGAAGCTGCCCTCCCATCTTCTCCCTCCTCATGCTTCCTTCAGCAAGCAGCAAAAGCACTGCAAACAACACAAATCCATTCTCTGCTCACCAAAGCCCACTCGTCGCCTATAATTTCTACCATTTTACTGTCATCATTTCTTCTTTGCTGAAACCAGCAGCATGAGTCAGAGAACAATCATTAACTTTTACAACTTCCACACAAATCCACCTACTCATATTAGAAATGCAGTATTGACATGCGACACAGCCTGGGACCAAATCCTGATCCTGCCAGGTTGCTCCGCTCTTCTGTGGGAAAAGTCAGATACTGCAGAAGCAGGAACTCATTTAAGAAAGTACCACTGGAAACATAACTTTCCCCCCCCACACCAAGAGCAAAGGATGCCACAGAAGCAGCAATATATCAATATGACATTTAGTTGAGTTTGGCTTCTTCAATACCTTTATCCACTTTTGAAGAAATTGGCCATTGGTTCAAGACACACGGGGCCTGATCCAAAGCCCTTCGTTATTAATAGAAGCCTTTTTTCCACTGACTTCAATGGATCTTGGACCAAGACCAAGGAAGACAAGATTTCACAGCAGTAAGAGTGACACACATTCTCCGCATTCAAAAAAAAACAATACATGGCATTTACGATGTCAATCTGTAGAGCGTAGTTTTGTTTGTGTTTTGCTTTTTTAAAATAGGCTCTAGGCTGTCAGATTAATGCACCCAAAAAGTGCCTCTGAAGTTAGAGGGAAATACGGGCAGATACCATGGTGAGATATATAATACTCCCAGTATTTCCCCCAACTAGAATATAAAGGCATTCTCTACCACATTTCTCTGAAGTTGCTGCAGCCACACTTTAAAGTGTCCCATCATTATAAACTCCTCTAGTAACAGCTACAACATTACCCATGATGAATTAATTTGTATTAATAAGGCTATCACACACATTTCCATATGAAATCTATTGTTCTGGAGCATTAATAAAAACCTCACCAAGCGAAGTAACCTGGTACCCCTATATTTCATTTAAAGAAATTCAAAATAAATACATTAACACAAAATTGCTAATATCTTTAGTACATCATAATTGGCACAGCAAGCAGAAACCCAGTTATCTTCTCAGCACGTATTTATAGCATCACCCTTCCCCATTCATTCCACATTTTCTTAGAGAATCTGCTGTACCCTACATCTGCAATTCATTGACTTTACAATTTACCACATGTTGAGATGGAGAGGTCTCAGCTCCATTTGAATCACTGCACAAATATGCAAGTGATTTATCGTTTTAAAACTGAAGACTGCAGAAGAACGACTCCACTTTTCCTGAACATTACTCCTTCTGGCAGACCATGAACAATTACAGCGCGTACTAATTAAGCTCTGTAAATGTGCTGTGCCCTGCTAATGCCTACCAGGCCTCAAATTTAGTAGCATGAAGCCAAACTTCAGCCAGCGACTTAACTCATTCAGCACTGCCCGGTTGCCTGAGCGTGACCCCATGAAGAATAAGGGTCGAGGGTTTAGCCAACCTAAAACAAAGGCGTGAGACTGAACAGATTTTGCCGGCAAGAATCGGAAGGGGGAGATGCCAGAGGGAGGGGGTCAGATGCGTCCTGGGAACCAGAGGAACATCCTTGTTGATAACCTGTTAAAAAGGTACAATACCACACCAGCTTTGCAGTGTGGTGCTGGGGGATTTGGATCTGTCCCCGGAGGCTAGTAAGTCACAGTGCTCCATTGATTAGGGAAATGCATAAAACCTTCAACAAAACTGTACAGTTATTGGTGGAAGGACCAAACTGACAGCCCCCTCTTTTTTTTTTTAAGTCGGGTTTTACGTGGCTTGCAGAAGAAAAACATATGGGTGAAGGAGCACAGCTTTCCACCACATACATAACCATGCCTTTTTCTTAAATTAGTATCCAAGCACAACAGTAACCTATGGGGAACCCAAAATCAACTGCTGGAGAAATTAAAGCTAAAAGTAATACCTAGGCATATTTGAGTAATCACATTATCTTGTTAAAACACACACAACCCCAGCACAGACAAGAAGACAGCAGCACTTCAAATCTCACTGTCCACTCTGGGAAAGCATGTTTACTAGGGAGCGAGCGGAGAATAACGAGCTTTGCTGAGCGAAGCAGTGTTTCTCCCCAGGCCCCAGACTTTCCTGACACTTAAGAGTCAATCCCCAGATCCCAAGCTTCCCCTCCAACCATCCGTTCAAACACTGGCTTTTTTCTTTTCCCCCCCTAGGTTTCTACGATTTCTCAGCACTCCAACATCCCTCCTTTGTCATCCAATTACTCTCCAGCAGCCCCTGCTCTTGCTGTGCCTCTCCCCAGTCACCCCCTCCCAAAACACCACCCTCAGCACATGCCCCTGCTCCCCTCACCCCTCCACACTGACCTACGTGTCCATACCAGATTGTCCCTTCCAGCAGGACACAGGGCTTCTCCCCTTAGGAACCCCCTCTAACCTCCACACCTGAATTCATTCAGTGCATGTTTTCCCTTAACATGGGCTTGTGCTGCTTTTTAAGAGGCCCTGTTTTATACGCACACAGCAGTCTAATATATTCATTTCCAAGCATCCACCTTTTGCATAAAACTTGATGCTCTTCCCCCTCCCACCCTCCTCCCCTGGCTCAGTGGTACGTGAGAAAATTAAAGGACGTTTCCAGGTGTCATCTGTCTTTAAAATGTTTGCTTGTGTCGGTATCTAGGAAATACTGCACAATACTGCTGAGCCCTGCATAAAGGACACGAGCTGGGCTAAACTTCTTCCCTCCTTTCCTTCAGCCTGGCTGTATCACCCACAGCCCAGCCTTTTACAGCACTGCAAGTGTTAATTATAAACTTTGGAGCCTACGTTAAAAAAAAAAAAGGCACAAACATAAAACAGCAGTTGGGAGGAGGAGCAGAAATATTCTTCCCTTTTGGGTGTGGAGGGGATTTCCATATCTCCCCCCTCCCCAGCACCACACTCCATCTCTCATTGCTTATAATTAGTGAAAGAAATTTGACCCACTGCCAGTGTCTGTGGACCTTGGATATTATAAGGCCAGCGTGGCGTCAAATATCTTAACATTCATAAGTGTTATAGGCTGTAAATAAACCCCGTGGATTTATGACCCTGTGGTGCTTGCCAGCAAACGACTGTGGCACATTTCTTTCAGCAGACCTGTCGAGGTGCAAGTTTGCCTTTGGTTGTAAAATTAACCATTTCCTTCACAAATGTGCCCAATTACAAGTCGAAGTTTTAAGGCTGACTTACATATTTGCCAGGACACGGTACTGAGGAGACGCTCGGGGTACAGAGCTTTAAACTTCCCCCCCAAAACCTCACAAACCTCCCCAAAAGCAAAACTTCTCACAACAGCCCTAGTGTGGGAGCAGAGTGTCTGATTTCACACAAAAAAAAAAGGAAAAAAAAGGAGAAAAAAAAAAAAAAAAAAAAGAAAAAACCCAAACAGACAACCCTTCTGTATTATATGTGCGTATTGCCAGTCCTCATTTTTGGCTACTCTGAGGCTGGGGGGAGCAGCCGTCTCCCCCCCAGGCTGTGCCTGGAGAAGGATCTCCTCCCTTCCCCCAGGATAATGTCATCTGCTTCCTGTGTAGGAGAGCATTTGCTAAATCCAGGTTGTCTCATGCTTAACTGCCAATAATCCAACTTCCACATAACTCCCAGACAGCTGGGAAAAGGTCCTCAGAGTTTTTAGTCATGGTACAGAAACACACGTCCACACAAAAAATCTGCAGCTGTCCTTTTTCTCTACACCACATTTTTTATCTGATTTTGGGGCCCAGTCATGAAAGTCTGACAAATTTAAAACATTTTTACCTACAGTCTGGTTTACAAGCTCCAATGAAAGCTGCAACATGCTCCTTTCCCTCCCCCCCATCTTCAGCTGACAAATCAGCACATATTTGCTTGAGCAAAAAACGAAGAGGAAGGAGGAAAAAACAAACAAACAAAAAAAAAAACCCAAAAAAACCCCACTCAACATCATCAGTCCATGTATGAATGCATTCAAAAAAACCTGGAAAGGGATCTACTGTTTTTTGGTGCTTTTTTTTTTTTTCAGTACAGCTCAGCCACTGGTGCACCTATTAAAATTGTTCGATTTCCAAAGCAAATATTATTTTTAATGAAGTGCAGTCCTGCAATTATCCTGTGCACTCAAGTAACAGTACTGCATTATATTGTTTTGCAAGGTCCCAGAAACATGAAACTTCACTCTAACTAATTTTCATAGCCCCCTAAAGAGAAGCTGATTGACTTAGCAATGCAGCATTTGCCCCAGAATGAAATCTTATCAGGAAAAAAAAAAAGAAAAAAAAAATCAAATATAAATCAGCTTCTTTACTGAAAATAAGTTAACGAACACAGTCTGTTTTGCCATTGTACACCAGCTATGCTAATGCTATAGCAGAGTGATTCAGCAATCTACCTAATTAAGCATGAGGAAAGTTTCTTTATGGAGGTTCCATTTGATTTACACCACAGGATCATCAATTCTTATTTAATTGCTTGTTTTTACACAAGACTAGAAACTTTATTAAAAGCATGTCCATTCAATATTTTTTTAAAAGAAAGCAAATAATTCACTCTCCACTGAATAGCTATGTATCATAAAGTACCAAAGTGCTGACATATTAAGTTGTATCTACATTATTAAACTAGTTGGTGGACGTTAATACTATAATCCATACTGCAGACGTTAAACCTCAACCATAAAGATTAGTAAAGAATTAATATTGTCACATCTAGACTGAAACCTTAACACGCCAGCCATAAATATTTCTGAAGGAGATGAAAAACAATTAGCATAAATACCAAAGAAGGGCAAGAACACCTGTTCTTTTGCAGTGCGATAAGCATTTTATTGTTCTCTATTTAAAATGTAATGACCTGTGTAATTACAGTAATATTACATTGTATTGCAAGGGCTTGGAATGTCACACTTTGAAAAGTGTTGTCAAAACAATTGGAGGGAGGGAAAAAAAAGGACCACCATTAACCCTTCACACCCCAGGATCTACAGCTTTTGTATTAGGAAGGATTATATTGTTTGATTCAGTAGATGAAGGAAAACATCAATTTTTCAAGTCAAATAAAGAAAAAAGTTTCTCCCTGAACATAAAATCTAGGCGAGGGGGTTACTCTCCACCACAGCAATTTCCAACTCCCGAACTTCAGGACCAAACACAAGCTTACTCCTAAAACCCCACTCAACAAGCAACAATTTAGGGGAAAGGAAGCTGCAACAGCACTAGTGAAAATAAGAGTACCTGCCAGCAGAGTTTTCTTAAATCACAACGCATCTATTTGCTCACCAAAAGCATCAACCAAGCTCTAAATTTAGGGTAAAAAATTAAATACATCACTTCTTCAATTTCCAACCCTGAAAGGAAAACATTCTCCTTAATTATCCCTAGCAGGCAGCTACCCCAGTTCCTCTGCAAGCATAGGTATGGAACTGCACTCTCAGATGCATTACTTCATTACTATTTGACTAGAGCTCTATATAATACACATCTATTCCTAAAAGCATTTTACAGTATTCTATCAAAACCGAGATGAACATGCAAAAAAATCTTGACTCTTAAAAATTAAAGTATTCCTATCAAGCTTTATGAAGAGTTCACAGTATTTAAAGCATTATTATTGAGATAATCTATTATTAATCATAAGCAGATTTTATGATACTTCATAATTCTTCACATTCCTGAAGCAGTAACGCAGAAATTGCTGCCCACGAGTTTGTTCTTGAACAGACAATTACAGGTACATTTACAAAACACAACAATCCCGTTACACCCCCCCCTCCAAAAAAAACACCAAAAAGAAAACAAATCCAGAAAAAAAAATAAAAATAAAAAAACACACCCACAGACCTTTAAGATTCTACAACAACAAAAAGAAAGGAAAAGCAATTTTCTACATATCTGCATCACCTCTTTACCTTGCTTGCTCTAAAATGCAACAAATATGGCTTCAGGAAAAGCTACATAAATAAAAATAAAACTCATAATTATGCAGAGTCATCTATACCTTTTCAACCCGTATTTAAAAAAAAATAAAAACAAACAAAAATCAAAAACAGGAGAGAGAGAGATCTAGCTCGTCTGGAATTAGAAGCTAGTACAGCAAAGAACTAGAATCCACCTAAAGCCAGTGTGTGACAAAGAACAGCTATCCCACGGAATCTTTATAATATTCTGCTCTCAGGCCTAAATAAACAACTTTAATTTTTCCTGGCTATAATTAAGTGTCAGGCAAACAAACAAGCATTACAGAATGTGAAAGAATAAGGTTAAGAAGATAGAAGGATGCTGGAGCCTGTATGTGGAAGTAAGAAATTGCCTATTGAGTGTGGAAGTATCCTTTCAGAATTCATCTGATAACACAAGCAGGCCACCTGCTATACCAACAATAAACCAACCTGTAATCTTTTGTACAGTACCTTTAATTTACACAAACCAAACATTCCTATGGAGGCCTTTTTAACTGCAGGGGAACAAGGGGAGGAAGGATACTTCCAGGAAGGCTAACTGCTGAAGGATCCTATATTTATACACTAAACATAAAAGGATCTGTAATAAAAGTAATGAGGAAAAAATAATGAACTGTAACTGTTGTAAGAAAAAAACGCTTAAAGAAAGAAGCAGCAGAGGTGTGCTTCCTATTAGCCTGCACTTGAAACAGTGGAATGCATTTATGGTAAAAAGGAGGAAAAAAATAATTATTACAAATTGTGAAGCATTATATAAAGTGATTTGTAACAAAGACTGTTTTGCCATCTGGATTCTGGTGCTTACAGAATTTGGAATTTACCACCATCATCCATATACATGCGGGTGACCGTATTCAAAAGGAAAAATATAATGCATTCATCCCCTGAACTCCCCTCCCAATCATTACAATTGCAAACTGCAGTTACCCCTATGCTACTGTCCCAGAAACCACCTCCTCGCAAGAAGAGCCTTACAAGCTACCAAGATAAAACCCTACCACAGCTCTAAAGATATGCAAAGTCAGAAAACCTTCCTTGCTACCTCCCTGTCACTCTGCATTTACTAATCTGTGCCTACTGACGTTTTACTAAGTGAAAACAAGACTGACCCGATGTTTAATATTTTAATGCTTTAAAACACTTGTAGATCTGATACGCTGAAGTTGTCCAAGCCCTCACTCATTAGTACGGCTTCAACATCTACCAAACAGTAGATCTATTATTGTAAATCGCTATCTCGTGTTACCACAAGGAAAAAAAAAAAAGTGTATAAACACACATGGTGATGGTGGGGACGCTTCAGGTTTAGAAACACCCAGAAGAAACAAAACAGAAAAGCCAAACCCATCCGAAGGAATAGGCAGTATTTTGCAGTTACAAGGCATTTAGCCATTTTAGCTTAAAAATTTTTAAAAACTGTTTGAAAGGAAAGAAAAGGTGACACTTCAGAAATCTGAAGTCAGAGCAGAGTACACCGTGGGTAACATCACGAGCACAGAAACAGCTGGGACTGCAACCCACCAGCAGACCCCGAAGTTTCCTGGGATCCTGGGATCTGAGCTAAAACTTCCTCTACCTCCACTCACAGGCGTGTAGACAAGCGCACCCCTGCCATCGAACCCGGGGGTAAAAAAAAAAACAAACAAAACATGAACAACAAAAAAATAAAACCAGAAAAAAAAACCAAAAAAAAACCAACAAAAAACCGGACGCTTTCAGCAAATTGTTTTTCTGCCAGCATACTTCCAGGAGGAATTTTGCTCGACTTGTCTGATTATTTTGTTGTTGTCATTAGACCTAAGCCAGGCGATTTCTGTTTCCGGACTCCGCTTTCCTCTAACCCTCAGGTTTTTCCTTCTCCCCCGCACCACCATCCCCCCCACCCCCCCGGCACCGCAACACAGAGACGAAGCCGGAGCCGCTTCGGGGCTGTTCCCTGGCACAGCTCAGGTGAGAAGGGCCCCGTCGCCCCCGGGCAGGGCTACCGCGCTCCGGCCCCCGCGGCGCCGCCGGGCCCCGACCGCGCTGAGGCCGGACACAACTCGCGGCGCCCACGGCCGGGAGGGGACACACAATGAAATCGCCGCTCTCGCAGGCCAGGGGGGGAGGGCGAGGGCAGGAGAGGGTTAAGGGGGAGGAAAGGGGAGGGGGAGCCGGCCCAGCCGCCACGGAAGCGGGCAGGAGGCGACGGATCACCATGGAAAACGAGGAGTTGAGAGGAAGCGGATCTCAGAGTCGGCCGGGAGAAAATTACCCCCTTCCCCAACAGAAGGGGAAAGAATAGGGAGAAAGGGACGAGGGAAAAAAAAAAAAAAAAAAAAAAGAAGTAACTTCCTGATTATTTTAATTCCCAGTTTTGTTTTGAGGCTGAATTAGGTGTTGCTTGGATTTTGTTTGGGTTCTTTTTCTCCCCACCTTCCCTGCAGCGGAGGTTAGGAGGGCTCCAGAAAACTGCCCACAAAACTGAAAGTGAAAAAAAAATATGGCGAAGTGTAAACAAACCCCCTCCCGCCGCGGCCCGCGGAGTTTGGAAAGTTTGCGGCAAGGGGGAGGGGGCGGCGGGCCGGGCCGGGCGAGCGGGGCAACGGGGAGCGCGGCAGGAGCTAGGGGGAAGGGGGGAACGAGGAAAGGAGGGGAGGAAGAAAAGGAAAAAAAAAAAGGGCACTTACCGTTCTTGCCGTCGGAGAGAGCGATCCATTGGGCAGATACGGGCTGCTGAGGTCGGGGATCATTATAAAGGGATAACCCGGGTATGGTGGGCCCTTAAACAACCCTCCATCTTGCCTCTTCGCAGCTAACATGGCGGGGGAGACACGAGCGGGAGAGGGGAAGGAAGGGGGCAACAGAGGGAGAAAAAAGGGAGAAGGGGGGGGGGGAAGGAAAACTTTTTTTAGAAAGTGTCCCAAAAAGAGGAGCCGGGCGGCCGGCAGAGGGGCGGCGGGCGGTGCGGGGCGGGCGGCGGTGCCGGCCGGGCCCGCCGTACTTACCTTCCTCTAAACTTTCCCGGGATTTATCTCTGAAAGTTTCGGACCGAGGCGGGGGCCGCCGCTCCGCCTGGGAGCGAGCCGGGGGTCGGCGTGGGGCAGTTGGGGAGGGGGATGGTGGGGTGTTGTGTTTTTTTTTTTTGAGGGGGGGGGGGAAAGAAGGGAGGAGGGGAGAAATAAAAGGCGAAGAAGAAGGGAAGGGTAGGGGGAGAAGGTAGAAGGAGAAACAAACAGAACAAAACAGAAGGCATCGTTACAAGTTGGTGCCGCGGAGGAAAGTTGGGCGCCGGCGGGAGCGGGACCCGGCGCGGCGCCCCTGCACCCGGCCGCGGCCCCGGTCAGGCAGCGCGGCCCCCGCCCGCCGCCCCGAAACGGCCCCGCGGGGGGCTTCCCCCGTACCTCCGAGTCTGAGGAGCTGTTTTGATTCGTTTCTGATTCATTGACGAGAGACGACTTGACATCAGCTAAATCCCTCTCTGCCGAGGAGTTCTCGGAGATCTTCTCCTCTTGCTCCCCTTCGTCTTTGAAAGAGATCAGTTCATCGTTGGCGCCCAGGTCGTCCCCTCCACCGCCGTTCAGCTGCGGCATTTTCCTCCTGGCTCACCCCACCAGCAGCAATTTTGCAAAACGGGGAAGGGGAAAAAAAAAAGAAAAAAAGAAAAAAAAATAGGGGAATGGGGGGGGAGAAAAAGGAAAAAAGAAGAGGGGAGGGGGGGGGAAAGTTTGCACCAAAAAAAGAAGAGTCCAAGGTGAAAGTTTCTTTTTTTTTTTTTTTTCCCCTTCTCTTTCCTCCTGGGGAGGGGAAAAGAGGGAGGAGGAGGGGAGGGAAATGTCTCTTCTTTGCTCCTTTGCACCAGTGACTTTGGGCTTCTTCCTTTCCTTCTTCGGGATTTTCTTTCTTTCTTCCAGGGAGCTGCTCGGCGTGCACTGCGCGCACACGCACTCACACCCGCGCACGCACTCACGAAAAAATTAATAATAATAAAAAAATATAGAGGCGGAGGGGGGGGGGGGGGGTGGAGGGGGGAGAAAAAAATAATGCAACAAACCAACCCAAGAAGTCAGCTGTAACGGGGGGGCAGCCGCCGCGGATATTGGGAGCCTGTGCCGCTCGGATTTGAGTGAGTTGAAGTTGGACTGAGAGCTTTTCAGTTCAAAGGCGGCGCTGATTGACAGATAGAAAAAGGGGGATCGAAATCCGGAGGAACGGAGAAGTCTGGGATCCGGGATTATTGACAGGGAGCGAGAAACACACCAGGCACTTAATGAGATGCAGGAGGGGGCGGGGGCTCCCCGGTGACGTCTGCATAAATAAACAGGTCTGGGGCGCGGGAGGGGGAGGAGGAGGGTGGGGGAAGTAGGAAACTAACAATGATCCTTTTTGGCATGGGAGCGGGAGGGCGAGGGGAGGCGAGCGGGCTGCGGGGCGAGGGGGGGCCGCCGGGAGGAGGGGGGGCACGAAGCGAAAGGGGGGGGGGGGGGCGGGTACAAAATTTTTTTCAATTAAAAAAATTTGCACTGGAGCCCAGAGCTGCAGGACGGGGGGGAGTGAGGGGAAAAGCACCCAAACGAGTGCCTCTGTCTCAGCTCTGTGCAAAGCACTAACTTTTCCGTACTGAGCATTAATAAACGTATCGTCTCCGTGCAGTCCGGATTCTCCTGAAGGATGTGTGCCCTTATTATTTGTGTACATGTGACTGCAGGGTGGTGGGGTTGTTTTGGTTTTTTTTAAACGTTAACATTTTTCTTGCCACTCGTTGGAGGCATGAAACTCCAATCATAATAAACGCTATAATATAATAAAAGCCTTTTTTTTTTTTTTTTTAAGCAGCACTTGCTCCATGTATTTATTATGGGTTATAAAACGCAGGATGAAAATGTGCGAGATCACTCGCTAAAGATCAGATATTTCCAAATTATCTTATAGTGAGGCATAATATTTTTTGGTCCTTGATGTAAAAAAAAAAAAAAAAAAGGGGGAAGAGGAATGTGACTGCTAAGAAGTTAATTAGCATGGCAGGACGGAGAATCAAGGACTCCCAGACTTCAGCAGTGAAAAGTTGTGGTGGTGGAGTAAACATTACGCCAGGGGAAATCAAAGTGAAAGCGGACCGGTCCCGGCAGCCGGGGGTGGGGGAACCGGGGGGTCAGTCCGGGCGCCCCGGGGCTGCTGCGCTCCGGGCGTGGGGGCAGCGTTTTTGTAAAGCCACTAGCCAGAGCTCTGCCTGCACGGCAACAAAATGGGGAGCAGAATAATGCAGATGCAAGAAATGGCATCTGTTACCCGAATATAATGTGGTGAGGGGAAGGGGAAAACAAATTGATCTTCCAGCAGTGACAAATTGTAACAATGGAGGAGTCAATTGGAAACTTTAACATGGGCAAGGAACAAAAGGAGGGGAGCAGAGTGGGGTGGGGGGGAAAGACAGTAATTTCAATGGGAATTAGTAAATTGCCTAATGGAAATGGTGTTAGAAAGCAAGGGACAGGCTGTACTAAATAATCCAAACATTCCTCCAGAAATCTAGCCTGCTGCTCCTACCAAGGGCCATTCAGCACATAGGGTTTCCAAAACAAAGCCAATTTGTCCTGCAATATTTAGAGAGTTTGGAGGTTTCAGCTAAACTGACTTCTATTAAAAAAATAATAAAAATAATAATAATACAGAGATCGACAAGGCTAACATGAATTCTCAGGCATTAAAAAGTTCACATAGAAATTTGCATACTAAAGGGAAAGATGCAGACAAAATAGAAATAAAAAAATCACTGCAACTTACAACTTTAATATTAATCAGTAAAGCAGAAGTAGAGTGAAAGGAAGCATGAAAAGAAGTAAAACAAATGTGTACATTTAATCAGACAGGATTGCATAGGACACAAAGAACAGGGCTAATTAGTCTCAGCAGGTAGGGACTAACCTTCAGACTTCATAAATAAATAAGTCTGTGAACAATGTCTAAGTGGGAATATGGAGACAGAAGAGGGATTATTTCAAGACACCAAGCAAAAACATGAAGAATTAAATACTTCACTGTTAACTCCATGTACAAATGAATTTAACAGTTTCTTTTTCCAATGGTCTTTTGACTAATTTGCTTTTTACTTTCAGAGATTTTACTAAATAACTGTGGGGTCCCACACTCCCCATTTGCCCCTGATTATGCACTTACTGTCTTTGCTAACTAGTGCCTTGCAGAGTGACACCTTGACAAATATTCTCCATTTTTGTTTGCCTTCTGATTTTTAAAATGCCTTTATATCCAAGAATAATATGAGATTAGAAATACAAATGTGACAGACTCCTATTTACTTTGTGGGGCCATGTGTTATAATTTGATCCAAATGAAAAACAGTTGGATAGTTTTGTTTTTCAAAGATCTTTTTACAATCTGCTGTGGGTTTGTTAGTTTTTGTTTGTTTTTTACACAATTATACTTTTGCTTCCATCCCAATATAGTTGCTAACTCCTTATTAAGCCCTAGCAAAAGTTGGTGTTCGAGACAGGCCCAGTATTTGGTAGAGCCTCACACGTGTGACATTACTGACAGACTATTCACAAGGATGGTGATACACCTGGACTACTTCACGCAAGTAATGTTACTCACATGAGTAAATGTGGCTAGAAGGGAGCTCAGTCTTGGTCATCCCAATGCCACATGGTGGTCCCAGTGGAGGAGCTGTCTCTGGTGGCTTCAGGCTGGAAGGCCAAGGGGCTGCGCCCCAGCTGTGGAAGGCGTTGCCCATGCTTGTTTGCACAGCTGGAGTTTTGCCACTGCAGTGGACTCAGAGAAGCTCCACAAAGGGTTGGAAAACTGCTTTCCAGCTTTCATGGCAACATCAGGTTTTTCCTATTGCAAGTTTTGCGGGCTTTGTTTTCAAACTAAAGCTTATAGCTAGCTTGGTTTTGAAGTCCAAGTATTGTTGATGATTACTAAACTAACATGGTTTCATTAGGGTAGTAGAAGTCACTTAGGATAGCTTATGCATGCATCTTAGTTGTATCATGTTCCTTTATGTAACAGTTCTTGTTTCATGCTTGGGGCAGGGAGAGCTCACCAGGGGTCAATAGCACCTGTTGAGTAGTAAGTTCTCAGGTGGTACCTTAGATTAAAAAAAAGTATTGTGTTTAACAACAAAAGAAACAATATTTTAAAAAAAATCAAGCTAATCCACTGCATGAAACATGATTTACTGTTAGGATACCCAATTTTAAGTAACAGCTGGTGAGAAAAACCAGGTGCTCCAAGTTCAGACTTCAAGAGACTTGGGTTTTCTTGTCAAAGCTGACCTCTAGCACAGATGAAGAAGTGGAATTGCCTCTCTCCAAGTTTTTGTAACTCTCACAACTTGGTACATGTACCAAATGCTGAGCAATGGGGTTTGGTTAGGAGCAACGGTGTCACCATTTTACACTTTTACACAACATTTTGGTCCTGAGAATCCTGCAAGTTTTCATGAACAGCAGCGACAAAAAAGAATGAGGTTCACCTGCCAGTTCACATTGCAATGAACTGGAGAGGGAAGAGCTTGACCAGAGGCAGACGAGGAAATTTATTGTTTTATGAAAAATGCTTTGGAATCTTTAATGTCTCACCAGGGGCCCGAGTCTATATTGGAGAAATACGGTCTGCTAACTGCCAGCTGGATCTCCTAGCTAATGTTTACATATCTGGGGCAAGTCATCTGTTTTCATGGTCTTCTCCAAAAGGTCCCAATGTAGGTTGCAACGTGTAAAATTCAAGTTATTTATTTTGGAAAGATAAAAGGACTTGGTTGACCAGGCTGGGATTTGAGTCTACAGCTCAGAGGAGTCTCTATGTTTACAAATAATCTTGGATCATTAAATCTGCTCTGAATGTCAAAAAAAATATTTCAATATTGAAAAGGTTCCAGTAACACGAAGCAAACACATCTGCCCAGTGCCTTACCAGTACTGGCTCTTCTAGTTAGCAAAGAAGGGAAATTTTTCTAGGGCAGACAAGATAACAGTCATTTGCATCAACTAAAACAAGCACACGTGAAAATTCAAGGAAGATATAAAATGGGAAAATATCGACAAACAACCAGATTGTGGTGCTACTGCTAGATTTCTTAGTGGCTTTAGACTTCTCACATACTGACCAGGTCACAGTGTGGTGTTTGAGCAATAGGTGTGGGCTTTCTAGCTGCATTCAATGGAGATACATTGGAAAATGAGGTACCTAAAAACCTCACACATTGTTTGTTTTCAACCTTGTAATACAGCCTTATGTCTTTCAGTCTACACTCTGCTTCCCTAGTCATGGCTACTGATTAGAAGAACACCTCCCTTCTAGCTCCTAAACCACAGCTGTACCTCTTGCTTTTGTTAGAGATCATTCTGTCTAATAATAAAATGGTTAATAGGTAGAAATATGCATTCATGCAGGGGTTATTCACACTTTATCAGGAGGTGATATCAAGCACTATAGGAGTGAATGACAAGAAATAGGCTTCTGGAATACAGAGCCCTCCATAAATATACCATTTTTATTGACAACTTGTCTTTTAACCCTAATAGTAATGGAAGAAATCCAATAAATGAAACATTTACTGCATAACTTGCCTTATTTTCGGGTGGTGTCTGATTTCTTTCTAGCTGTCTCTAGAAGATGTTTTTAGCCTAATTTGCTCCCTAGAAATTTCACTCACCAGAGTTATACATCTATGACGTTTTATTGCCTGAAGCCAAGTCTGAGTAAGAACTTTCTTAAGATATACTTATCCTAATGCCAGTCTACAAGAACTGGGCTCCTTTAGTTTCATTTATTTGTGCAACACAGATATATGTGCACCCATATACCTGGCTGTTGCCTCAGACTAGATATTATATTCCAAACAGACACAAATAAATAAAACCAGCAAGTTTAACCATGTTTATTTGTAAATAGGCACTCTTAAACTAACCATGCTTAGATTTGTATTTATATCTGTTTTCCAAACCAACCAAAACAGTAGTCCATTACATTTGCAAATACTCTCACTTCACAGGAGAGGACTTGAGTGCAGGTGTCTACATGTATCTGCTTACAGGCAAACAGCAAACACTCACCAGATGCAGTATGCTTCTAATATCTAAGAGGTGCAAGAAGGCATTGAAAGAGCTGGAGCTCGGAGGTCACTGGCTGAGATTGCAGACCACTGCCTGGCTGTTTCTCTGTGCTCTTCTACCCGTTGCCTTTGGCACCTATTTGAGCAGTGTTTTGGAGCAAGGGCCTTCTTTTTTGTTCGGTGTTTGCGTTGGGATACTGGTCCCTAAACAGAGTTTGTGGACAGTATGGCAATACAGACAATTAAATTATAATAATTTGGCTTGCAGTAGTAAGTCCATGAGGGTGGTCTTGTAGGTGATCTCTGGCTGAGAGCAGATGTTGGTAAGTAATGAACCTAGCAAATTTTAAGCCACAAGCATGCCCTCAGCCAGAAGTGACTGCCCTTTCAACTGACACACAGTAATTAGCTGCGTATGCATTTGTAGTCTGTTGCAATATGAGGTAAAAGGGATTAGTTTTGCAATGGTCTAGGAACATGAACATGTGCCAGCTGCATTCCAGCTGTAGGGTTCTGGCTGATGGATGGCAGAAGTCGGCACAGGGGTAGGAACTTCTTAAAACCATCAAGTTTAACAACGTAGGATTGTCTGATCATGCCATACAATCACAGAACCTCTCAAGTTGGAAGGGATGTGAAGCCTGTATCTGTCCATCACAAACCTCCAGTCATAGGAGTGATCCCACCATGTCCCAGCTGAGTTATCCTCAGATCACAAGGAAGTCAGCATATTCCCTTGTGCCTCAGTTTTTCTCCAAATCAATCCAGTTAGGTGTCATGCTCATCAGTGCACCACTGTTTCTTGTCCCATGTTTTCCTGTCCCGAATACCTTAGACCTTCAGAGCAGCCTATGGCCACTATCATCATGCAGTCAGTAAGGGTGACAATAGGGGCTGACCAAGAGAATGTCATTTTGGGCTAAGTCAGGAAGTTTTAATTTAGGCTAGGAAGTGAATGAGCACTGTGTTTCCTGCAAGGCCAAACACCCAGCTCAGACCCCAGCCAGGCCTGCAGGCTGGCAGCTGCACTTCCACAAGAAGTGCACTCCTCCCTGGAGCTACTGAAGGATCAACTGTGGATTTTCATCTTACAGAAAACTACAGGAACATATAGTTTCTTTTCTCCATGGAAGCAGTTGTTACCAGTATTTTGCACAGAGCCACCACTATGCCACTGCATGTGCAAACAAACTCCTGCCAGAGACAGTTTACAATCATATTAATAGTTGATCATAAACAAAGTAAAAGTGTTCTCTGGAGAAACCTTAACTTCTCCTTGAAAGTATTTTAGTAGCTTGACCAGGCCATTTACAATAGAGACATTTACCATATTTTACTGTTTCCTAGCAAATATTTTTCTAATAATTCTGCTTTAAAGGTTATTTTGGTCATTCCTTTTCTTCCTCCATCTCCTGAAGCTTGTCTTTTTCTCCTCATTTGGCAAAGGCTTCCCAACTACATCAAGCAGTTTCAAGTCAGCCAAGGAGATAGGCAAAGTCCTGCTGAAGGAGCAGAGCAATTTCCTTCTAAAATATGCTGCCATTTATCATCAGACAGAGGTTTTTCTTGCAACAAGGAATCTGAACTAGTGCATACCAAAATAGTGGCACAGGAGACTTTGTGGTTGGCTGTTGTTTCAGGCACATGCAGTCTTTACATAGCCTGAGGGCATAAATAAGCAGACAGATGGGAATGGCTAGACCTTCCTACAGTACAATTAGGTGACAATGAGCTATCCAAAACAATCAGGATAGCAGTAACATCAAGTGCTTTCCCTACGTCTCAGGAGTGCTCCCAAGATTTATTGCATCAGAGGCTCTGTCTGCTGCTGGTGCCTCTCCATGGTGTCTCTGGAGAGGCGCAGTTGGCAGGCACACGGGAACAGGCTCCTTTCTGGGAAACTTATTGCAGCCTGAAGTATTGCAATTAGCTCCCGCAGAGCTGACGTCTGAGCTCCCTGTCCTTAATTCAGGATCCCTAGAAACACAGACGAGAAGGACCTGCAAGCACTATGGGGAGGCGTTGTGTAGGGGAAATAGTGTAACAGCAGTAATTCCAAATATCCTTCCTCTACTAGACTGGGAAAAAGAGGCAATAGGTCTCAGAACTTTTCTGCTCTGGTTCTTCAAGACAGTCTTTTTTTACTTACTTCCTCCTCTACAAAAGGGAAGCCAGGGAGCTGCTCTCCTCTTCATCTGCATCTCCTCTTCCTCTGGATCTAATAGCTCCTTCAAGGACCCTAATTCTAGAGAGCTCTGTTTTGTAGGTGAGAGCTTCATGGTCCTGACCAGAAAGGAGGTTGCAATTTGAAACCAAAAGACAAATATAAAACCATGCTCTGTGCCTGTCTCTCAGAGAATGCACCAAGTTTGGATTTCAAGGCATTTAGAAGATGTAAAACTCCATCGGAAACTTTTCTTTCTAATTAGGGAGGCACAAAGGGCAAGGGTGAGTCCCGCATTAACCAGTGTATTTTGCCTCCAATTTCACCTGAGGCACAACTCTATCACACACATGCTCCATTCACCCTTTTTACAACAACTCATGGTTGCTGCAAGAACCACTGTAATTCTTCAGGCAACAGCACCCTTAGGACATCTGCATCTGTGGGAAGACAATCTGGCATTCAAGGCATTGTGGTGGAATTGGCATCTCCACTGCTTGCCTAAGGCACCACGTTCTCTCTCTGCCTTGCCAGCCTTCTTACCTCACCCTCCCCTCAAAGGCAGGGAGCTCAGTAATTTTGCTAAAGAGGGCTGCAGGAGAGAGCAGAGATGACATAAATCAGAGTAACACTGGTCTATAGACCTTTGGTGGCCCAGAGGGAAGAAGTCCGTGTACAGAGGGGTCTAGGACAACTATGCACTATGTTATCAATGTACACATGTCCTCCAGCTCATTCTCTTTGTCCATCTGGCACAAAGCAATCTATGTCCTGGCAGGAATAAAGAGCATAGCTAAAATAGCCAAAGCATCCATTTTGCATACTTTTCTGTGGCACTAGAGCTACATGATTTTTGACTGAAACATTGACTTTTGCAGTACAGGACAGTTACAGGAAAGTTGGTAAGGCAGCAGTGTACTGTCTTGGAGGAATATGAAATTATTTCCTTCCTCTTGATTTCAGACCTGAAAAGTGGTGAACTCCCATCACTCCCTTTTGGGAATATAATCAAACGCTTACAAAATCAGAACTTAAGATGTTCTTGTCTGGACAAATAAGTGCTGTTGCCAATGACCAACTATAGCCACCTCCGGACATACAAGGAGCTTCCACAGAAACCCCTCTGCTGTGCCTCAGGTACTTGGTGTGCCCAGAAATCCTGTTGTACCAATTCAGTCATGAAGCTCTTACCAAAAATCTATTAAATTCTTTATGTGCAAAAAGCTACATGTTTGTATTTGAAAATGCAGATAATGAGCTTTTCTGGCAAGGACTATTTACTAAGCGTAGGTACAATGTTTAGCAGAAATAAGCAACCTTAGTTTTGATTTAACACAAAAAATGTATACAAGTGTGATTTTTTTTTCTGCAAGCAGATGTTACTTGGATCTAAGCACTACGTTAATACAAATAAATAAAAGTAGGATTTTTTTGAGACTATTACGATCTTCAGCTCTGAGATCCTGTATTACAGAGGTCATTGAATTTCAACAAGTGGTTCCTGCCTCGAGTCTGTTCTAGCTGAGCTACAGTATTTTATTTAGAAAGACATCTGGCCTGGTTTTAAAGATTTCAAGTCAGAAACCCTCTTCCACTCTAGGCAAATTTTGTTCCAGTAGTTGTTCATTACCCTCTCTAGGGATAAAAAAAAGGGGAAAAAAACAAAACACCAAAACAAAAACTACACAATTCTATTTTAAACTCATCTAACTTCAGTTCCAACCAAATAATATTATTAAAAAGTATCTATCATTTCTATTGCTCTTTCATCACCAGTGGCTTTCACTCCTTTTCCAGCAATTCTGTTGTCTGACCAGTTCCTCACATCTTCAGGTTCACCTCCCTGGCATCAGCAGGACACAGGCAGAGGGCTTTGCTTGTATTTTAAGGATTGCAGAACAAGGCAGGGAAAACAGAGTATTTTGAAGATCATCTGCAAGAGTAACATATCAGAGAATATTTTGTCTCGCCCAGCTTTAATCTGGCCATCTGAGTGTCCTGTAAAGTTAATCAAGAGCTCATCCTGGTCAGCTGTGGAATGGCTAACCTTGCCTACTCTGTTGACTGCAGCCAGTGTCTAAAGGACTGGCATAGACTATGCATCAAAGTTTTACATCCCGAAGAGCTGAACTCCGCTTTTAATGAAGATAGATACTGTCTAGAAGGAAAAAACTACTAGCTGACAACAGAAAGTGTCTTTGTATACACTAAATTTATTGTCTGGACTATTACACCAGTTTACAGCATGCTCCTGTTTGCATTCCCTAGTTGAAATCTTGACCATAAAGACCGTAAAGGATAGACATTTCCGGTTTGTAATAAAGAAAGCTCAGAGACTGAGAGACAGACATCCAGGAACTGTGGTTTTAAGGGAAATGCCAAGATTGTGACATTGGGGATA
Organism: Hemiprocne comata; assembly: GCA_020745705.1. Classification (NCBI taxonomy): domain Eukaryota; kingdom Metazoa; phylum Chordata; class Aves; order Apodiformes; family Apodidae; genus Hemiprocne; species Hemiprocne comata. The sequence continues at coordinate 29,375,673 of CM036592.1, read as the reverse complement.
CAGTCTCTGGAACTGGCACCAACATTAATTCAAGAGAATATGTGATATTCTAGTATAACTTCGACCAGAACTCCTAAAAGTTTCTGTAAAATCCTTCTGGATTTCTGTCTCTTAACAACACAGTGCACCCTTGTTTTGTTTTACTTTCTAAAAGATTTATTATGCTTGTTTTTCATCAGAGAGATACGTGAAGTTTAACTTCCCCTAGTTTTGTTGGCTGACAATCTCACCTCTTTTATCTTGGCTTCTTGTTGGAAACTGGCTCACCTCATCGTGCCGTAACATTTGTAACCATAGATCAACTTCAGCTCAATATGATGGGAGATTGAGAGATAAACAATACTTATGTGCTCCAATTTAAGGAGTGTAAGAGAGGTCTAAATTAGCAACCAGTGGAGGGAAGGTCTACAGGGAGAGGGCAGTGCGGGTGTCAGACAGCAGAAGGAGCACCAGAGAGCAGACTGCTCAAGTCCTGCTGCTCACCACACTGCTGGTTCAGTGTTATTAATGCCATCATCACATGGGGATTAGACCATGAACCCCTTCTCCCACTCACAAATATCAAATACATCATCCCTCTGTTGCAGTTACAGCCGCCGGAAGAATTACGTTAGGAAAAAAACACACATATTGTTGACTGCCTTTGGCTTTTTTTTTACTCTTAATTTTGTCTTACCATCATCAGCTGCATTCCTTAAAAATGGTAATAAACACCATCAAGACCCACCATCTTCCTATAAACCGCCAGAAGTCTGCCAAGCACAGTTTGGGAATCTCTGTGCTGGAGTTAATCTTGTAGTCTGTAGCAGTTTAAGTTGAGGATTGTAAAAGTTAGGCTTTTTTTACAAAAACTTAACTAGAATGTCCCAGTTTGCTCCCAGTTGCCAGCGGAGATGAGGAAGTGATACTTAGCTTGTTGTAACACACACTTCAGCAAGACCAGCTAGTACATCATAAAGCACCACTTGCCTTATCTGAGCTGGAACAAGTCGCTCCCAATGCACTAACTATTCTAACAAAAATAGTCCAGACTTATCTCAGTATGCTCAGGGGGAACTCTCACACGTTGTAATCGAAGGGCACAGGGGCGGAAACTTCGACAGTGATTTAATCTCAGCCACACATTTCACAAGGTTACAGTTTAAGAGCAAATAAGCAAAACCAGATGATTTTAACAGTTCCATGAAAAGGAGCTTCCCAATTTGTTCAGCTTCTGATCTTCACTTAATGGGCAGTCCTGCTTTTTTTTTTTTTTTTAGCACTCCAGTGGCAATAGAGTGTGCTGTGAAAGATAAGACCTACACTAGCAATGCAAACAAGCAGTGAAGGAATAGCTTTGACTACAATTTGTAAGTCTTCTTCATACACTACAAACAAGCACCACAGAAAAAAAACCACAACAAAACCACATAATCTTAAATGCAGTGATTTTTGTATCGTCCAAAGAACAGGGAAAAAACCTGATTACAGTTCTATAAGTCTTGGTACTACTGAAAAAACAGCAAAAGGTTCCTGGTAAAGCTACACTGTAAGCACAGGCTTGGTGGCCTCACTTGCAAGAAGCCTCCAAATCTCTAGATCTCTGTGCCCACTCTTCACGCTGACAGATCTATTGCTGCCCAAGAAGAGTGAAGGTTAACAGTGTGTCTGGAAATACAGTGTCCCAGGCAAATTTTCTGTCTATGGGGGTGTTCTTGGAAAGACAATGATCCTCTCTGTGCCTTCATTAGCACCTCTGTAAAGCAGAGGTATTGCTGGTCTAATGGGTGAGGGGGTTGAAGTTTAAGTAAGTTGTAAGGTCTTAGAAAATGTTTTCAGTCTGTGACCTGCAGACTCCTGCAGTCTGTGGCTACCTTTACCGATAAAAGGTTGAGGAAAGCCATTTCACAGATGCTATGTAGCAATCTTTGCATATGGAAATTCTAAAGGGGGCCATACTTTTCAGAATATATTTGTAGGGGTCCACACATCAAAAAAGACTGAAAAAAAGTGGCTTAGATCTCATCTGGTCAGATGAAAGGAACTGCTGAAGACTGAAGTGTAGGTATGTATTAATATATCATGATATTGCAACTAAAGAGCATTATACAGCAGCACAATGCTATAAAATAGTTCTATCCATTTAGCCTCATAGGGTATAGCAATAAAAACAGAGGAAATAAAGACAGACTGGGCTGTTTACTTTTAGCTCTTAGCTTCTGAAAAATGCTTTAATTGCAATAGGTGGTTGTTAATATTTTTAACAATTGTAGCCTTGGAATTTTTAATCAGAGTTGGAAAACAGCTCTACACACAGACTGAAGAGTACTAGCTGTGTATAACTGAGGGAGCACTGAAAGTCATGTAGGGAATCTTAATATGAATACATGTATTAGAAAATATTGCATAGATGGAATTTAGCCGAGTGTAAAACTCACACACACTCTCTGCATCTCTCTCTTTTTTCACTTACAGTCCCTCCCTAAATTTGCTAAAACTAAAAATAGATCTACTAATCTCTAGCCGTATATGAAAGCCAAACAAAAATTATTGTGAGGGGTAGCACAAGAGAATGAGTGAATTTGGGCAAGGGAGATAATAGGATTTTTTATATCAGCAAAAATATTGGAGGTAGATATCTGTGCAGTTGCTGAGCTTTTGTGTTTGGGGGCTAGGAGACTTGAATATTATTAAGGGATCAGTCACAAAGTGCATCAATCTGGCATGTATTAGAGCCAGATATCTATTTGCCAGGAACCAAAAAAAAAATTCTCAGCAGGCTCATAGTTGAAGGATGGTGGACATCACTTTGATTCAGGAAAGCCCTGGCACAGATATCTTCCTGGATGTGGATAACATAATGGACTTCAGGGAACATATTAAGTTACCCCCCTCATGACTTGATAGCAGCTCTGGATGTGAATTATACAACTCTGGATAGATATGTTAAGGACTTGACAATTTCTGTCTGCAGCATTTCCAACCTCTGAGTAAAGTGTTGGGTTACTTTTTTCCTTTCAGTTTGATGGTCAATTGTGCTATGCTATGTAATTCTTTTTTAAAAAGCCTGCAAACAGAAAAAGTGTAAACTAAAAAGAGGGTGGGGAGCGTGACTGTGCATGAGTGTGATGCACTGGATTTAATGTTCTTCTAGAACAAAGTCACACTTGAAGGCCTGGCTTTATTTATGCTGTTTGTTTATAAGATCCAGGAATGCTTGTTTTCAGCATGGAATAATTTTTGCAGTGGCTTCAAATTAAAATATCTATTCACTAAAATCAGAAAATCTACTGGGAGCTCACCGCTGCAGAGAGGCCCATTCAGACTCACAGCAACCCGGCACCCCAAAGCTCATCAGAGTTTCATAAGGAACAAACCAGTTGATTGGATCTGCTCTGACTTTCGGGTGTTTTTCCCGGAATTCAGCTAGGAAATACAGGTGTATGCAACAAATGTTTGGAGTTTTTTTAATACCCAACATCCTCTGGGTGCTGATGCCAAATAGCAGCTGTTGGCAGTTGAGGTGAGTGAAGACCTTTGAGACTTTCCTGGCCATATTTGAGTATCAGAATTTTTATCTTGATGACAGGACTTGGATTTGCTTGAGTTTGATCATGTGTGTTCACAGTGAACATTACATTTTTATTTGGTTTTATAAGGAAAGTGCTTTTTTTGCAGCAAGGAGGCCTCACAATAAGCTTACTACCCTTGATTTCAGCCTCTTCAGGGATCTGGGATCTGCTCAAGAGAGTGTCAGGGGATAAAATCCTGAAGGAAAGAGGTCCATGAGAGCTGGCTGATATTTAAGGGTCACCTTCTCCAGGCCCAAGAGTGATGCTTCCCAACTAAGAGAAAGTCAGGTAAAAACTTCAGGAAGTCAGCATGGATAAGCGAGCAGCTCCTAGAAAAACTCAAACTTAAGAAGTACACAGAGTATGGAGGCTACAGCAGGTACCCTGGGAGGATTACAGAGAGGTTGTCCAAGCTGCTAGGGATCAGGTTAGGAGAGCCAAATCCCAGACAGAATTAAATCTCTATAGGACAACCAAGAAAACTGTAGGCTCTCTACTGAAGGAAATGGGAGACCTAGCTATGCAGGATATTGAGAAGGCTGAGGTTCTCAATGACTTCTTAGCATTAGTCTTCTTTAGCAAGTGCTCCAGGCTCATCGCAAAGGCCACAGCAACTGAAAGCAGGGTCTGGGAGAATGAACTACGCCCCACTGTAGGAGAACAACACATTTGTGATCATCTGAAGAACCTGAAGGTGCACAAGTCTATGTGACCTGATAGACTCCATCCACAGGTCCTGAGCAAGCTGGCAGATGCAGTTGCTAAGCCTCTCTCCATCATATTTGACCCCACCTGGAGTACTGTGTACAGCTCTGGAGCCCTCAGCACAGGAAAGACATGGAGCTGTTGGAGAGGGTCCAGAGAAGGGCCACGAAGATGACCAAAGGGCTGGAGCAGGTCTGCTATGAAGACAGGCTAAGGGAGGTGGGGTTATTCAGCCTAGAGAAGGCTCAAGGGAGACCTTATAGCACCTTCCAGTACCTGAAGGGGCTACAGAAAAGCTGGGGAGGGGCTTTTCACCAGAGAGGGCAGTGATAGGATAAGGGGGGGGTAATGGTTTTAAACTGAAAGAGGTAAGATTTAGGTTAGACATCAGGAAGAAATTCTTCACCATGAGGGTAGTAAGGCACTAGAATAGGATGCCTAGGGAGGTTGTAGAAGCTCCCTCCCTGAAGGTGTTTAAGGCCAGGTTGGATGAGGCCTTGTGCAACCTGGTCTAGTGGGAGGCATCTCTGCTCATAAGAGTTGGAACCTGATGATCTTTAAGGTCCCTTCCAACCTTAACCATTCTATGATTCTACTCTCACCAAGAATGATATGCACAAGGCAATGGGAGACCACATCACTTTCTATAGTATCTTTTGTATAAAATAACTTCAACAACAAATAAACAGTATTAATAAAGAAGGACTACAAGATCCACATGCTCTGTCCAATGGGGACAATTTCTTTATATTCCTCTGTGGATACCTTACCTTCTATCCCTGACATCCTGGGCCATTATTGCATCCCACACAGACCATCTCTTATTCATAACTGCATAACATATGAAAAATACACTGTTTATATGATAAAGTAGCATTAGTAAAATATTGATATATTTTAAATTTAAACCCTTTGTTCTTTGCATCTAACAAAGAACCAAAGAAGTAGGAACATTGCAAAGCAAAGGCTTGGAGTTGGCATGACATGATAGGGCATCTCCTAAAGAGAGCATCTATCTGTATCCCATGGACCACTGGGTTTCAAAAGTGTGTTTTTATAGCAATAACCAAAAGCACTACCTCTACAGATGACTTAAGAGAGATGACTGAGATCCTGGGGAAGATACATGAAGATATTGAAGTGATGATAAGAACCTTCTAGTGGAAAGGCAATAGCTCAAAGAATGCCATATTTTTTGGAGGGGGAAAAAAAGTAGGAATTATGGGTACAGAGACTGTAGAAAAAATCTGAATTTTACATTTTAGGCTGCTCAACTTCCAGGCATGTGTGATTTACCTGTAATAACTTCCCATCAGCACCAGGGAAAACCAGTATGATGTGTAAGAGGATAATGAAGAGATTTATTCTGCATGATTGCACATGGATCAGTAAAGGGCTCCAAATGATATCATGAGCAATAGCATTTATAACAGACAGCCCCTAAGCACTGTGGTTGTGCTCACAAAAGCACTGGGCAAGCAACTTCCACCACTCACTCCAGGCTGCCATTATTGGCTGAAAAAAATCAGAGAATGTCTCCTTTTAAAGCAGTCTCTCATCTTCTGTCACTCCACCTGGTGTCCCTTCTGAAATGCCTGGTCTGTGGGGATGCAAGCATCAGGAGGGATGTAATGGTCTTTCATCAGAATTCTGTAAGTTTTTTAGAACTAATACCCATAATTTACGTGAAATAAAAAAAGAACTATAACGGATGCTTATAAATTCTGTCAGGAATGAGGAAATCTGTTAGCAGCTGCAAGTAACTACCTGGCACTTTAAAAGCCAGCAGTTTTCTATCTTGTTCTGTCACAGGGTCACAAAGTCAGAATCTGAAAGATCTTATCCAAGTAGATTTTCCCCTGCATCCTGGAGCTGTGTGGGCCAGGAGGGATGGTTAGCAAGTCGGATAATCCTGGCCTCTGCACATTATGCAGCCAGTGAGAAGGGCAAGTGTTCCAGCGGGAGGGACATTGCCAGGCAGCCTTTGCAAAGGTGGCTTTTCTGGTAATAAGAATGAACTGGAGAATAAAGTGCAGCACCTGGAATAATGAGTCTTTTAAACCATTATGTCTAAACATTCTTTTCAGTATTCTAAAAACATTTCAGTTTAAGCCAAACAACACCATTCAGCACAATATGTCTGAGGAAGAAACCCATCTATTCTTCTCACATTCATCTTTTTTTTTCCCCTTTTTGGCAGATAATGCCATTTTTTATTTGGTTTAAGAACATGTTGTGAAAGGGCCAGTCTTTACAATAAAGGAACAACTCCTGCAAACCTTCAGACATGTGATTTTAATAGGTGTAGATATGTGAATCAGGATTAGTAACACTCAGCCCTTGCTTAGCATTACTGTGTGGGCTCAAGTTATGTTCTTGCTGTGAATTGGCAATGAGACGCAAAGCCTTTTGCCTCTGGGGCCATGGTTCAAATGCAGCCTGGGTCATTGGTGGCTCCACGCAAAACGAGGGGGCTGTTTCAGCCCAATTTCACCCTCTCCCTGTCAAAAGACAGCAGAGAATTCAAGGTCAGAGTGATCTCAGAGTCTCTCATCTTATTATGAATTGCTATTTTTGACCTACTATGCTATGGACCCTGGAGACTTGTGCCAAGTGTGGGGCCTCTTACACTGGTTACTGAAAACACATGCAGCTCCACTTACTTACAAGAGACAGGGAAGGCAACGAGTGGAAGAGGGAGACAAGCACAAAGAAATGAAGTCACTTGCCCAGAGCAAAGCCCACCTTTCCTCACAACCAGACCACACTGCTTCCTTCTTTACCAGCAGCTGTGGGCAAAACAGTGAGAGGAAACATGTCCTTGGACTTTCACTTCCCAGCAGGTAGCCTACACAACTGTCAACTTAACAGTTTTTATGGTATTTTTCTAGTAAGGTGGGGATAATATAAAACAGTCTGACAGATGAAATGCATTAGCCCCAACAATATTAATGGATGATAATGTATACAGTAGATCATTTTATCACACCATTTACATGTAAGTTTGTTTGGTGTATTATCTTTGACACAGTGGAAGATTCATAGATCAAGAGAATTGGTGTAACCCAATTTCATATGTTTTGTTGGATTTTCGAACAAAAGTGGATGCATTTTGAGTATACATTAAGCAAGTGCTGCATGAAGAACTTCCTTACGACACCTGGCACCTACTTTTATGGCTTATTTTGTCAGATTGTTTCTTCTATTCAAAGATTAATTTTCCCACTTGCTGAATTTGTTAAATCTTTGAACATTTCAGCCAACGAAGAGGTTTTCAGATCTGAATTTTCTCAGGATTAAACAGTTCTATAGCAGAAAAAACACTTCTCAGTCAATATAGACAAACTTGTTTGAAATCTAGCATTTGCTAAACAAAAAAGTTAAACATTTTGTAAAAAGTCAAAAATTAAATGTGCCCTGACTTTCAAACATGCTAACTGCAGTATGTATTGAGCTCATGCACTTATGAAAATGCTATTTTATCCTAATTTCAAGCTTAAAGAAAATGTTGGTTTACACATACATCATTTGAAAGTAAGTTTCATGCTGTTCCCTAATGCAGAGGAAAACTCTTCACAGATGTGACACCTTTCCCAAGGAGGAAGACACCATCCTTGCAACAGCTCCATGGAAGTCAGGCCATTTGCTGTATCAGGTCACTGAGTGGGAATCTCCAGGTACTTCCCCCTGCCCATTGCAGGGCTTCTCCCTAACATACACACATCCTGATGCTGGACTCAGCTTGTCAGTTCACACTATTTTTATCTGTTACTTCCCTTGGCAAATAATACAAAACTAACTTCCCAGGGACTTTCTATGCGCTTAAATTAGAGAGGTGGTGTCAGCATCCCCAAAGCACTCCAAAACCCAGGCTGTACCAAGTGGTACAGCTAAAAACTATCACAACTGCAGGATAAACAAAAGGACCAGGTCCAAAATCCCACCAGTGAGGCACATGATGATCTGGATTAAACCCAAGCTTTGTACCATGTAATACAAACTTCTGGAAGCAAAGCCTTTGTTGGCCAGACTTGATGACATCCCAAACTGTGACTCAAACTCCCATAGGCTTTCGTTAATTCCTTTCCCAGTATATTTGGATTATGCCAATTTTAAACCTGGAAGCAGGACTGTACTGGAATATACCTGGCAGGGTTGTTTCTCTGCGACTTCCAGCCCAACCTGGAAAACCCCAGATACTTATTGATGACTAGATTCTGTCTGTTCCCAGGGGTGTTGCAAGGGGTACATGGACAGGAGAGGGAGGGTGAGCAGCACTGGTTGTAGGGATGGTGCCCATCATGGCAGTGGGAAGAGCAGCTGCCCTCCTGACTCAGCTTTGCCTGAGGAGCACAAATAAGCCTGCACAAGCCTCCAAACTTCAAGTTCACTCATTTAAAAAACCCTCAAACTTGAAAAAGAAAATAAAAGCCAGACAAATGCTTAAAGAAAATGAAAGGAGTAAAGGATTTTCTTAAGCTATATCTGTTACCTTTATTTCTCCTCAATGAGGTGGTATTTCTTGATCCTCAAGATCCCCCTTCCTTAATGAGGTAAAACATCAGATTATGAAGAACATTTTTTAATGAGATTTCAGGGACCTTTCTGGGTTGGTTGAGAAGTATGAAAGTATTTAACCTCAGTTCAGTGAACTGCCCTTTATTAACATTTTTCTTCTAGTGCCACTCACATAACTGCCCTTTCACAAGCCCCGTCTCAACCACTTGGTACTTATAACTTGGTTTTAGCCAGAGGGTGCATTGCAGAATACAAATCAATCATTTGCTTTATTTCTTGTGACTAAAGGATTTCATAGACTGTATCCTTGTGGAAAGAGCTAAGTCTCAGAAAGTAGGGCTTAGTGATTAAAATGTGGCCATTTGTCTCACCAATCAGCAGTATAAGGCTAGCAGTAGAAGAGTTCAGAAGATCATTCAGGGAGTGATATGGCATTAACACAGCAGCACACCTCAGCTCAACCAAGCACATGCATATGTAAACAATGCTGCTATCAAACACCTGCCTTGTCAAAGATTAAACATGTCTTCAGGGAATGGGAACAGTGCCATGCTAACACCTTAGCAATACAGGCCAAGCAGCAGGACAGTTGGCTTACACATCAGTTTGTCACAAACACATCTTGGAAACATGCTCCTAGAAACATGAGAGCTTCCGTGTCTTGGATTCCTGACCATCAATTGCTCTGGGTAAGCTGCCAGTGCACCACTTATTGCCAGTTCTAGCACTGCTTTTGTCCTGTGGACACTTGCCCACTAGGAAATGGATTTAAGCCACCTATGTACTTTAAATATGCTATTGTCTGAGCTCCAAGCACTAATGATAGTTAATGGTATCAAGTCTAGCCTGGAGTCTTGTAGGAACTGTATCTGTGCTACCCACTGCTACCTTTGAATTCCTCTGTCTTACCTCTCACCATGTAACATTTGTAGAGCACCTTAATGCAAGCGTCACAGATTTAGCCAATAACCAGGTGACAAGCACTCTTATTCCCCCACTACCCTCTCAGGAGAAGATAAAAAGGGAATAAGGGAGAGAAACTTCAAGATTAGGGAAAAAAAACAAACTAGAATAGGTTTAGTGAAAGAGTAATAATAAAAATGGTGAATTACATATATATACAAAAACATAAATATAGAACCCACACTCCTCAGTTGATAATTACTTCCCTACCAGAAAAGTCCGAAACTAGAGTTGGCAGCAGGTGACGGCTTCTGAGTCCAGGGTCCCAGTGACAGTCCACAACAGCCTTGGAGCAACCCCACAAGTCCTACTTGGGGAGTCAGGCAAACACAACCCATCTCAATGAATAATGTTCCTCTCCAGCAAGAAAGAGAGGACTCAAGAGCACAAACAGCAGCAGTAACAATAACAAACTATCAGCCCCACCCCAGCCAGCACAGCAGCCAGGAGAGTGCGCGGTGAGGAGCCATTTTATAGTGAGCGCCACGGGCAGGAGCGCTGTGATTGGTCCGTTGGGGTCAGCTGACCCGCGCTCTCCTCCCCACAGGCACAGCTGATCCTCCTGGAACGGCCGCAGCCGGAGCTGCTGGGGCTGGAACGGCTCGGGGAGCTGCAGGCAGTTGTTATCCTGCTCCTTCCAAACCAGCAAGAGACGAATATATTTATATTTATACATTGCACAAAGGAAGCAGAACCAGAGCTAGAACAGAGGGGAGCAACACTTTAACTAAGTAAGGTGAAAATTATGAAAAAAAGTTGATGGGATTCTGTTATTCAGGTGGGACTGCGGAGACTTATCCCGGAGACCCACAGTCAGTCAAGTGCCTTCAGCTGGATTCCTGGCTGTTGGAGAGTGGAGAGCAGATACCAGGTGCACCTGTGAGCCCGTGTTTTGAAGAGCTGGCCCTTACAGACCATTGTGCAGGGTTTAGGCCAATGCTGTTGATGGTAGGACACAAAGTGTCAGGCACAGTGATGAGAAACTCTGAAACCCTTTGGACATGCACTGTACTCTGTCCCCCAGCCACAGGGCACAGAAGACCATCTTTAAAGAAAAGGCTTTTCTTATGGGGCTCTTCCCTTGCCAATCTCCTGACGCCAACACTCATTAACATCCCAGTGCAGGCACACTGTACCTGGAACATTTGGATGCACAGCCAGTGCTCACCCTGCTTGGGCACACCAGAAACACTGAAAAGCAGCCAAGAAAAAAAAAAAAAAAAAAAGGAGAAAGAATGCCCATTAGGAGACACAATGTAAGAGTTACGGGTTCCCACAGAGCAGCACTAAGTTTTGAGGTTGAATCCTTGCATTCCTATCTCGAGTCTTGTTTTACAGACACCAGCACAGACAGATTTGCCACACTTGGCAGGGCAGAAGTCAGTAGATTCCTGAGCTCCTTGATGCCAGTATGAGTTTTGCTGCTGGCATTCATGGAGCCAAGATTTCATGCCGTTTTAGTACAGGATTAACTGAGGTTCATAAGGTAACACACTTGCAAATAAAGGCAGTTGCATTAGCCTCTGTTTTTCTCAGTGTTTTAGTGACACATCTCATGGTCTCAAAGCATTATAGCAGGAATACAAGACTTAAGCCTTCCAAGGCTCGAACCAATGTTATGGGAACAAAAGAAGCAATAAGCACAACTTATGAGAAATGCAAAGCAGGTTAACAATAACTGTCTTTATCAGAAGAGAAGACCCATCTGGACGTGTGCTTGAATGTGAGCTACTGGAGCTGGAGGTAATCCTGCAGTCTTGAATATGTACAATACACTGCTAAGAGGAATTTTATCATGACATTAAAAAGCTGGATTTTTTTTGTTTTGTTCATTTATTCTGTTGTTTTCACCTACCCATCTGAATGGCATAATCTAGTTTTTAGTAGTTGTGCTGTTTGTTGACCAGTTCTTTTGGATAAACGTTAGTAGTGTAAAATGGACTCTCACATGAAGACACAAACACAAGAACTCAGACCTTTGGCCTGACCCTGCTTGGCTGGTCTCGTGTTTGCATCTCTGCCTTGCTTGTGCTTATCTGCAGACCACTGGTAAACTTCTGTACAGCTTCCCCAAAAATGTCTCCCAAGGACTTTAAAGTATCCTGAACTTTTACCCAGCAATTTGTGCAGATTTTCTGAACTTCTGAAGAAGCTATTAGTTATGACATTTGCTGAGGAACACAGTTCATACGAAATAGAGTCAAGCAAGCCTAAGTTTCATGAGTGTGTTTGTATGCATGCATGAGAGAGGGAGAGAAAAAAATGAGCATGTGAAAGTAACTTTGTGTATAAACCAGATATTTTCCATGACATATGTTGATGAATTGAATTCCATTAATTTAAAAACTATATTCAGAGCTGGTAGAATTTTGTAGAGTTTCATGGCCAAATTCTGTCAAAGGACTGGGAAAAATCTGTTCCAATTTATTTTACATTCTGCAGCAATTTTCTTACTAACTGTGTGTGAATTATTATATTTCGATCTGTATATAGAGCACTGAGCACTTTGGCCCCAGCCCAGCAAAGCAGTTAAAGGAAATGTCCTGCTGAATTCATAAAGACTGTTTGCATTCTTAAAGCTAAGCATGTGCTTAAGGGCTTTGCTAGATCATAAGCAAAGATCTCAGGAGCAGTTGGCAAGGCTGATACCACAGAGAATAGGAGAGGAGGAAAACAGCAAGAAAGATGTCAATAGATATATTGACATGCATTTGGAATGGTGCTTAGCATTTGAGCGCATTAAGAAAAGAGAGATCTAAAAAGCTCAAGAAATGTATTTGAGAGTGGGTTGACTTTAAAAAATAAGTTGTTTTCTAACAGCCATATATCAAAAGCTGACTTTCAGAGGAGAGAAACATTGCAATAGATGTTACACCATTCTCATAATATTATTTTGCTACATGTAATGATGCAGCAATTTTTAGCACACAAAATGTTGATCTCATTCTGGTTCTAAAGCACATGCAGATCCCACCATCGCTGAATGGTCCACTCCAACTCCCCTCCCCAGGGTCAGCTACAGTAGGTTGCTCATGGGGTTGGCTGTTTCCAAGGATAAAGATGCCAAAAGCTCTCTTGATCACTTGTACCAGTGTCTGACCACTCTCACAAAGACCTTGGTATCTTCTTCTTCCAGTGGCCTGAAGCTCTTGCCGGTTGTAGCATGAATGATTAGACCTTCATCCTATGCACATGCTCTGCTTTACAACAACTAGATCCCAAGATTTCTAAAGGATTAGTCACAGAAGTGAAAAATAGATACAAGCGTTAAGTGCTTTCAGGACTTTAGTTGGCGAGTCGAAATAAGTTGGTCAAAGTTGTAATAGAAATGGAAAAAAAATCAAGCAATGTTGTACTCTAGGCCTCACAAATTCATTCCACAGATATGACAATATATGTGCACATTTTTTCCCCTTGAAATTTAGAGGATTATGGTTTTTAATCCTATGGCATGTTTGAAAAAAAATCTCAATTTTTAGCTGTGGCACTTGAGGGCTTTCAAGGACTCACTCGTATTCTGTGCCCCTTAAATTTAAGTGCATTTTCTCACTGATTTCCATGACAGATGTAATTTCCTCTCTTTCTTTTCAAAAGTGCAAAGATCCAATGCTGGTAAATTGTTTAGGGATCAGATTGAACCTTTGGTGAACAGCAAAACACATGAAGGTAAAGGATAAAATGATTTGTGGCTTTGCAATTATTACACAGATAGCATTTTGATTATGTGCATTGTGTGTAGTAACTCAGTATCTGTGTGTGTAATACCTAATTTTTTACTCAGCAGTTTATCTTCCAATACTGTATTGCATTTTTCAATTAGTCAGCTGGTTACAGTGAGTCCTGCAGTTTGTGAGGCAAATGAATGTATGTATTATGACATGAAATGTACTTCATTCATTTATATGCCTCCGTTTATTTATAATAATACTTCACAGAAGATGACTGAATATTCTATAATACCTTTCAGAAGGTCAATGTAGTCTCAACAATGGTGTCTTCACTTTGCACACACTAGTAAATCTTTGCTGAGGGGCGAGGTGGCTGGGGTTTGTAGGCTCATCATGACCTGCCTGGATTAGTGAAGTGCAAAGGTTCCAGTGAATGTGTATGTACAAACATAACATCTACAGTGACCTCCGGGCCATGCTTAAAGCTCATCTGTTTCCCTCAAGGATTTGAAAAGATGAGGAGGAGGATTAAAAGAGTGGTAAACAGACAGAAGAAGACGACTCTCAACTTCTAATTTGCTGGGCTTGTTAGTAAGAGAAGAACTGCTTTGTTTAGTTAGCATGAAGCCACTGTAGGGTATTTGCATCCTTCACTAAAATAAAGCACCTAGAAAGCAAATGGAAAAATAATTATTTTGGTTCTGTGTGAATTTAAAGACAGAAAACAATTGATCTGCCCTCAGGTCCACATTTACCTGAAGAAGGGAAACAAAATAGTGTCTGTATTGTACATAAGTGGCTACAATATGATTTTAAAGTGGAATTAGGCCAACTTGACTTGACACTTTCCTTCTTTCGCTACTACTGCCAGCTTTTCAAAAGATTGAAGCACCCATGATCTATGTCATCTTTTCAGAGCAGTTCAGCTGCTACCAGAGCTACCATGGCCATCCATCTCAGCAGTGGTGCTGGTTCGCAGTGCCTTGGTGGGATCAGACAGTGTGGGGGGAGCATGGACTTTCAGTGGATGGATGGGCCCACCTTCAAGGGTTTTCCTGACACCACCTCTCCTTCTTGTGCACCATGTCCCTTGCTGCTTTGAAACAGCCCACCACAGGGCAGAAAACTGAACTGACAAAAATCATGAATAGTTTTCCAGTGGTTGAGTGAGAGGAACTGCCTGACTGAAGAGTGAGAAGGGAGGGGGAAGAAAGGAGAGAGCAGCAAGCCACTATGTTAGAGCCACTTTCTCTTGAAGTCTTATCCTAAGAAAGAAACTCTAGGTAAGTATACCTGCAGGCAATGAAACTCAGGTCTGTTTTTCTCAAGTGCTCAGTGCTTCTGCTAACTCCCATGGTGACACCTTAGCAGTCAGATTCTCAAAAGGACTTGGTTTTCAGTGAGCACCCAGGGTGCTGAGGCCTTTAAATTTTTTGCTCTCTTCCTTTGCTGCCTACTTGGGAAATGAGCTTTTTGTAAAATTCCAGCTTTACTCAGTAAGTAAGGCTCCTTAGTTAACTGCACTAGCTGGGGGAAAGGCATGGATCTTTAATAAGCTCTGCTAGTATTTGCTAGAGCAGGCCAGGCTGATCATAGAGTCTCTGTATGAAGGAGGCCAGTGCTTGCAATTCCCTCCTAAGGCAAAGCAGAGCGTGGGGCATGAAATACTATGAGACAACGGGTCTACCTCCAGACTCCAGCCAGGACACACACCTCTTTTCTGAAAATCTTTTCTTTCTCTCTTCAGAAGTCAGTGCTTCAGGCTGGGTAGAGTTCCTTAAAAACATATTCTGACTTTTGATAAAATTATAAGCACCATTCTTGAACCTAAGATGATGTAGACACTCTGTCCAAGGACTCCAGGAAATGATGCAATCTGCAAACCATTTTACTACCTGTGTGTTTTACCCTTGGATTTTGCCAAGGTGCTTAACTCCGCTTTATGGACTACTCATTAAACTTATCTCATTGTAAAACAGTGTTTCTTTAGGGAGGGGAAGATGTCTCAACCTTAAAAGATTTAAATCAAAATCCCTAAGGATGTATATGCTTCGGGGAGTTGCGCCAGTTTGACCTAAACAAACCGATGATGTGAAAGTGGGTCTGGCAGCCTCAGGGGTCTGGTGGATCCCACTCTCACTGGTGTAACATTGGCTGATGAAAGCTTCACCGTTCCCACCTCCACTCGTGACAGTTGGCAGAAAGGGAAACATGTTCGGGTGTAAAATCTGGCGTATCATCACAAACCACTGAGAAAGGCACTGGAATATAAATTGGTGTGCCTAGAGGTAGGACACAGACTGTCACACCAGTGCTTTGACATCCTCTGACAAAACCTCGACAGGCCATGAGAATCAGAGACATTTTGGTGTGGTTTAGCTGAGGAAAGAGCATCCTTTGAGGCAGCCATGTTTCACAGGTTAGGAGAAATCCTCCAGTAGGGGGTGGCCACAGATCCAGCCCCTCTCCTCACACCCAGCTGCCCCAGGCTCCACACCTTCTCCTCTCTGTTTGCCCTTGTGTTTTGGGGGCCACATGGAGAGAGGAGAGCCCGAAAGTGAAAAGGCAGCTTTTGTGAGGAAGCTGTTGAACACAGCATGTTAAGTAAGGCCTGTCCTCCAGCACCCACCTCTCAGAGCTTGTGCAGTGGTGCCATGTCCTTGTGGCCCTTGCCTCCCCTCTCTGCCTCCACGCAACCCATGTCCTCCTTTTCCTTGCTCATTGACACTGGCTGACTTGGCAGGGAGCATTAAACCGCAATTTAGAGCAGACAAAAGAAGAGTGTACAGGAGAGTGGAAGGAGTGGGACAGAGAAGAAAAAGCACTGCTCAGCTGATCTCCTTGGCCCTAAAACCTCCTCCTGGACAGCTGATGGCTTCAAGTTTGGGATGGTGCTAGGATTCCCAAGCAGCTCCCAGCTCAGGCAGAGAGACTGGCTGCTGGCAGCTTCTTCAAATCTCGCCCTTGGGGGTGAGGAGCACAGTCTGCCCTCATCACCTCCAGCTTTGACCTATCAAGTCTTGGCCACGGGGCTGGTTTTCCGGCCTGGTGGGACTGCTTGGTGGGAAGGACGGTCCCCACTCAGCTGTCCTTGCTGAGTTGTGGCACTCAGGCCTCCCTGCTCCAGGGCTGACCCTGTAGCACTACAAAATGCATATGCATCCTCAATTTTGCATGCAAAAACCCAGTGTTGTGAAATTAGTTCTCCAAATTATGATCCAATAGCTCCGTTTGCATGGCCTCAGGCTGATGCTAGCTGAGCCATAAATATCTCACAGCCTTTTGGTATGAGACCAGCCTAACCCATGGACATGCTAGAGCTTGCTTTGGGAAGGAGGGGGATGTCTTCATTCCAGGCATTGCAAACCGGCACAGCTCCCCGCTATCTGAACTTGCTGCTTCCTTCCTACTGTTAATTTGTTCCTTCCTGTAGCTGATTTGTACCTCAGCTTTCCTGCTATCTTTAACATTAATGCACTGTGTTTTGTGTTATAGAGTGGTGTTTAAAGACCTGTTCCTGGACTGGCATTAGCCAGTGAATATACAAATAGGATACTTAGGTCTCTCCTTCAAGGGTTTGGGTTTGAAAAATTAGCTCATTATTTTATATACTTTTTTAACTTGGAATTCAGGGAGGATAATGCAATATGGTCCCAGTACTCGTGGATGGATATCCCTGTCTGGGCGAAAAAAAGGAATGAAGAGACTTCTGATCTCTACATTCCATTGAGAAAGATTCAACAAAGACGCATGATTAGAGCACTTAACTGGAGAAGCAGTTTTTGACCTACAGTTAAGAAAATGTTTGACATGTTATTTCAATATAGTTAACCAAGGCTAAACTGTGTCAAGAAAACAGAAAGAAAAAGGAAAGGATAAAATGGGAATGAAGGCAACCTGGAGACCATGACAGGGAAGTAGGGGACAGGTAAGCCCTGACTCTGTCCAGGCTGTGACCACTCCAGTAACTTGATCAAGGGAACAGGACAAAATTTAAAATCTTCCAGTGAATCCTTTATAGGAAGGTGTGAGTGAGAGAGAACAGCATTTCCAGACCGCACCGATTCCTGTGAACCTGTGTGGTCTTAAACTCATTTATATGGAGCACTGCAAGCAGCATAACCTGAATTAATGCTATGAGACAGAAATGAAGCCACTAATGGTCAAAAGGAAGCATGAGTCTAATGGTTCAAACACAGTGCTGGAGAGTCAGGAGACCTCAGCAATTTTACCTGATTTAGCTACTGACTCATCTTGAGGGATTGCGAGGAACTCACTTGTATCAAAACTGTTGCTCCTTTCAGCTTGGCATCCATTTTTCTGAAGTTACAGCCATTTTGAGCACCCTGACATGAGCTCACACATGCTGTGGCTGCCTCATCTGGAGGCTGTGAGCATCCAGTCAGTCATGCTAGCATAGCCCTGTGAACCTCTCAGGGGAAAGGGCATAATATTATAATTTAAATAAGTTACTTTATACCTTGGCTCAAGGGATGGCAAGGCCATTAAGTAATGGCCTTTGTAATCTAGCAAGCCTTTCCTGTCCTCCCCTGTGATGGATCCTGTATTTAACACTTCACCTTGCAAAGCACAGAACAATTTTCCCCCACTTACCTTAACAAGGTGAATCTTTTACTTGCCACACCACAGACAGGCTGGCCACTTTGATTAAGATGGCCCTACAAGGGCTGTACAAAGGATGACTCAGGAAAAGCTTTGTTAATTCTAAGAGTCTCCATCAGGCAATTCTGCTGTATCCAAGCCTTGCCACTGGCTTGGGACTCATGGCTGCCCGTCAGGGCTTCTGTTGCAACAAGCACAAGCTCACACATAGTCATATGTTAAAGGCTTAATTACAGACGAACCGTCAGCTTGTGCAAACTGTTTTTCAGGTAATGCTGTTGAGGATCATTGGGTTTCCGGGGTTTAGTTGGGTGGATTTGAATTTTTAGCTTCAAAAAAGGCTGTGTTTAGGGACAAGTTTGGTGCCCGTCATGTTGTTACGGGTGCTACTAAGAGCACTTGGCTTGCTTCAGAAACAGAGGGGTATTTATACAGGCATACAGCTTGCATAGTGGTTCATGGAAAAAAAAAAGGAAAGGAAAAAAAACCCTAAACAACCTGTCTGTCTTTGTGGATAAACCATTTGCTTTTAGAAGTAAGGTGAAACAAGATCTTCCTGGGTTCTGACCCAAAGATACCCTATGAAAAGTTTCTTGTGAGGCAGGTTTGTGAGATGTGTGTTGTTAAGAGCAACCAAGACAACTGCAGCCACCAGCTCTGTCCTCCCTGTGTTGTCTAATGATGGGCATAGTCTGGGATGTGCTATGGAGGGAATTTATCCACACCATTGCTGAGAGCAGCCTCAGTTTGTCTGTCTCCACAGCATTGGGTGCTGGTTCCTGCCAGAGAGGGCACTAGAAGAAGTATATCCTATCTCAGTCATCATCTGGTGTGGCACAACCTATATTTTCCCTCAAGCAAAACTCCCACTGACATCAGTTGAAGTTTGATTCCAGAGGAAGGTGAATTTCTAGCTAGTTAATCTGATTCAAGCCTTCCTATGTGAAACACAAGGGACTGATGCAGTCTCTCCATCTTGGGGATCACATCTCCTCACACCATGGCTGAACTTGCCCCAAGATCTACTGTGGAAAAGCTGAGTAAGTCTGAACCATTTTCACAACATTGGTGAAGTTTCACAGCCTCGAGCAGTCATTATTGCACTGAGGTTTACCTGAGGTAAATTATTATTAATAATAATATGTTATTTTTGTTAAACCTGACATCTCCTTTCATCTCAGCCCCATGCTTATCAGGAGCTCTGCAACAACAAAAAAGGAAAGTTTTATTTCCACATCTCCATCCCTTCATCTCATCATGCCATGTCTGCTTTAGGGAGTGAAGAGTAATCTGTGGAAAGCTTTCATGCTCTCAAACCTACCAAAACATGCAATATTAATTGGGATTATTAATTGTATTTACTGCACTAGCAAGTCTAACCTTGTTAAAGGCCAGTGTGAAGATGTGGGATCATTTCTGTCATTTGGAACATCCTGCATGCTATCTGCTCTCAGAAATCAAAAGCAAAATACCTCACTTTTATTAATCACTCTTTTTCTTACAAGATTTTGCCTTTTGTTTAGCTGCACTTCACAAGGAGAAGGTGTGTTTTCTGTGCTGCTTTGAGATCTTGGCAGTTAATGGAACTCTTTGATTTTTAAATAAGAGTTATTCCTCTGAGTGTACAGTATAAACCTAACAGGCAAGGGACTGTGCCTTTAAGTTCATCAGTTTTCCCAGTGCTGTACTGGAAGGATTGGACTGAAACTTTAAACATTTCTAGCCATACCTAGCATATGTATAATTTATAAGCCACACACCGTTTGCTGTCAAATAGGCGATTGATCTGACTCGGATCTCGTTAATTATCCTCCACATACATTATACGTTAACAGATCTTCAGTATACTGTGTATCAATATTAATAAGATTATAAAACACTATTGATAATTAGGAAGAGAAAGAGACCAGGCCTTTGATTCACTCTGTTACTAACGCCCCTGCATCTCTAGATTAAAAAGAGACCACTTTTCGTTTAATAATATCAGATCAGTACATCCATCTCCTAAAATGCTTTATTAAGAGAAAGCTAAGATTTGCATCCCTATGCAAGGGGCTATTTGAAATTGATTATGGAGGCATCATTGATGTGTGAGAAATTTGTTTCTCTGTCTTGTCTAAAGGGGGCCCTAATAGGTAGGAGGGATTTAAGGTGGAGCATTGCACTCTTGGATCTTTGATCAGGAAATTTCTATTTTTCTTTGTCAGGCTTTATTTGGTAAGCCAGGTTGTCTTGTTTCAGAGGAAATTAAATGGGATGTTGTATTACTTCCTTTTAAAAATATCAATATCTATTTTGTCACACTCCAAAAAAGAACAGTGGAATTAAATAACAATATTTGCCTTTAAATTATGTGGGTCTGATTAATTTTTTTCATTATTTTTTACAGTCTTTTTTTTTTTTTTTTTTCTCTGACCTGTCTTTTATGTTTCCATTAAGCTCATTTGCAGCTATCAAACCAGAACAACAAGGTGCTAGCGAGGGCTCAGAAACACTTCACATCCAACTTGCATCAGGCAAACTTTGCTTTCCTAGAAATTCCATACTAAAGGGGAGGGAAAATCACCGAAGGATGATAGGGAGAAATAGGAACAGAATAAAGTCAGGCTGCCATGTGACATCCTCCATGGGGATGCTGTATAGCACTGTACTGGTTTGGAGACCAACACCGTGGCCAAGCTAAGGTGCTCTTTCTAATCACCTCAGAAAAATGATTCAACATTCAGTCATGAGACCTGCTTCTGCCTTGCTGCTGGTGTTCACTGATCACCACAGAAGCCCAATCATTGTCTTCATTAAACGTCACAGCAGCTCTTTCCCGGGTCAACTTGCACAGTTCTACTGTGACCAGGCAGAGAGTTCCTGGGTTCCCCTCCCAGCTCCAGAGCAATTCTGCAGGATCTCCTTCCCTCAGCTCCCCTGGGCTGGCCAGAATTAGGAAACCACATTCCAGCCACCACAGATATTTTAAGCATCTTGTCCCACAACCTTACTGAGATGGGATTTCTAAAATACTGTGTTCAGGGCAGCAGCAGCTTCTGCACGGGTGCTCATGATGCTGCACTGAACAACGGCTGTCATGGAAGACAGTCTGTATGAGAGGCAAAGGGAAACTGAGGAAAACCACCCTAGCTTGGACAGGGGTTTTGCTCAGGGGAAATTCACACAGGTATTTCCCTGCAAAGTAACCCAGTAGATTCTAATTTCTCATAGTAATTCTGCTGAAAGTCTAAATAAAACCATCAATTTCTGGCTTCCAGGCAATCGGCCCTATATATAATCTGCCCATTCCCTAGAGCTCTGCAATTTTCAAGCATGCTGGGAGAGATCATGGTTGTCAGGGCTGTGAAAGAGACTCTGAGACAAGGAAGGTCCCAGGCTGCTGTGTCCAGTCCAAGTCCCTTCATCTGCCTGAGATGTTCATCATACTAGTGAGGGGTCACAAGGACCACCTGAGGACCACTTGGGTACAGCCATGGGGTACAGGACAAACACTGACAGTACCTAAAGTGCTAGTGGGAGCCCCCAGGCACCCATGACAGCTGGAGCAAGGCCACCAAACAAGGTGGTAACATTTAAACTGCTCGGTTTGCCATGTCTCATTCGGTTTGAAACTGAGGAGGGACCACTCAGCTGAGATATGCGGGTGCAGGAGCACAGGGAGAGATGATGGAGCCTGGGGAAGGCTGGGATGCAGCTAAGCAGGTACATGAACCCAGATTAAAATTTATGTTATGGGTATGTAAGCAACATAAAGGGTTTTCTGAGGACCTGAGCTTGCTACAAGAAGAGGGGAACCTGGGAAAATTAGATGAGGTAATGTGATGTCAAAGAAATGCTCCATTTTAACCTCTCAGATGGTTGTGTCCATCTTCTTTCTGGAGGGAGCCTTGAAGGAAACTGTAGAAAGAACAGCAAGAGACAACAACATGAAATGGAGTCTAAAGCTCAGCAACAAAAACCCAGAATAAACAATAAAAGTGCAGTGAGATAACACAAAGAACTGTAATTTTACTTCCTGACCTTGGAAGGCGTAATGGCTGGCAGATTTTCATGGGATTCCTGCAAACTGAGTGTGTGGGCTATCAGGGCAGCAGGGATTGCCTGTGCCAGTCTCTGGCTAAAAGCTTCTCAAGGTTTCTCTCTCTGACATGCAGCTGGCCCAGATGCACCGTAGCAACTTCCCGAGACAAAGTTCACTTCTGGTGGCAGGGCTGTCCACCATTGCTGCACACTGTGTATGCTGCATATCCTGTGCGTGAGCACAGCAGCACCTGCATCCACAAGGATGTTTACTAAAGACAGTAGGGAAGCACCTAAGTTGTAATTTTCTCATGGAGGAGGGAGCTCATTGACTTAGGCCCACAGAAATTTCTTGCATTTCTCACTGTTTAGATGTCCTTAAACAAAAAAACACACAGGGAAACAAAATGACTTTAATTAACAAAGCAGAGAAATGAAGATATTTACAA
Source organism: Hemiprocne comata (assembly GCA_020745705.1). Classification (NCBI taxonomy): domain Eukaryota; kingdom Metazoa; phylum Chordata; class Aves; order Apodiformes; family Apodidae; genus Hemiprocne; species Hemiprocne comata. Next base: position 29,353,173 of record CM036592.1, on the reverse strand, counting down.
TACTGGAAGCCAGCTGAAAACAAATGAAGATCTCGTACAGATTTAAAGCACTAGGAAGGCCCCAAGTTAATATATTCATGTGTACGTACCTCCCAAGAGAAATCTGAGACCAAGAGAAAGCACTCAGAAATGTGGGGTTCCATCCTGTCTTTGCCATTGGCTGTCTGGTGACCACCAGGGAATCATCTGCTCTCTTCTCCTCTTGGCTGCTGTGGACTGCAGAGGCCGAGCAAGCACAGCGTTCAGCCTTTCCTCAGGCTCTGAAGTCTGGTGCTGCACCACATAAATCTTCTACTGGCTTGAACTGGGAAACAACAGCCAGCAGAAATCCCTCAGCTGAGCGGTTTGATGTATGGGTGCTTGTCTACTACCTTGTGCAAGTGAAAGAGCCACTGATATAATCAGGGTCATAGCTGAGGCTGCCAGCAGAAGAGGTGAAGCATTTTGCTGGCCAATCTTATCCACAGGGCTGAACGGGTGTTGAAACTGTGCTACCCCAAGTCACAGGTCCTGCCAGCTTCGGGCTCAAATGTGTTGTAGGAAGAGCATGGTAGAGCTTGCTTCCTCTGTGGTCTTGCTGCCCATAGCTGTGCAAAAGCCTTCTGCCTCTGCAGCTCTCAGGCTGGGGCTATTCATTAGAATCAAAAGAGGGAGGGGAGGAGAAAATGTGTATGATTCTCAGTATCACCACAGCACATGCTGAAAATGAGATCCTTGGAGGCAACAGCAGCAGCCTGTATTTACTCAAATTAGGGCAGTGGTTTAATGCATCAGAGCCTTTCTGATGGATCATGACAATTTTTGGTGTGGAACCATTATGGTGGAAATGATGGGAAGGATCCATCGTTGCAGAGATGATGCTGCAGGTGTCTGTGTAGCCTGGAGCAACTATTACATGGCCCCTCGACATGGTTCCTCCAAACAGCTCCAATGTGCCAGGATTTGCATGTTATTAACCTGCTCTGTGTTACTATACCAGAAGGAATAGAAAACAAAAGGAAAATAGTATCCCCGATTCAGCTTGGGCATGGCGGACTTTTTCAACCCTGGCAACATTTTAATTTCTGTTGAAGAAGAACAGTTGCCTTTGTATTGAGTGGAGAAACCCTGAAGATGAACATGCAGCATGAATAAAAACAGCAAAACCTTGGTAGTTCTGGGCTTCAGAAAAACAGTACTCGGGCCATTTGAAACAATCAGGGTTTGCTCCAATTTGAGATGTTTTCTGACAAATTACAGAGAGAAACTTTTCTCTCCCCCTCCTCTAGCCCTAAGACATGCTGCAAAAAAATGCGTGCACGTGAGCCGTTGTCACTGGGAACGTACCAGCCTTCCATTAACACTGCTCTCCATCGGATGGCGGTTGGCAGGAGTGCTCATTTTAAAATCCAAAGGCTCATGTCTAGTGCTCCAGCCCTTATTCCCCTGAGTTTTTTCAAGCCACTTGAGCCACTTGTCTGGAGCCTGCTTGCTTTGATCTCCTCCTGCATCGAACATGTCTGGAGAGAGCTCTGCAAGGGGAAAGCATGAATCGAATCGTACGCTCCCATCTCAGATCCTGCCCATTGCAAAGCCATACCAGGAAATTGAGGAAATGTTCCAGGTTTAAGCTTTCTACCTTAGCCAGAAATTAAACCTCCTTCATTAATCCAATCTTAAATCTCAACTAGCTGCTGCTTAAAGTGGTAATAAATATTTCATACTGATTGTGTTGCGTTCCTTGCTGTGTTTATTAAATGGAGTTTCTCATAATTCCAGTTATTCATTTTAATAGGTCAGGACTTGGCTGTGATTTAAACAGACCACTGAGGAAACAGCCGTGGTTAAACATTGTAACAATATGGATTATTAATTTAATTGGCCAGCTATTACTTGTTTTGACTCTGTGCTAACACATTTAGCTCAGTCTCTTGTGGCCTATAAACCACAAAGGTCATGACTTCAACATTCAGAAGAATGGGAAAAAGAGAATCAGGGCTGAGATTATGAGGAAAAATAGAGAAACAGTGTGGGCAAGACAGAGTGGGGAAGGCTAAGGGCTTGCTGCAGGCAGTGCAGGGCAAAAGGGGATTTATTTAGTAGCTCAGCAATAGAACATCCTCTAAACCACCAGCCAAACTAGCAGTTTCTTTCAGTCCACATCCCTCTGAGGTGATTTCAGACAGTGATTTTTACCTGTAGGTATAATGATGGTATCCTCACATGTTTAATAACACCTTTACTTTGTTTCTGATTTTTTCAGATATAGTTTAAAATATACCATGTGGAGAGCTCACGTGAATAATCAGCAATAATATTCATAAGGGTGTTTAAAAAGCCAAGCAGACACCCCTAGTCTGGATGGTTTTACTGCACCTTTATTGAAAACCATCTCATGATGCTAGTTAGATACAGTGGGGTGAAAAAGCACATTCCAAAGGGCATGCTAGCAAAAAAGGAAAGGCAGGAAAAAAGTGGGTTTTATCTTCTGAGCACAGCAAAGGTAGCACAACTGATACCACAGACTGCTCTGTTTGAAAGGGAACAAATCTTTCCATTGAATTTTTATGCAGAACTCTCATTGACTCCTAACAGGAGTTCTGTGCATTGAATAGCAGCAGGATATGACCCTGTATTTGTCTTGGCAACCATGTGCACAAATGTGGCAGTGGGCAATGTTTCCATACTCATGCCTGTGCCAAGTATGTTCAGCGTTGAACTTATACAGGTGCTGAGACCCAACCATAAAGGTAACTACATAAGTACAAGGGGTAGACAGATACATTAGGCAGACAAGCAAGCAGGTATGAGTCTCCATTTCAGTTGTTTCTCTTCTCTTGTGTGCCTTGGAATCTGTAGCTGATCCTGTAACAAACTGCACAGGCCAGTAAGTTGAAAGAACAGAACCCAAAACCTTTGTCTGCAACTGCAGGCTCCAAACCATGCAGCTAACACAGGAAATGTAGCATGCATGAATAGAGCATACAAAATCAGTAGTAACAGCTGCCCAGACAAGTTGGTGGGATTCCAATGCTGTAAGACTTCTTCCAGCCTCTCTCTCTTATCCTCCCTCACATATTTCAACCCAAGCTTCCAAGATGTAGAGACACTGGGAAGAAAGACACAGGGAAGTGTGTAAAATGCAAAGGTTTTCTTCAGGCTTGAAAGCTTATTCATGGTGTAGAAAAGAGCCAGGTGGAGAAAAATTCTCTGCAGCTCTTCTTTCTGGCTTTTTCAGAAATCCTCCTTTTCTGGCTTTCCCACCCTCTCCCTGACCTAACCTTGGCCCTACCACCAGCCTTTCCTCCCCATGCCATCCGTACCATCATTCACACCCCTGTTGCACAGCCACAGCAGCCCTGGCAGCCCAGCTCCCCTGCCAGCAGAGCCCAGCCCCATGCAAGCTCCCACCTTCCAACCAGAGTTCCTTGTTCAGGAATCCTATTCCTGGTCCTGCCATGTCTTATGAGACTTCAAACCAACTTGCTTACTATCATTCTGTCCACCGTGATGAACCCCAAGCCTCAGCTCCTCTCCAGTGGTCTTCATCCAATCTCTGAGCGCTTTCTGCTCCCTCTGTACTCAAGATCCAGTTTCCAGATTCAAACCCTCAAACTTGGCTCAGCTGGCAGCACCAGCATCCAACACCTGTAATGCAACTATCCCCCAGCACCAGTTCAGGATGTGTCCTTTTTTTGTGTGTGCATAGCAATACAGACCAAAGTCTAGGACCACACTATATTCTGCCTCTTGCAGAAATCCCTTCAAAGCATCTGAGAATTCCTCACCCCATGTCGTCACGCTGTGCACCCCCTGGATTCCCCTGCTACAATAGTCTTACTCCTTCTGGCCCTGTGTGGCAGGCAAGAAATCCTAGCCCCTGGTACATGACTACTCATCCACAGAGCCACCCTTAAGTTGCTGCAGGTGCCTCATGCTGGGGCCTGGATCTCTAAGTGTGACTGACAAACAGGGCTTTCTTTAGTAGTGCCTAGCACCAGCAGCCCCTAAGGACGAGATACCCTTCCCTTCTTCTTCTCCACCCCCAGCCCTTGCACACAATACAGTATTTGTCATGGATTTGTTTTCCAGTACATGAAGAGCACAAAAACGCATGCTCTTTTATGATAAGGTAAGCAGAGTGACCCTGTAACATTCCACATCTGAACTCAGAAGGCATCTGCCTCACAGCTGTCCTTGTAGCAAGCATTTCAAAAACACAGACAGCAAAAAACAGCAGCAGTATCTCAGCGCCGATGTAGCTGCTTACAGCACAGCCCTCACTGTCTTCCAAATATCCGTGTTTGAGAGGTGACCTACAGCTGTGAAATTTGGATGCAGATTCCAACACCACCCCTTAATTCCAAGGATGTTCCAATATGAGTTTTACACAAAGCTTTTGCGGAGTTGCAGGCCAATTGCAAAATTTGTGGCTGGAGCTAGGTTCAGATTCTGAGCACCCTGACTCACAAAGATTTCCAAGAGCTTTGGCTTGGTTGCAGCATTCATGTTCCCTATTACTTGAGTGCATTGACATAACTCTAGGAATCATGGACTAAGGAGCCCACAGTGAAAGGCTCTGCACAAAGAATAACAATAAAGAAAAGAGTTTACAGTTCAGAGTCAAGAGATAGCTACAGAATAACATGGAAATGCAGAGAAAGAGTTAGACTGTCAACAGAATGAACTGTGGCCTCAGTACAGTTGAATTTTCTATGGTCATCCTGTCAAAGGAGAGCTCTAAGGGAGGTTTTTGAAGGAGAACAACTCAGCAGCTTTGAAGCATGCAAAGAACTGTGGGTATCCCGTATGAAAGTACAGCTATGGACACAAACATCTTGGACCAACTGGAACAAGAGTTGAGAAAATTAACAACAGGAAATGGGTGGAGAGGAAAGAAACTTTGAAGGGTGCTGAGGGCAGAGGCAAGCTGCTGCTACTTGCTGCAATAGCTAAGGAGAGGTAGTGGGGGAAGGCAGAAAGAACACCAGTATGATGATGTGATGAAAAATGAGCACCATTCAGAATGAGAGGAGACAGAGAGCGTTAGACCAGAGAAAGGGATGTTGCCATCAGATGAGAAGAGCTTCAACAAGCAAATTAGTTGGGAGAAGACTATCCCAGAGAAGTTATGCAGAAAGGGCCAACAAAGACAACTTAGATGCAGGTTATTAAGAGAGAGCAGTCCAGCACAGGTCCAATTCATGTTTTCACGTTTCCAATGCAAAAATCACCTGTACTCAATCGGTTTCATGAATGTTCACATGACTGTGAAGTTTAAAAGAGCATGCAGTGTGAGTAACCAGTGCACAGGGATCCAGAATTGATGTGGGTGAACAGCAACTATTTCACTCTAAAGGCTTTGCATGTCCTGCAATGGGCCAGGGGAACATGCAGAGGAAATGCTGCCTTTTGTGCATTTTCAGAAGGAATGAACTTATTGTCTAGTCCTCTGAGCAGTAAGTACCCAACTCTGAGCTCAGCACAACTAGTGGGAATCAGACCCCAGCATCTTGTTGACATGCTGCACATTCTGTGGTTTCTCTTTTGTCAGGATGCTCACTGCTTTTGTCAGGCAAGAGGGGAAGGGAAGGCAAGAAATATTCAGATATTCTCCAAAGGAATTTGTGGGAGCATTCATTGGTTTAGCTCTCTGTGTATAAACTTGCATGCGTGGTCCTAGGCAGGCTGGGTCATTGGCTGCTGCCTAAGAGTTTACTGAAGGGAGAATACTCTTTTGTTTCCCATCATAACTTGCACTTTGAAAATGGAATTCAACAACGCTGGCTTTTTCTTTTTTTTTTAAAGAAAACAATTGTTCATTTGAAAATGTGACACTAGCAAAGTATTTTACAACATAAGGACAGCTAAAAGTGCATTTTCCAAACAGTACCAGACTTGACCGTATCTCCTGGCAGATAGAGGAATCCATGTTAACTCCACCTTAAAGAAAATACCTAATTACTTCAAACTTGCTGGCTGTGTATATCCTGAGTAACACCAGGGATTTGTACATTTATAAATATGAAAAAATTATTTAAAACTAAGGTTAAAAAAAGAGCCAAGCCTGTAGAACATATTCTGGAACAGACAGAGAGCTGGCTGACAGTGCTCCAATGGTTTGCTTCAAAAATAAGCAGCAACAGTGGATCATTACTTTGCTTTCCTGCATTACCTACCTGCCTCTGATTTGCCCCACTAAACATTTCTAAAACTGTTCTGACTTCTTTCCATATGGTAAACATATTTGTAGCACCCACACATACACAATCTGTAGTCTCGCAAGCCAACATATGAATATAGTATTAATTAATCTTGCCCAATCAATTCAAATAAGCTGAATTGCCTTGCTAAAATAAAAATCTGTCTGTAACTTCCAGTAATTAGCCTTCATCATATGCATTAAGATGTTTGCAGCAGAGGAGATCTTTCTTCTACCTTTTCTTCTACTAGCTCCAAGACTTTCTTGGACTTTCTAAAAAAGGTTTAAAAATTCCAAATATTTTTCCCCTTCTACATCCATTAATCAGGTTGAAATGCTGGTATTTTCTACATACCCAACTACCTTTGCAGCTCCTAAGCAATCCTTTTTTGAGTCCCCAGCTTGCCTCACAAGTTCAGGACATGTGCATTTTCAGATTCTGTTAGCCCTTAATATTCATATCCATAGAAAAAGAGTGACAGGTTTGGGGAAAGACCTAGAGAATTATTCTAGACTCTTCAACTCAGATTGCATTTCTTTCCTTGATAGTCAGCACCTGACTGTAATTCATTCTGAAAAGTTTAAACAGAGCCTTCTATTTTTTGCTGACTTTGGAGCAAGGGCATTTGTCTATCCCTCATTAATCTTTATGTCACTTGCAAGATGGTCTAAAGAAACATCATACCTTTTCCTTTTGGAATAGATTCCCTAAATAGAGGTCCATTGCTTCAACCCTTGTCCCCATTAAGGTTTTGCTAATGACCTTTCACCACTTAGAACAAAGATTATTAAACTGGGCCAGACGCTAGTTAGATGAAGGGAAGACAAAAAGCGCCACTAAAACAGGAGGCTTCTCCTCTGACCCCCCAAAAGTGTTTAAGGCATCAGCTTTCAGTGGGATTGATTTAACAGAAGCAGAGTGAGTTTAAAGATGAGTATTTTCAAAAAACCAACCTGAACATTTGCTGGTGTTGGATGGCATCACCAGTCGAGTGCTTCTCAGCACAGTTTGAAAGGTTATTGATCCCTTTAGCTGTCCTGTAGCTACCAGCTATGTGCTGGCTAATCTTGGTAGCCATTTACCTACTTGCTATTGCAAGAGGACAGGAATGCACTCAGGACTAACTTCCAGCCAAAGAGTGAGAACTTGTTAATATATTCCAAGAATATCTCAAGTTCCCCTTTTTTTCCCCTCCTTGGGCTCACACGGTATTTTCTTCATCCTCTTGACCTCTCAGAATTAAAGGCAACTAGATATGAAGAACAAGCCTCCACCTTTGTAGCAGACACTTCTCCCAAACAAAACAGAGGTATTGCCTATGTAGGACTTTCCCTTGCTGTGCTCCATATTCAGTAATCAAAGAAAGCAACTAGGAGCAGAGAATCTCAGAATTAAGACTTGGAGAGTTCATAAGAAGACTAAAGAAAGAAGAATGACAAAAAATTACTGAAAAAAAAAAAAGTACAGAGGAATTGCTATGGATACATCTGAGGGAATCTCTGAAATACTCCAGTACTGGAGAAAGGCAATGTTATTCTTAAACTGCAAAAAACTGACAAAACATTTAAAAGACAGGACTGGGTGCACAGTTACTCTGAAGTGTGTTATGAAGTTCTTCCAGAAGGGACTTTCTGTAATAAGAGATGGGTTTGCTACTCCATCTTACAAGTCTGTAACCTCGTATGTTCATTCTTCCTTTCACACCACCATTGAGCTTGTTTATTTCTGGATAACCACACTCTCTCCCTGGCACAGCAACATGAGTCAACAAGACACACATAGAAATGTTTCCTATCTGTGAAGTGGTGTGGTGCCAGAATGAAACCCAGGATGTCACTGCAACGTGCAGTGTCCTCTTAAAGAAAAAAATACTCAAGAGATACATGGGTTAAGGGCACTGCAAAGTGAAGGAGCAGGCTATTAACAGGGTTTACCTCTCCAGTATATCAACTAAAGTGGACATTATTTCCTACAGCTGGAAGTCAAGATAACTCAGCTCATCCACACAGTACTGGGAGAAAAGGAGGTGAGAAGAAAAGAGAGTTTTTTCGAAAGGCTTCTGAGTTTTGTCACTGAAACACTAGGGGATTTTTGGCAAGCTAACACTGTCCCTATTTTCAAAGAGGCCTTTAATTTAAGACATCCAGCTTTCTGGGTGTCCAGCTGCAGAAAGGGGCAAGTAGGTTTGCCGAGCATCAGTCTGAGTTTCTGGGATGGGCAGGTGGTGCCAGGGAATCAATGTCAGGTCTTCTAGGAAACATAACATCAGTCACAAATGTTGACCTCCACTGCTCCACGCTGCATCCTTCTGCAATGATTCCAAATAGCAAAGCCTCATGTAATTACACTGCTGCTTGTAAAGTGCAGCAGACAGAAAATGCTACATCAGCGCTCATTGCTGTTATTACTGAGGGGGAGAAAAGCCTCCAAGGAAAGGAGTGAATGAAATTCTGAGCACTCTGTTACTCTGGTTAACTTCTGGGAATCTAATTATTTCAGAAGAGGTGCACTTAGCAAATCATTATAAGCAGGTGTGAAAAATTCCTAGAGTTCCCCCCTTCTCTCCTCATCTACCTTACCCCTGGAAAAAGAAGGCAAGTAAGGGTACATTTCACATTCACAGTCTTTTATACTACTAAGTGAAATCAGAACAAAATATGGTAATTAATCCATTGTGCATTCAAGGATTCAGGTTTGAGCAGCAGATGGGAAAAGTTGTGGATCATAACCCCATGCAATATTTGACAGAATATCAGTCAAATATAGTTCACACATCTTCATGTTTCTGTCAGTCCCTCTTATCTAAAGTTAATTTAAAGTGACAAGAACTACATTAGCACTTTTCAAAGGGTAATGCAAACTTTAGAATATTTGCCTCAAATCAATACCCATTCAGACTCCTAAATGGTCAAACTGGCAAGTTCCTGAAGGTGATTTCACTTTGCTTTTATGCTAAATTTGCCATCTGTTGCTTGCGTTTATGCATTAGCCTTTAAATAAATCGTCTTAAAAGTGCGGTAGAGAAGGTGGAACCTGTTTGTTCTGCACATCACTCTGATGAACACTTGTGTACCCAAATGCAAAAGCTGTCCCAGAACCAGAGTCAAGGAAATGCTGGCAAATCCAGTTGTGCAAAGTATATAGTTTGGCTCTCAGTCTGTGGGTTATTTTTGAACAATTCTGTATAAAAGAGGAGTGCCTCAATGCCCTGCTTGGGAGTGGGCCATCTGCCTTCATTTCACCACCCCAATAAGGGAGAGTCCATGTGAAAGACCTCATGCAGGCTCCCACAGAGTCTGGTCCTGTGGTCCCAGTGCTTGCAGCACACTGCTGCTTCCCAAAAAAGCGGATCATTTGATAGAAATGGCGATTTCTCTCCTTTTTTCAACCAAAATAGCCCTCATGAGCACACACACATGCACATCTGTGAACGTATGCTCATATATTTTTGTACCTGACTTGGGTGTGGGACCACAGTGAAGTCCAAATCCCCTGATCTAATGCTTTTGCTGTGCTGGTTGCTTGTGCTTCTGCTCCTTGAGTTCACATTACCAAATAACTGATCACACCCTGCAGGGCTCCACAGAGCTCATCTCCAGGGAAGGCGAAAGCACTTTTTGGCATTCGGGCTACACACAATCCCAATATCCTCCCCCTTCCCCTCCCACCCCTGTTACAAATGATTTAAGGCAGGCTGTGAATGAGAAACATAAGGTAAACACTATTTAGTCTTTATTGCCTTCCATCCCTAAAGCCTAACTTGGCCTTGCCTCTGGAGGGATGCCCAGCTCAGCCCTTCTGGACACACAATCACTGTCTGGGATGTGTGTGTGTGTGTCTTCTGGAAAGGGTACAAAAGGAGAAGGATCACACGGATCCAAGGACTCCAGTTTCTGGGGTTTGCTGGGCTGAGTCACATAGTGGTTTGTAAGGAGGTGCAAAGCCCACCAGCAGCGAGTGGGGTGGGGAGGGGGGTGATAACATCCTGTTCCTTCTTATTCTCCTCCTTTCTTTTCCATAAAGCTAAACCTAAGGCAATCACTTCCTCGACAAACCAGACTCCACCCCACCTCAAATCCCTGGCGAAGGTTGTGCTCCAAAAGGGGCGACGAGGCAGAACAGCTGGCCAGCCCTGGCTATTCATCATATGTGGAAGGGACTTAGATATTACAAGATGAAGGAATTAATCATATCTAAACTTGTGCCTGGCTCATTTACGGGACTGGGAGAAAATGCAGCAGGAAAAATAGCTAACAAAAGGGTCCCAAAAGAAAAAAAGTTAAAATAGGCCAGACACGCTTTTCCTCATCAGTTCAAAACTGTGTTAACTTTGCCAAGCCATAGCAAGACCCTTCAGTTCTTGGGCACGTTGTGGGTAATAACTTGCTGAGTTGCTCAACAAGCAGGACTCAGTTTACTCCTTTCAGGAGAAATAAATCCCTGCTAAAAACCCACTGCCACCTGCAGCTTCCCCAAAGGGCTGAGCTGGATCTTCTCAGTGCCTCAGGCTGTAATGATGAAGAATATGCTTCACTGTGGTGACTTTTTGTGGGCAGTAACTTAACCACTAGAATAAAGAAAATATTTTCTTCTGCTTCTTGACAAAAAAGGCCTAACTGGGAAAAAAGGTTCTTTTCTTTCAGAGCCCCGACCTATGACTATTTTTAGGTTTAGGCAGGGACATTGTGTGCCAGCTGTTACCACCTGATGCCTCCAGGGAACCTTGTGTTTTTGTGTGTCCAGTCACATACACCAAGGTGACGTATACACAGTTCTTCTTTTCAGCCTGGCATTATGTTTATGCAAATGTGTATATTTGTAGAAAAAAAAAGACCTCCAAAAACTACCAAGGTGCAAAACACCCTCCTGGAATCAGACATGCCCCCCACTCTTCTGCTTGTCATCCCTCTGTACATCCTCACTGCCCATGAGCCCAAAGCAGGCTGTGCTAGACTGAGGAAGCAATGATCAACCAGTGTCAGACCACACAGGGTCTTCATAGACCACTTGCCTGCAGAACAAAGTGGCACCAGCTGCCAGGACAGAGGAGCTCCAAGGCACAGGGACATTGAGCTCCTCTTGCCCTTGGTGGGGTTTTCAGATGAAACACAGACAAACCAGGCTTACTCTTAGTTTTTACCTAGATGTGCTCCAGCAGAGGCTACATGCTCCTCTGGGCTGACCATGGGCTGTCTGCCACTTGCATGCTTTGAAAAAACTGTTGTGTGCTGCAGCTGCTCCCTGGGAAACTGGAAGGATGGCCAGAAATAAAAGGAATTTCCTGCAGGAATCCAGGAGCCTGCCCACACCTGGGACCTCAGAAAAGCCCAGAAAAAAAAATCCCTGATGGTGTTGCTGTTGCATTTCCTCCCTGCAGACTGGCCAGTGGTGCTCTTTGGTGCACCAGCACCCTGTGCTGCTCATGGTTGTGCCCCATTCAGGGTTGAACGGGGTACATTTGCAAAGGCCTGACTTGTTCCTCAATACTGGGGCCCACAGGGAGCTTCTCTTCTGCCTCCTTCTACTGCACCCAGTCTTTGTTCCCCAGATCTCCATGATACCAGCTGATGAAGCTGAGGCCAACACTGGCAATCCCAGACACTGAGAGTTATACATCTGTTCTCCTCCTTTCCATCTCTCCCCTACAGGCAAGCATTTAGTGAGGGACATGTTAGAAATGAAGAGCACATCCCAATCTGGGGGTTAAACACTGCTTTTCATTCAGGAACTTGTGCTACTTTACTATGCTATTCTTGACATCAGAACTATAGTGATCTGTAAAGCAAGGGCAAAATTATTCTTCTTTTCCCCTCTGTAGCTTGACAGAATTATGTATTTTCCACGAGACACTGCCTCCTTTTGAGGTATGCATTGAAAGCAGCCATACAAAATGCTATGGAAAACTCTGCTTGCACTTTTCTCTAGTAATCTCTTTCCTAAGATACATAAAAAAATCAGTGGAAATCGATGCGTTCTCCCTGCCCTACATTTTCTATGTGATTTCTCAAACTTTTAAAGCCTGCTAAGAGAACCACAGCACAGAAGGAAAGCACACCATCCTGGGAAGACTGGTTTGCCAGCAGAGCTGTCAGCAGAGCTGCAGAGCCACCCGAGCAGGTTACCCCCTGGAGTTAGAGTCATGAGCTCCTCCAGCCTCCAGGGCCACCCAGGAATGGAGCTGGCACACTCCCTCCTCTTGAGCAGACCACGGCAGCAATTAATTGTGTAGTAATGCAAGGACGCAATTAGAGCCCAGCCAAACACAACTTACCCCTTCTCGAGGCCTCCAAATTTGGAACACTTTCTCTCAGCAGTTCCTTCAGACACACTGGTGAGAGCTGACCATGGATGAGTGTCTCACACCCTCAAAGCACCGCTGCGCTGCCATCCGCTTACTCCGAGGGCGAGAGGAGTTGGGCGCTGATGCTCTGAGCAGGCACTTGGAGATCTTCCCACTCTGTTTTGCCAATACATTCTTTCAGATTTGTTTTCCTGACAGCACTTCACCCTAGCAATCTTGATCTCTCTCCAGGTGGCCTTTTAGATGGCGTAACTCCCTGAGTTTATCCTTCAACCTGCTATATTTCAATTATGTCACTTACAAGGAATGTAGACTACTTACCTATAATTTGCTTGTTTGTTCTCTCTTCGCTGTTCCCTGTGCTCTCTCTTCATTTTTGTCCTTCAGGAATGAACTACCAGGGCAGTCCTCTGCAGTTGTTTGGAAATAAGCTGAGGACATAAAATCTTATGATTCTGGGTCCATCATCTCCCCTTCCCCCAACCTCACCACAAATGGACTTTATTACTAATCACAACTCACAGCCAACTTCTCTTTGGTTTTAGAGAGGAAGAGATTTTCAGCCTCAGGCAAAAGACATCCAGTCTGATCATGAGAGATGCTGAAAGCTACGGGGGTTGCTGGCTCATAGCATCACTGAGGATATAGTCCTCAGGGAATAACTTCCCTGCTCATCTAAGTTTTCTTTCATCCAAAATTCAGGCCTGCCCTGTCCCAGTGAGCTGAATAAAATCTTTAAAAGTAAAGAATGGTTTTGGGTGCCTCTGGTGGGGTTTTCTTGGGTGCTGAGCACCACGGAGGGAACCTGATTTCCAGAAATGGCCGAGCAACTTATTTTCTGAAAAAAATCTCTTTAGACATCCCAAGCTGAGCACTCTGAGCTGCAGGAATCTGAAGTCGCTTTTGAAAATTTTCATGAAACACCTGAGAACAAAAAATAATGTGAAAATTTGGAAGCTTCCATCAGATACAGAATTTGGTTCCGCCTTCTCCACTACAAAACCCTTTTGTTTTGGTGTCTTACAGGTTTTAAAAATATTGAAAAAAGACAAAAAACATGTAGAAAAGAAAGGTTTACTACATCCACTGCTTCCCTTCAAAGCCTGTGGAGGAAGCTCCCCAGCACCCCAACTCCGTATGTTTGTGAACTATTTGCACCTATATTTATATTCTCTTAATTACGTTGTATCACACACAGTTAAAAAAAAAAACAAACACACACACCCCCCTTTCTTTCAGTAATAAAGCTTTCCAGCTCACTCTTGTCTTGCTTTTAAAAAGAAACAACGTAAAAGAAGGCAAGATCAGAGGATTAAGTAAATTAATGAGAAAGATACTTAAAAGGATTTCAAAGTCTCCTACTTGCAACACTAATATGTAGATTTCTTAAAAATGTAATAATGAGTTCACAACTCAAATTAGCACCACGATACCCGCTAGGGGAGATCTGGCTCAAGAGGTATAAAATTTGGACCCATCTCCCTAAAAGAGACAAACCCCACTTGGTTTTGTTTTCTTTTTCCTTTCCCTGCGTTTTCCTCCAAGAAGCTGGTGACAGCATTTCTATTGTCAGATGCGATGTGGCAGGGGTGCTGTGGGTTATTCAAAGAGAGGGAAGGTGTGCATCTTTATGCACCAGGTGGAGCAAACAGGGGACAACGTGCTGCTCAGCTGTCGGGGCAGGCGTGGAGAGCTTGGTCTCCAAAGCAGCTGGCAGGTGCCCACGCGTTGCTCCGCAGGTGCAGAGGGATGGGGAGACTGAGGGGATGCTTGAGTTTGTAAGGAACAGAAAACACAGATAGACACAACTGAGGCCAAGCTTTGAAAGGACAAACTGTGAAGGCTGCAGACGGATGTCTTAGCCAGGAGGCATGGAAAAGTAAGAAAGTGAGAAGCAATTAGGAGTATTTGTGGTAAGGAGCATTAGGAAAGAGAACAACTTTGGCAACCTAACCTGTGGCATGTAGGCAACTCGTGGCATGTTTCCCTGGGTAGGAACCTAAAGTCGCATGGGACAAACCTGGGCCTGAATGGTGAAGCCCAGTGTCCCTTTGTGTCCATTAGCAGAGTGAGGCAGGGTCCTTGCACCTTCTACTCCAAAAGTATCTCACCTTTACTTACCTGGAGTCTGTCTGTGTGAATACACTCCATTCCCCACTCCTGAAAAACCAATGCAAAAAAGTCAATTGTCCAAGCTGACACCTTAATGAAGTCCGGAGCAACACCCCTGTTGTGGCTGACGGAAACATCTGAGGCCATAGGAGATGTTCCCATCTCCCAGAGTCCTCTCAACAAGGAGCCTCAACAAGTGGAGAGACCAATTTTAACAACATTTTTAGTAGCATTTAGAAATTTAATCATCTCAAATTTGTGAGGAGAGTTTCGTCTTTGTTAAAAAAATAAAATAAGAATGCCCCAAATATTGTTGAAAAGGTATAAAATAAGATTAAGGGTGAAGTAAGTGTGTGTGTGTGGTGTGTGTGTGTGTGTGTAAGCATGCTACAGAATTTTTTTATCTTATTGAAAGACATTTGATACTTATTAAAAGATTATTGCTTTAAGGCATATTTTGATTTTCTGCCTAAGACTGTGTGGAGAGTCTTGCTACTGAGATAATAACAAAGAAACCTTAAACATTAAAAAAAGACCCACATGAAAGATAGTATGTTCCCTATTAGTACTGGTATCATTTTCCGTGGGATTACTTCCTTCCAAATATAACAGAAATTTAAAAGCAAAAGCCCATTTCCAGTAAAAAGAGACACCACGTGGTAGTTTTGAACTTCTTTTTTTGTATTCAAAACTGCTGGTGTGTGATACTTCATTAAGCAATTATCAAGTGACTATTTACTTCAAAAATTTATTTACAGTTTCGAGATCTATGCTAAGGAGAACACAGTCAACCATGCTGCATATATCAAGACACAGAGAGTTAGACAAATCTATTAGGCATGCCCCAACAATGCTTTCAAAACTTGAGAAAGCTACACTTTTTTCTGCTCTTAGATGAAAGCGTTTTGGGGAGCTGAAGAGCAATCATGTGCAATTTTAGAATGATTGAAACCTTTTAGAAACTTGTATATGCATTTGATGTAGCTTTATATATATATATATTTGATGTGTATTTTTTTTACTTTGGTGTTTCTAGTCTCAGTTTACAGCACCTTCCTTGCTGCCTCCAGACCTTGCAGAAAGCTGGAGAGTGAAGCATAACATGGGTAGAAGCGAATTTCAATCAATAAGACAGCACAGCTGTAGATATAAGCTCCTTTTAGCTGCAAAACTGTTAGTTCAGAGAAGTAATTTAATTTTTATTGAAGATAATTAAAGTCCATTTGAATTGATCTAGGTGCTGGAGATGATAACCTTCTTCAGGGGAAAGGAAAACAACTATGGCACATAAAACTAAATAAGCAGCACGGAAGCAAAAGACAATCCCAAACTTACAGGCCCCTCCTAGTGTACCACATACTGAAGTTTAAATACCACATTAATAACCTCCTGAGCAGGGAGACATTTTAAATACATGGCACATACAATGCATTTTCCTACAAGGATGTGCCCATATATTGTTTACTCAGCAGCATTTACACATTAAGATTTAGACAAATATTTTCTGTTATGACCTACACTTATTCAACAACATCTAACATCTATCACTAGAATAACTGTGCTGCCTGTATGAACACGTATATAGTCATTTGTATGAACACCAATGAGCAAGTTACGTGGAATAAATTTAGAAGAAGAAAAAAAAATAAATAAAGCTGTGATTTTTTTTTTCCTCTCTGTTTTTTTCCTCACAGAACAGCAAGGTTAAGGGATCACTGAGTGAGGCAAGAAGTTCTTTGGCATTAGAGGGAGACTGCAGATCAAGAGAATATTATTTTAATAGCAAAATAAAATATCTTTTACATTCAGTACTTCCTTTGTTTCATCCAGGACACTAGGCATTAGAAAAGGGACACAGCCCTAGGAATGTAGCAACCCAAACCCCATTAAACATGCATGGGGAAGATTTCCAGCCTGCTGTGCAGGGAGTTACATGCCCAGGCTCTGTTAACAACAGTAATTGTGCATATAATTTCCTGTGAGTTGCTCTGAAAATTCACCCTACAGACTTTAGCTCCATGTCAAGTAACCCAGCAGCCATTTATTATATTCTGAGGGTGGAAACCAGAACTTTGAAACTGCAAGATGGGAGCGTTCGCCTTTGCTCCTCTCCCTTTCACACACACTTCCCAGTCTTGATCATCTGATGGGAAGCTCTGAGGCCCATGTCCTCAGATGAAGGGGGAGTGCATCTCCAAAGGATGCAGGGTCTCCTGTGTGGTGCTGGCTCCTTGTACCCAGTCGGGTCTCTGCAGGACTCATGTTGGACCATGTTGGGGTCCAGGATGTCTGCTGGCAGACAGACCTCTCTGGACCTTGTTTTCACCTCTGGGGGCCTTGTAGAGGCCTGGAGGGGGTAGTCAAAGTGTGGGTGACCCATGGAGGAAAGGCACAGATGCAGCGGGGTGCATGGCTTGTATCTACAGGGGCCAGAACAGGGAACTGGCAGCTCCCACATGGTGGAAACAAACATGCGTCCCTCAAGTGACAGACTCAAGGTCTTCCAGTCGCAGGTTTGGGTCAGACTAATAAAATCACAAATGGCTAAGCCCAGAGAGCAGGCTGGTGCTCACGTCCTCCCAGGGACTATGGATAAGGGGAATCACTAAGAAAACTACCAGAAGGACTGAAGGTGCAAGTGGAGCTCCAAGGAAAAAAAAAAAATGGAGTAGGAAACCCAGCTGGCCTGACTGTTAGGCATGCAAAGCACCCACAGCTGCCCTGGGAAGCTCAGGGTTTTACAGGATCAGACCACAGAATACCCAAAATAAAAACTTTCTGTCCTGGTAAAGCAGCAAAATTCCAAGTTGCCTTCCCGGGCAGAGAAGCAATTAAAAGTTTGGCTCCATCTGCTCACAGAAGAGTGAAGGCAGAAAGCAAAAGGGAGACTGGATCTGAGGACACTGCAGAATCAAGGCAAGGCATGAAGGTAATTTGCTGCAGGAGACCACTGAGCCCCAGAAGATCTTACAGTGAATTACGTGGAGTGAGACCACTCTCCATTCCCATCTAGTCCTCTGTACTTGGTACTAATTAAAAAAAGTAGACAAATTACTCATCCACATAAGTGCATATACACTCAAGCAACCAAACCACCAGTCTGGCCACAAAACCCAAGAATCCCATCCTCTCCATCGTGCTCCTCACCACACCACCCCCTCAGCAGCTGTATTAGCACTGGAGGGAAAGGACTGGGGGAAAAAGCAGAATGAAACCAAGATGGTCTTGGCACAGTGTGCCCATAAGGTTAGGCTGTGATCCACTAATGAATAAGGTTCTCCAGGGAACAATCCCACATCAGTAGGTGGAACTGCTAATCTAATAGGTTTCTTCCATATCTAAATTCCATAATGGTTTAACTTGCAGCAGGGAGCATGTGATCACTCTTTGAATAGGCAGTGGGAGGGGAAAGGATATGTTTAATGGCCAGAATTAGTTTCCTTACATTGGTTTCCTGAGCCATTGTGCAGGATATGCAGCCTAAGAGTACTGCTAGAGGGTTTTTTTTTCTTTTCTTTTTTTTTTTTTTTTTAAATTTTGAAGTGGGTACACATCAAATACACCCATCCCCCAGGCACAAGAAATTTCTCGCCACATGCTCCTGTCCTCCAGACTTACACAGCATTTTATTGTATGGAGCACATCAAAAGGGCTTGGTTCCCTTGTAAAAGTTTTACAGGAAAATCATTGAAGAGCAGTGTAACTTTTTTTTTTTTAAATTCAAAACTAGAACCAATATTCTGGATTCCCACACTTTGGTGTGGACTCAGAGCGAGCCGTGCTTTTCTGTACAGTAGAGCAGAAATACAGACCCTGTATAATTAGAATTGCAGTCATGGCCTGTGGGATCTAGTGATTTGGACATATTTTATTTAACCAGCTTAGTAAAAGGTAATATTCAGCAGCTGTGATCTATAGCAGAATTACAATTTTCAGGGTCAAGGAGGGATTTTGATATTAGGAGGTTGGGCAGAATTGCTGTAAAATCTCATGAGCTGTCGTTAAAAATAAATGAGAAAATAGGTTATCCAAGAGTCATTGTAAGGGAAAAATCAATAGGCAGTGTCTATTCACTTGGGCTATCAAAATCCTTGAAATTTGAACAAAAGTTTCACGTTTAGTGTGCTGTAGGTTTTGAAATGTAAGTGGTGAATGCTCTGTGGGTACAAATTCATTGTGCTGTGCATTCAAACAAGGAGGAACCCTTCTGAAGTTCTGGAGTTCTCTATTAAGAAGATAGTATAGTTCCTTCGTCACCAAGTCAGACACGTAAAACAGTTCCTAGCAAAACTTCAGAAGCAATTTTAGCTCACTGATGACAAACTCTCTCTTGGAAATACATCGTATTTCTTTATCTCACCTTGCTTCTCTGGGGTTCCCTCCTGCCTCTGGCTCCTGGCTGATGTGGGAAGGGGCAGCAGCCCTGGAGCCTGGGCAACTTTCTGCAAGTGCACTTGCCTGCTGTGAAACTGCAAAAGATTGAGACTGGAAATGAGCATTATTGATAATCCGGAGCAGTACTTGTAATTGATATGGAAAGGGAGTATCATCCTCATTCAGAAACAATTAACATCCCCCTCCAACACAGCAGTTCAAAGAAGCCTCTGCCTTTTAAATATGAATGAGTGTAACTTCAAAATATGCAACTATTAGCTATTACAATATACATATAGAGCACGGGTTTGTTTTTTTTCTTTTTCATATTCTTGTAGCTACCAAATTTAAGTGTATCGTGGACACAGATGCACAGGCGCATGGACTCCAATCCATTAGAAGCGGGGAAGGGAAAATGAGAGGTTCACACTGCTGTCAGATTGCATTATTTTATTTGATCCACAGCCTTGATACAACCCAAAAGTCCAGTTAATCTCTGGTTCAAGACAGATGACTGACACTTTACAGAACATACAAGACTTAGCAGAAAAAACTCATAGTAAAGGGACATTCAAAGAGAAAACCTTTCCCCAAAGCTCAACGGCGCTGAGGGACTCAACAGACTCCTCTGCAGAAGCCCGATGAAGATTTGTATGTTGTTAATTTGATTGCAGAGGGTGCATGTGAAATAAAAAAGAACAGAGTTTGTCACTGTCATCTGAATCCATTCAGTCAGTGCAACAAAGGTATATTTAACTAAAATATGAAACAGACTTGCTAACACCGCATTATTTTCTCAGGCTTACAAAGTTAAAAAAAAAAATTAAACTGAATATAAATGACTTTGAGCATTTTTTATGACACCCACAGCCTAAGTGATCCAGATAATGTAATCTAACCAT
Organism: Hemiprocne comata; assembly: GCA_020745705.1. Classification (NCBI taxonomy): domain Eukaryota; kingdom Metazoa; phylum Chordata; class Aves; order Apodiformes; family Apodidae; genus Hemiprocne; species Hemiprocne comata. The sequence goes on along the minus strand of CM036592.1, from coordinate 29,333,302 downwards.
CATTAGAAACCATGAAATTACAATTCCTCCGGGATGGATATTTATCTCTCTGTTACATACAGAAAGGCGATTAATTAGTAGCTCTTTCAGTGTTTAACATTACTGTGTACTGAGGCTGATTAAAATCTAACTTTAGAACACCTATCATAGCTAACACGTAATCTGGGGAAAGTTTAGCTGGGACATGAAGAAGCACCTTAAAAAGAAAACTTAAAAAAATGTACTCTTAGAAGTAGGTAGCTTCAAAGCCAAAACCCAGGCTTCCTTCTAATTTCTATTGCACACAGTAATCACGACAATTACTGAGATTTCAAAAACCTCAATAATAACTAAACCCACGTCAAATATTTTTGCAAAGAATTTGTTCTTGAGGAATGTATCCAGTGTGCAGTCATGAAGTGAATCACACGGCAACGTCTTGAATGGCTTATTCTGAAATGTAAATGGGAGTGTTTGCTGGGGCATGTGTGTGTGTGTACCCTCTAGACAGCACAGCACACATGCTGTGTGGGCTAAATTCATATGTCTGGTGTAATTTCACTGGCTTCTGTGGAATGCACCAAAGATGTGTCAATGTGTGTGTGCAGTTTCCTCCAGGATCTCACGAGGGACACGAGGACATGGATAATTTCACTTTGGGAGGAATAAACAGAGGCAAATTTAGTAGGTTTGATTTCCAGAGCATTCCTACTGTGAATGAAAGTATTGGAGGAATTTCATGCAAGGGCAGCTCAAATGCCAGAAAAATCCCAAATCACTAGTCATTATTTTGAAAATAATTTCCCATTTTGGCATCACTGTACATGTCTATGTACACTACTATGTTTGGGTTGTGAAGAGGGAAGAAATTTTAAAAGCAAATGTGAACAGCTCAGCAGAAAGACCAAGGTAACCCTGGTTTTATTTAATTTGTTTAAACTATCAGCAGAGACCACCCATCAGTATTGGACATAGATCATATTTTAGTGAGGATACAGAGAAAAAAATTAGAAGTATTTTTGAAATGAAGTGTAAAAGAAGGACACTGCCATCCCCATATGCCCCCAGTTCAGGTCCCAAAGAACTGAGCCACAGATTCCTAATCCTCTCCATTGTGTTGAGGATTGTGTAGATGCTGCTCTCTTCTGGCTGCCTACACAAATTTTAATATGCAAAATGTTAATAAAAAGTGAAATAAAGGGCTGAGAAAAATCAAACATGGCCTCAGTGTGCTGAGGGTAATGGAGGCACCTCTGAGGCCTGGCTGTGGAGAAGTGACCCATGCCCAGCCGCTTTGTAGTTCTGCTCCAACAACACACTGACCAGGAGCTTCTCCACAATTCTCCTCCTGTCTTCCTGTGTACCTCACTCAGGGTAACCCAAGTTCAAATTTGGAGGCAGGGGGAAGGCATACTCTTAATTTTCAAGCTGGAGACGGCCAGCACTATCTCCTGCAGGCATCTGCCAGCTGCTCGTGCAGGGCAAGGGCCCGGCTGTCAGTGCTGCTGGAGTTGTCCATTTAGCCATTGCACGCTTCCTGACAACTTGAGCAGTAATAGCTCAGCTTCATATTCTTACAAAAACAAGAACAACTGAAACCCAGTGAGAAGATTAAACCAAATCAAACAAAAAAACTTCTAAACTCTCAAGTGACCATTGCACCAGGTTCTTTGAGCCTACCCAGCACAACCAAGCTACCAAACCGTATTGCTGGTCACACACCCCCTGCTTCAGAGAGAGCAGACGAGTGAGACTCCTGCAAATAGGTTGGGGGTAGGAAATAAGAAGTCACCATGACACCTCATTGCTCCACTATGGGATGTCATGGGATAGGGCATTACTGGGGTCCAAGGTGACCCCAAAACAGTTGAATTCATTCCACCCTCCAGCTCCACCATAGCACCAAGCTATGTATGTGTCCCTCTCAGGAACCACTGATTGCCTTCTCAGCAGATACTCTCAGGCAGCTCTAACCGTCCTGCTGGGCCATTCCTGTGCTTCAGAAGAGGTGCCACACTCACCTGCTGCATGGACACAGTGGCATTTCCCAGTGACCTAAAAGCTTCCATCCATCTCATCTGCCTATGTGCTAACATCGTGTAATTGTTGCCCAAGAAAAGGCTGCTCCAAGGGCAGGTGGGACCTGTGAGCAGTGTGAGTTCAGACTGTCCACAGTCTCCCAAGTTACCAGTTGGAGCTCCAGGATAGCTCAGGCACTGCATGCAAGCCAAAATATCTCATCCTAGAGACAGAGGAATACAACCATCACAGACTTCAACCCATGCAATTTTGTTGTACCTCCTAAGGTTTTTTTCTGAAAAGATAAACAGGACAACAACTGACTATGTTTAGTGCCCCTAAAGCCACAGATCACCCAATGACACACAGGGCTTGGGCTGAAGCCTTATGAAGGTGAAAAGTATTTTCCCAGCTGCCCTTGGAGGAGGAGGAGACAAGCTCTGCTGCCATGAGTTTGTGTGGCACTGCTTGCCTTCTGCTGAAGGAAGGAGAGGAAGCAACGGTCCTCATGGCATGTGCAGGACTCACAGGGATATCTGTTACAATTCATTAAGTAGAGCTCTAAGAAGTTACAAGAATAACATTTCAACGGTTTCCAGAGGGAGTCTCAGAAACTACAGGAAAAGCCGACAAGTTTCAATCCATTTATCAAAGCACTTCAAGACAGATGAAACAGCAGAGATGCTCAGTGAGGAATGTCTCTCTTTCTGGGTGTCCAGAGCATTTCAGTAAATAAAAAGCTCTTTAAAAATAAGTCAATACAATGGAATCCCTTTTGCCTTTTGCCAGCGCTTGTATTACTCTTATACCCAAATGACCCTCCTACCTATAATACTGCAGCATTTACATACACATCAAATGGGTGGTTTTCACTTACATAATACATTTAATCCAAGGATTACAGAGCACATAATATATTAAACATTACAACACCTCGTGAGGTAGGTTAGCATTAATGAGGACGCAGTGGGTAAACTGAGGCACAGGCTGGCTTTATGACTTGCCTGTGGTCCCACAGTCAATCAGCAGAAAAGTCATTAAGATGCTCTTCAGACAAACAGCAGACAAATGTGTGGACATACTTCTATGGGTAAAACAGACTAATCTACTTTAAAAAAAACTGCTCCAGCTGCCCATCCAGACACAGTCAGGACCTGAGTTTCTGAGGGCAGGAAAACAAAAGGCAAATAGAAGAAGGTAAAAAGGATGGAAAACAAATACTAACTGTTGGAAATAACTTTTTGTTTTATGTGCCAAACCATGTACACAAAAGAAAGAGGCATCCAAAACTGAAAGACACTTGAGATGCTGGTCTCCAATAATTTGATTTTCTGAGTAAAGATTTTTCTAGACCTGCAACAGGGGTTTTGTTAGGGTTTTGTTCAATAACGTCAGTTTATATTTAGCTTTCATATAGCAGATAGAGAAAAAAAGTATCTTTGGTTAAGGTCTTTGAGCCAAGCATCTAGGATAAAATTTTCAAAAGCACTCAACAGTGGCTTTTGAGAACAGAATTAGGCTAGTCGCTGAGACAAGCTTTGAAAGGTACCCCCGACCTCCTTTAGCATTTAACTGAGAGCTGATGTCCTTGGTTATGGTGCTGTTTCTTGTTGTAGTTTCCCCATCTCATGGCCTTCACCAGTATCACTAAGTCAAGTTGGGCTTAAAATCAGGAAAACAAACAGGAGATTGGGCCATGTGGGAGGCTGTGGTCACGATTTCCCTGCCATGTCTGCCACCCCAGCATGGTGTAGCTGGACACAGGGATGCTCCCTGGGTGGCTCCCACTTCCAGCCAGTCTTTGTTCTCTTTGTGGGAGCACTGGCTAATGGAGGTGTACGCTCTCTACCTGATGGTTAGGTGAGGCTTTAATTACCTCAGTAATAAAGGTTTGATTTTTCCCTGCTCTGCACCTCCTTGGGAGGTCAGGAATACTTGTCTAAAGTGGGTGCAAAATGCTACCAGATGAGAAAGATGACATTTTACATCAATGGAAATGACCAGGTGTAAAGAACAAAGGCTTACATAACAATGCTCTCAACTCTGTTGTCCTTTAATTAAGTAGTTCCTCGGGTAATGACGCTAATGAGGCCTTGTCTCCTCAGGGTTGGATTCTCTAGTATCTAAATGGGATATGAGCTTTTCCTGGGGAGAGAGGCATTTAAAATTTCTCCCTCCCAGGTGGTGTCCAATTTGGGTGGACATCATGCTGCAGCCTTTCTCTTGGTGAGGACACCAGTGCAACTTCTCTCCTCTTCGCCGCTCATTTTCCTGAAACATACAGAAATTTTTGAAAGCCCTGCTCTTCTATTAAATTTGGCTGAATTCGGTCAAAGGGTTCAAAGTTGGCAGGGGATGGGAAGACAAATGCATCAAATGAGACAGAGCAAAGTCATAAACCTGTCTCTGCTGAGAAGAGAAGGTTAAATATTATTTCTGCTTACAAGCAAGTTTTCCAGTTATGTGGTAAACTCATAGGGTATTTTTTTGCTGCTTTGGTAGGCATGCCCGGCTGCAAGTCCTGCGAGCACTACCAATAAAGGGAGTATGTATAAACAAATATAAGCAAGCAGGGCATGCAGCTCAGGGAAGAGGCAATGCTACTTAGCTGGAGTGCAGAAGAGAACTGGAAAGTTCATTAAAACCACAGAAGCAGCGATCATGGTCACTGGGGACAGTGCTGACCAGACGAGGTCATGCGTCTGAACGGAGAAAGCAACCGAACAAAGAAGCAGCGAAAGAAAGTTTTCTTTGGGTTTGGTCCAGGACAGCAGTCACAACATGGCAGCCAGTGGGATGCATGCACCATAAAGCCTGACGTTATTACCGACCTCTCTGGCCACAAGACGGCAGGGACAGCCCCCTTTCTGATGCAGTTTTTAATGGTTCAGCACTGCTTAAGGCCTTTTAGAACACATAACACCTCCCTTTTCTAACACTGCTCTCTCTTGTAGGACAGATATCCTGCTAATGCTCTCACTTCACATGTTCCTGAATGTCCCATTAACATTAGGCACCAGCCTAGTGACAAACCTGACATTGGCTTGCAGAGGCCACATCTTTCATCGGATAAACCACCACTGCAACCTAATATCTCTTCCTGTGGTAAAGCCAAGGCTACAAACACCAAGGGAGCACCCAGGCTGCCCTCCTGGAATTGCAGGATAAAGCTGCAGCAGTTCCCCAAAACACCACAGTGCCTGGGTGGTGCAGAGGTACCAGCTCTGGCTGACACAGCTCCTCACCTTAGCTAACCTCACACAATAAGCAGCATCTGTAGGTTATGGAGAGTTTTTTATACAGTTATAGCTGCCCAGGGAAAAGCAGACTATCTCCAAACCCACTCTGAGATGCCCCTCTGACTGCAGACACCATTTTGCTTTTACTTGTGCACAACAGCTTCCCAAGAAGGTTTTCTGATATGAAGAGGTAACCACGTCTGTGTGTCTGTGGCAAACAGAAAGCTGCACAGACCGAGGGCTGGGAGCTCTCTCTCTCTGCCTCTATCTCTGTTGAACTTGCTTGGTGTGAGATGGAGATAGAAGAAACAGATCCCAGCTGTACTGAGCTGTTACAGCCATACCTTCAGGAAAAGTCCGAGGAACTACCAGCAGACCTTCTTGAGCAACAGATCAATACAGAGCTTCATATCAGCCGAGCCGTTATTCACGCCAAAGGCAGTTGTTTGGATGAAGGGCTGAAGAGTGCACAAGTTCACCGGCGCTCAGTATATAAGCTCTTTTTTCCCCCCTCTCCTGTAGATGCCTTCATTATTTATGTGTGACAAATAAAACATGGCAGTTGAGGATGCTAAAGTGTTTCTCAACATGCATCCCTGTTTCCCGTTACGTTCAGAGCCCGGAAGTGCGCACTCACGTCAGGCTGTGGGCACGGCGAGGAGCCGGCGCCGCTCCGGCCACCGCCACCAAAGGCTGCTTACGGTGTATAATAAAAGCCACTGCCAGGCAGTAGTTGATAAAATATTCACCTGCTACATGCCTCTTCCCCACGTGACTCCAGAAGTGACAAATTATTCCAAGGAAGTGCGAGGGAGCTTCGTCAACTCGGATGGATTTGCTCGGCAGCATCCCGCCATACGTCATGGCACCTCGGCC
>CM036592.1:29124689-29324689 GCA_020745705.1 Hemiprocne comata | reverse complement strand
ATACTGGGATAAGGAAAACTGGCTTCCTTTCAGCTTTTTGCTGATTCCAGCAGGTGGCTAGATAGAGGGCAAAACCTAGTCATAGGTCACTGTTAAGATCAGTAGCCATGAATCAATCCCCATGATAGTTAAATTATTGAGGCAATGCAGAGAATGTCAAGGCAACAGACAGAGCTTACGATTTCCTTCTTGACAGTTTTCTGCTTTTACAAAATATGCATCTCCTAATTTTGCTTAGGAGAGGATAAATACTTTCTAACGCTGCCAGGCTTCGTCCTCATTTGCCTGAACTGAGCTCAGTGCCACCACTTGAAGCTAAGGGCCAGAGCTCTGCTTACACACCCCAAAGTGCTTAATCTGAGCGCACGTGGTGACTGAAGGCCAGCCAGCCTCCATGTTGCAAACTGAGCACCCAAATCTTCCTGTGTCCCAGAGCCACATGATAAACACCACACACCTCACAGGGATGAAAGGAGAGGGTGCCCCAGGAGGTGGTGAGGAGGGTCCCAGGGCCCCGAGGCAGTGTAGGGCCACGGAGGTGAGGAGCTGAGCACAACTGAGCTGCACTGCACAGAGCAGCACCTCCCAAAAACGTAGTTCTGGATTACCCAGGAGCTTTTGTACCAGCAAATCCCAGAGACAGCACAGCAAGTCAGCAGAGACCTCAGGGATGCCAAGATCCCAAAAGTACTAAGGCACACATGAGAATTCAGTGCTCAGTTCCTACCTAATTTGAGGGGAGTTTGAAAGCCACCAGCTTTTTGTTTCTTTGAACATCTCTCTGGAAAGATTTTATGGCTTAAGTTCAAGGGCTTAAAATCCCTCTCAATTTGTAATATTTGTAAGGGATTGCATATAATGAATTTAAAAGTTATAATGGAAATTACTTTACCACATCACCAGAAAGAGACCTTTGCTGGAGTTGTAAGATTAATTATAAGCCAAATGACCTAGACCTGTCTACAGGGGAGGCACAGCCAATAGGAAAAGAGGAACACAGCTCATTTACACACAGGTAGATGAAACTATGATATATTATATCAGGTAAAAGCATGTATAAATTAATGTTTTTACAGTTTCTGTTTCCAAAGGGGAATATCACATCAGAATTTAATGCACTAAAAATATTTCCAACATGCAGTCTCAACATAGTCAGGCCAATATTAAAAATCTAGATTTTTGTGTAATGCACTGTAATCACGTTTTTGTCACTGAACTATTACTTAGGATCTCTTTTAAATCAGCAGTGAATAGATAAGTATCTTTATACATCTTCAGTAAGGGCCTAGCTTGTATGCTTATCAGTACATGTATCAACACTGGAAGATTTAAAACAGACTCAACAGATGGACTGTGGTCACAGCTACATTTTGCGTAAGAGATGTATTATCAGGATCTTGAGGAAAGTGGAATAGTTTTGAATAAGCAGTAGAGAAACCTTAATTTAAAAAAAAAAAAGTTAAATGGAGTGTTGGATTCACATCAGATATTAAACATCATCCTAAGGTTGCTCTCTTTTTAAAACTAAGTACTGTTCTTAACCGGGTTATGTCTATTACGATAATTCATGATCAGGGAGTTAGACACCAGAGACAGGTTCACTTTCTACATCATTTGGTCTTGGCTTTACTTATATTCTGTATCACAGAAGGTCAGATACTGCTTGATATTCATACACCCTGCATAACACAGGAAAAGTGCAAAGACTCCTCTTTCCTCTCTAAACTCTGGCAACTTACAGGCTAATTGTCTGGGGGAGAATTTGACACGTGTTAAATCTTTTTATACCAGAACAAGCCTTCACCCCAACAAATATTAAGATTTTCAAAACACTCAAATAAAGACAAAAAATGTAAGAAAAAATAATCACCCCATGTGCCATCAACTATGCCACCAATAATACAAAATATTTTACACCACTTGCACCTGAGTTGAAGAGTGGAAAAGAGAGGGAGACTGTCAGTGCAAGAGAATGATTCATGTGACCGCTTTGTCTTAATTACTCAGAACAAGCAGTTTGTTGCTGTTTAGTGAAGAACAAAGATATCAGCGTCCCCTGACAGAAAAAATAATAGCCATCATGGTGGTGAAGATGATGATGACTGCCAGAATAACGATCAAAATCCGGTTTTGGATGATCCTGGAAAAAAGCAGAAGAGACAGAAAAAAACAAAACGGAACAGTGAATAAAACAAAGTAAAACAAAAGAGCAGAATATACATAAAAATCATAAAAAGCAGCACACGGCTAAGTATCTTGGAGAAAAGAGAGATACCCACAAGTGCAGGATTTCCTATACCACTATGTGTATTTTGATTTGTTTTTTTACTTCTTTCAGTTTCCAGTGCTTCCAAACATTTCTTTATGCAGCTATGAAATCAAACCTTTGCATCCAGGAAAGAATTTGACTTTTCTTAATTATGCATATACCTACAGACATATTAGAATAAGCAAATTACTTCACATTACAATTTATTAACCTTCTAAGAACAAATGATATAATTCGTCCTCAGTCAATGCAATCCGAGCAGCGTGGTCTGTAATAGTAAATACCGTAATATTTTTTAAAGCCATTCTGAAATCTTCACAGCTTTTTAAATCTGAACAGAAACAACTTATTAATTTTCAAGGGATTTTACTATTAAGGTACAAGATTTCAAGGAAACACATGTCAATGAGACATTTACTTGTACTAAAATACCGAGGGAAACGTATAAAAGATAGTTTTGAAGAAAAGGATGATATAAAGAAGCAAGTGTCAAACTGTGAAGCTTATGTTGTAAAAGCATCTCCTGTCTCTGTAGCATACCTTTACTTATGGTAATAGGCAAATGTTACATTTTCTATGTAATACAAAAAAAAAAAAAAGGAAATTAGTAATAATGAAAAGATGCCAAAGCAGAAGGTCCTCATATTGTTCTATCATTTGTTGGGAGAAATCCCTGCTTCTAAAACAAGACACCACATCATTTCAGATTTTGCCTGAAATCAATAGGATGATTAAAATTAATAAATGGACAAACACTAGGATTTGAGGCAATTTACAGGAGGATTCTGGATTGTAAGAATCCAGTGTTTGTTATTCCATTCTCACAAAGGAGGAAGAACATTTCCATTAAACAGAAACTTTTCAAAGATATTTGTACATGAAGCATAGAATCAGAATTGGAGAGCAACAGCAAAGAAACCCCAATAACCAAAGCAACAAAAGCACCCCAAGTTATTATTTCTTTTCCTTGTGCTTCTGCAAAACAAAACAAAACAACACAAAGCCCTCACCAACCAAACAATGGTTAGAAGAGGTAAAACTGAGTTTTGTGAAACATCAGATCAAGTACCAGGCTCCGACTTGAAGACAGGGAACATAATGTGTTAAAATGAGCGTATTTCACACAGTGAAAGAGAGAAGAAACTCTAGAGAGCAGAGGGGAGTTTTCGTTGGTGTATGTTTTTCATTTGGATGAGAGTGGATATACATATAAATTATATTGGAAAGTGTAAAGAAAAATGCAGTTTTAACCAACTCCAGCTCTCTCCCTGCTTACCCCCCACCTAAAGAAAAAGCAGTAAATGGATGGATGAAAACTGTCACATCAGACAGACACCCTCCCCTGTGACACTCTAAAAGGACTAGCTCTCTATCCTCCTGACAGGTTACAAAATGATCACATTTGCTGACACGTCTTCCGCAAAACTGCTTTAGTGTTTGTGTCCACTTTCCTAGCAGGAGATGAATGGGCTGCTTTGTCCTCATTTATCACTTAAAGCTGAACTAAGATCTGTCTCGTTTATTTTTCCCTTCCTCACTAGAAAGGCTCAACCACAGCATTAATTCTTTCGCGATGACAGCTAATTCAAACTTAACAGGCAATATTTACTCTGCCAAAAGGATGAGGAGGAGGGAGGGATGTTTCTGACTCTTTTTTTTTTTTTCCTCCTAAAAAAAAAAAAAAAAGTGTAGCAGGCTAACAAAATAAAGCTAATGAAGGGCTTTTGGTTCTTGTTGGTTTGCACTTCAGTTTAACACCTGAACTTACAAGCTTCTCTTTTGTGGTGGGGTGTGACATTCTCTGCCAAACACCTGATAACAAACGATTTGTCCAGGCAAATGCATGAAAACCAGAATATATATTTACTCACTCACCCTCATCACTCCTGAAAAGACACTCAGCAAAATTGAAACTCAGCAGTGAAATAGATTAAAAGCATGAAAACTCTTAAAACATTCAGCCTTAAGTAATACACAGTGCAGCTGGCTTGACAACCATTTTATTTGTGGGATGTGGGCCCCAAGGCATCCATAATGCTAATTTACAAAGGATTAACTGTGAGTGAAACTCGCTTAATCTAACACATAGTTAGGCAAAGGCATACATAACATACTGAGTGTTTAAATCAACTCCTCCTATCTCTGGCCCACTGAAAAAGCATTTCATCGTTTGAGACTTAAAATTAAGGAAAAATTTTTAAAAAGCACCAAATCCTCCAGATGCTTTATTTTTAATACTCTGGCAGTACACACCCGATTGCAAGATTATTTAATCCGTGTCCACGTCGCCAAAATCCTTGTCCAGAGAACACTGAGCGAGGCATGCTGCCACCTGTATCTGCTAATTGAAGGTTCACTTATGGTGTGAATCTAGGAAATTTATATCAAAGTTCAATTTCTAGGAATCTGAATTAGTCTGCACAGTGCAGCAAAAGAATATCATATTAAAAGGAACAAATTAATCATGAAATAGGATGGATGTTATCAACAGACTCCTACGCGGAAGCATTATATACTTTTAATATTCAAGCCCACAGTTAAAGATTAATTTTATATCTTTTAAAAAAAGAGTAACATTGAGTTTTACTGTTCTACATTCAAGTGAGCAAGAAAAATTAAAGTAACTGCAAACTGCCAGAAGGATGGGACTAGGAAGAGAACGACAGAGCCGTCTGGTAGCAGCAGGACAGTCTTGAGGAGGGCTTAGCAAGTGGTGCCTGTTGAAGTCTGAGTCTGGAAGCTGCTGCTCAGACAGAGAACACACGTTCTGGGTGTCAGCACATTTCAGATCTCAAAGTCAACGGGCAAGGGCGACCCTTCAGAGCAAAGAAAAAAATCAGGAGGAAAAGGGATTTTGAGTGATCCAAGACAGTCAAGCCAGCTCGCAGTGGTAGAACAATGGTTGGCATTGGCAGGACCCATCTGTAGGGAGGCCTATAGTACTGTCACAGCCAGACACTGCCAGTGGGTATTGCTCTAGGCAAAGCATCAAGGAATTGAAGTGGGGGATGGAGCAATAATACCAAAGGAGAAGAAAACGAGGCCTAACATTCGCTATAAAAAAATCCCAAAGGCTAACATGCTTGCAAGCAGCAGTTGATAGTCTTTTATCTCTATTACACCTTAAATTCAACAAAATCTGGTGAATGAGGAAGCCCAGATTCTTCTTTGAAAATGCAAAGCATGTTTACAGGGTAAATAATTTAAGAAAGAATATGTACTTGAAAGAAGACACCCATTGAAACATCCATGGCTAAAATGCCTGAAGGCAAAAACTTGTGCATTTGCATGCTGCATTTTATTAAGTTAGCACACTGTAGCTTTAAAAGAATGCATGGCCAAATTAAGAGGAATGTGTGTCTGAAACATCAAGGATTCCTCAAGTTTACATTATGAATCATAGTGCTGTTGATATGAGATGAATTAACCATTTAGTCGATGCAGCTTAGGCACTGAATTCACACCAAGTTCTGCTGGAGCCCGGTGCGCTGGAGCTCATTAACAGCCAATGTCTGCTGTTCCTTTCATACTCAAAACTCTATGAGCACAAGGGCTCATTCTACTTTAAGTTAGAAGAGATGAAAAATCTGAGCTTTTAAACTAAGTTCCATCTAAGTTTATCATGGACAGCAGCCCAAAACACTTGGGTGCAAAACCACATAGAAACAGTAACTAAAGCAGATGCGAGGGTGACGTTAACTGTCACGCTGGAAGAGCACCTTGGATGAACAACGCAGAAAGCGCATCCCACTCCTGCTGAGTTGCTTCCTGCTCCTCCTTTCTAAATGCCTGACCCTCTTTCCTGGCTTCTGGTCACAGTGCAACCTCCGACCATGGGTAAGCTGGAGGCTCCCTCCAGCCAGTGCCAACTTTGTGAGCTGATGAATGGCACCATTCCCCGTTGGGGATCACCTCTTTGTTGCAGGTGGTGACCACCGCTTTGCAAAACAAGTCCTAGACACCGATGTTCCTGGCAAATCAGTTCCCCCCCTCCTGCCCTGGCAGAAATTGTGCTGCCTTTCCACACTGCAAAACCCAAACCGATTTACTCCTCTCCGTAGCTTCACACACACACGCACACAATGGGTCCAGCTCTGCTGGTGACATGTTTAGATCTGCTCCGTATAAACACAAAGCAGTTCCCGAATAAGCTTTTGCAAACCTTACATTAAGGATGCCAACCGTGTTTAAACCTTTTTACAAAACTGCATTCATTAGCAGGGGAGTGCACGACATCTATATGGGTTCAGCCTGATGTCTTGCACATGTCTTAGTGCCTGCTTGACCAGCACTGAATAATGATGCCTTGCCATTAAGCACTGATGGTACAATAACAATTGTCATGAAAATTAGCAATCACGGTAACACGTTAACAAAATACAGGATATAAATGAACCAGTGCAGACTCAGTGGGTAAAGCATTTTGTGTCCTTCACTTGAAATAATGAAGACTACAAATAAAATACTGCAAAAATTTCTTACAGAAGCTCAACTCTGACACTGATACAAATAAAAAAAAACTCCACAACAAATGGCTTGGGGGATCAGTTTGCACACATTCATTACAGCACAGGGCTTTATTCTTAAAGAAAGCATCTAAAAAAATAGTGTCTTTAAGAATGCAGACTGATTGATGACAGAGCACTGTCCAACAGTGAGTCACTGTAATACATGCATTTAAGATTTAACTAGAAGTGATTCCTACCAGTTTACTGGGTAGAAAGCCTTCTTCTCTGTATGCAAGACTACATTTTAAATGGTTACTTTGAATACTTGGCTATCGCATTTTTGGGTGCCCTTTTCTCTGTGATGGGCAGTTTTTGCTAACATACGAGAACACAGGTGCAGGCAAATCAGTGGTAAGTGATGTTTAAGTGCCCAATATTCACGTGCAAATCAGCAGATTCAAACAAAGTGTAGGTCTAGTCACACAGGCAAATACATACCAAGCAAAACTAAATGTGAATTTGAAATAATACAGCTATACTCAGATACCTTCTGGACAGACACCATTATTACTTCATGTAAGGACATTCTTGTTATCAGGAGCTTTCAAATGGAAGCACCACACCCCATGCAGGGGAATAAAATGTTATGATTGATGCAGCAAAACCTTAGATACCTAATGATAAATCCCTAAGTTCGGGTATCTGGGGGCTGTTCAAGTAAGTATTCATTTTTTCCATCTTTACGTTTAAGAATGCTTTTCTTCAATGAAAGTAACAGAAGAGAACAAGACAAACTGTGGCAAAACATAAAGACATGGCAACCTAGTGAAATAAAAGGGTAAGAGGGACCTGCCTAGCAAATTCATAGATGGTTGGAAGTATCTGACTTCAGACATTTTTCATCATTAACAACTGAAATTAGAAAACAGAAATATCAGTGACACAATATCTGCACAAGTTGTACATAACTCCTTGGCCCTCTTCTAGCTGAACTTGGAAAAAGTGAAGAATTTGGAAAATACGTTTTTTTTTTTCCTCTCCCCTGCCCCAAACTCTGAAAATAAGTCCAAATTCTTTGTGTTGTCTAGCCAGAAAAACTGATTGCATTGTAATTGACAATGTATATTTAAAGGTGAAAAGGCTTTGGGGAGTGGTGGAGAGGGGATGGGACCCCCCCTATGCCTTACTTCATGCCTAAGAGGCCCTGCTCCTTGGGCTCCATTTCCAGCCTGGAGAGCAGCCATTACCAGCAGGAGCCTATTTCATGTTCTCTGAATGCCTTCCCAAAAGAGCCTCTTCTTTCCCTAGGGACTGGGGCTCTAGTTTCTTATGCGTAAGGCCTTGGAAAAATCAATTTAAAATTGCTGAAAACTGACCAGATAATGAAATTAAAGCCTCAAAAACGGAGGAATGGAGAATAAAAAATGATGGCATATTTCTAGCTGACTAATAGGGTTTTTTGAAGGAGACAAGTCGTGTGAGATATTATTGACAGAGGTGAGGAGCTGTGCAGTGCTACATCCTCTGGCTTTAAAGTTCAGTCTTAAGGACTGGGGCTGTCTACTTGTAATAACACGGATACCAATCTCTAGTTATACTATTACACTCAAACCACATCAATGTGTTTCCACCTGGGCCCTGAATGAAAGAATGAGTCATGTAATAACAGGTGCAGGAAGGTAGTCACACTATCCGACTTTAAACATCTCATCTAGCTAATCTCTCTCAGCTCCCTGTGTATATAAACTAGAGTCCTCCTCTGAACTGCCTTCTCTTTTTCCTGGCCATATATGCATCCCAGGAGAACTAGTCAGTTAAGTTAGCTGGCTGGGTTAGGCACCTACAGATTAAGGAGGGATGACTATCCATAAAAGCTTGAACATGAGGCACAAATAAGAAAGTTTGCTAGCTTTGAAGGGAAAATCATAGAGGAAAGGTGTTATCACATTGTAAAGTGTCTGTCATCTCCCATTCATCTGAAATATTGTATAGATGAAACTCACCAGTAAAGCAGATGATATTCATCTATAATTAGCAAATACCTCAATTCATCACCTCTGGGACAGGGATCTACTTCAGAGAGTCCAATGGAGGGCTACGAGGATGATTAAGGGACTGGAACACCTGCCTTACACGGAAAGGCTAAGAGACCTGGGGCTTTTCAGTCTAGAGAGGAGAAGACTGAGGGGGGATTTAATTAATGTCTATAAATACATGAGGGCTTGGTGTCAAGAAGGTGGGGACAACCTCTTTTCACTTGTGCCCAGTGACAAGACGAGGGGCAATGGATTCAAACTCGAGCACAGTAAGTTCCACCTCAACATGAGGAAGAACTTCTTTACTGTGAGGGTTACAGAGCACTGGAACAGGCTGCCCAGAGAGGTTGTGGAGTCTCCTTCTCTGGAAACTTTCAAGAACTGTCTGGATGCCTTTCTGAGTGATCTGCCCTAGTTTTTGGTCCTGCTCTGGCAGGGGGGTTGGACTCGACAATCTTCAGAGGTCCCTCCCAACCCCTAACATTCTGTGATTCTGTGATTCTCTCTCTAAAGGATCCCATATTTGAGCATTAAATTCTGATCATAATCAAATATATTTCTTCTTTGACTGTTTTTCTAGAGGAGTGAGAGACAGGAGAGACATCCCTCTCTGGGATGAATGCCTCCTGAAATGCAGTGGGCTTCCTTGATTCAAGGAACTATTTTTTTTTTACCTCGCTGTGTCATCTTCTGACAATATAACCATTGAGATTAAAATCTGAAAATATTTGTATGCTATCTGATAGTTAAAATATGTATTGAGTATCTAATCCATAACTGAAATTTTGCAATACATTCTAAATGTAACAAAACCATGTCAACAGCATTGAAGTAGAGTGTTATTTGGTAGCCATCAGGATTACCATAGCTTGCATGAGTCCTGACTCCCAGGAGATGCAAATAATACCCAGGTGGTCACTGGAGTCTGGGGGGAGTGAGGGAGGGGCTGAGTGGCCTAGGAAGGAGAGATGTCTACAGGAACGATGGAAGACAAGTGTACGCAGACTTCAGCATGCAAATGGTGAGAATAGGGAAAGCCTGGAAAAGGACCTCATGGATGTGGGACTTAGGCTAAAAAGGCAAAAGGGAAGGGTACTGTACATCTTCCACTAGCTGAGATTTTATTCATTGCTTCATTTTAAAACACATGGGAAGGCATTTCTGAAGAATGGAAAGTATCCTTCTGCTGATGAGAGACCCTAACAGGGAACAATTCTCTGCACAGTTGTGATGCAGCTTCAGCTTTCTCCTGTCTCCATTTCCACTCCTTCCACAAAGGGAACCAATTAGATTATTACTGTCATTAGGAGGAACAGCAGGTGGCTTCTGGGGCCACAGAAACTCACCAACCAAAGCTGGAGGGAGATTAATAATTTCATGCAAAGCAGAGTCAACACCAGATCTCTTTGGCAAGAAGATCTTGTGTGCAGTGGCAACTGCAAGTGGAAGGAGTCAAGGTTGTATTCATCTCCGACCAGCCTTTCTCAGGGTACTGAAGTATCAAGAAGAACAAATCACACATTTAGTCACCTGAGCATGACTAAGAACCATAGGCCATAGCAAACATTGCGAGCGCTTTAGAAAGAGCTCTGAGGGAGGGTGGGTAGCCCAGCTGTCAGCGTAATGGCATTCTTCAGCACATCAGTTGCATGAAGCTTTGGTCCCCAAACAGTTAATAGGAAAAAAAAGCCCCAACCCCAACCTCCTTGTCAGCACTCAAAGCTAAAGCAATTATTTCTCCAGCAGAAGAAATGTATGCAAGCTACAAAATGACAAGAACATACACGATCGCACATTGGTTTTTACGATAAATCTAGTTAAATTTGCATTATGTGCAATTTAAAGAAAACAAAAATGTCTAAAGTCTGCACTTTATCAACTTTCATAATCATTAGAACCCACTAAAAAAATATGTATCTTAAACAGATAAAAGAAAGAAACATCGCTTGCCCTGCCTCACTTTAATTAATGACTAATCTACAGCTTTTAGGAGGGATGAAGCTGGAAACTGGACACAAATCCTTCCCTTGCATTATTTTCCCCTTATCACACCATATTTGGCCGGGCACCTTTTTGTATGGCAAGTTTTCTACAATTGTCTTAACAATGTTGACCTCTTTTGTAAAAACCTGAAGGCATCTGCAGAAATTGCTCCTGAAGACGTGCTATCCAAAATGTTACCATTTCATGCCACTTCTTGAATGATAGGTTTTTTTTGGTATATATTCATTTTTTTCAAATGCTATAAAAGAAAGGAAAACAATCATGGCTAAGGCCATTTGTGAGATGGCATTAAAAGAGCCTACTCTGAGACAGATAAAAATAATGAGAATCTTTCTGTCAAGAAGGATTTAGAAAATATCACTAGCATTATTAAAATTTAATTTTTTACTGTGCTTTTTGGTTCCCCCTTTTCCAGTGATAATGAGCAGGACTGCACACCTCCACATTGCTAGTACTTGTTTTGAGCAATAAATTCAGCCTTTCAGTCTGAAGACATTTCAGACAACAATTTTGACTGCTATAGGCTTATTTTTCAACCTGTTCTGTGCTTTGAGTCCTCTTATAAAAACCAGTTCATAAGCTAATTTTCCACAAGGCCAGTAGAACAAATAAAAATCAATTTTTGCCCAACTGGTTCAGAGAAAACCTGGGAATAGTGAAGACAGAACAGTGAAAAATAAAAAGAATCGATGTATTCACAAATGGTTTACCTGATAGAGAACTATCAAATTAGTTGACAGGAGATAGTTGCCACTATTAGAGTATTTTTTCAGCATGTTACAGTATTTCTATTAGGGGAGCAGGAATGCCTCTACTTTGTTATGACCTCAGACACTTCACTTTAATAACCACACCAAGCCTCCCTACGTTCTGTAAAACTCCAGGGCACAAAGTCAAAGTGCAAGAGCACTCGCAGATCTTGCAACTGGAGGGACTTGCAAGCCCAACCTGGCTTAGAGTGGGTGTCAGTTTTCAGGATCTCATGGAAGGAGGGAAGAGTCCTCTTTCACTTAACACAGGGAGACACTCATGACCTCAGGCCAACCTTGTCAAGAGGAATTTGGTCCATCAAGAAAGGAAAAAATCGTAAAACACTGCCCAGACTTCCCTCCCCAGTTGAAAACCCAAATAAATGTTCAGGAGCAAGCTGCAAACTAGGTAGTGTAGTATCTCTTGGGGAGCAGAACACAAATTTCTCCAAAGATGGGAATCCCAGTTATAGACTTCAAAACTTCGAGAATCCCAAGGACAACTCAGGACACAGACTTTAATATTTTGGCCCCGTCTGTTTCATCATCTTCTTCAGTAATTGGGCAAGCATTTTTGAAACTTATACCAAGAAGGGATTGGATAGGTGCTTATGCCTGTCTGTCTGCATCCAGAAAAATACATCTGGAAAACTGACTGAAGAACAGAACCTGCTTTTTAATACAAATTAACCATCACTCCTGTGGAAATAACACAACTTCATAATTTACAAGCTTAAATATTAAGAAAACTATTTTTAAGTAGTTGTAATCTTCACCCTAGTATGCAGCATTTTATACACTCCTTCATTTTTATGAGTTGGCATTAAAATGTGACTCATTTTAACAGAAAAAAATAAGGATTAAGTATGTCACTCTGAAGTAAAGCTGCATATTACCTATTTAAAAATATTATAACCCACCATGGAGACATCAATTCTAAGGCCAAACAAAACAGTATTGAGTGAAGAAATGGCAAGAAATCTAAAAGATTCAGTAGAGGAAGGGTATTTGGATTAATTGCCAATAAACAGCATCATAATAACTAGTGTGCATGTAGAAAGAAAGTATACCTGCTCTGCACTATGGGAGATGTAACACCTTAGTATGGGAATCTAATAAATATACTACTTGTCCACCAAGTACATAGAGGGAGAAACTAAAAACCACCACACATTTTGATCCTGAATCTCTTAAAACTGATGCTAATTTGCTTATGATATCTGCCTGATTTAGAGCTAATCTTCTGTAAATTAACTCCTAATGCTGTCTGAAATAATCCTCTTAATGCTGGTCTGTCTTGAGTACTTTATATCAAACACCATGAAATACCCAGGCACATACAAGGCGTACAGCATTTGTAGAGCTGCTGGCTGCTTTCAAATGTTTGGTGTGTGGTGAAGGCACAAGCACAGTGCAGAGCCAGTGGCCATGGGGCAGCTTTGGGACAGCACAGGGCCATGTTGCTCTGGTTGTCCTCTTGGAAGGGGACAGCACGCCAAGACCATCTCTCACCAGTCCTGACCACCAGAGAGAAGAGGAGCCTCTTTGCCTCCTCACAAAATGGTGCAGGGAGGTGCAGCTCCATGCTCCAAACCTTCCACCTCCAGCAGCACACGATAATGAGAAAAAGAAACCTCAGGAAATCTCAGGCTTTGAGATTTCCGAATGACAAGATCTGTGTTAAACAGCATTAATTATCAGCTGGAAGCCTAATCTGATAACTGGTTTGAAAAGACAGAGACAGACGGGGAAAATATTTTTAAGGGTGTTGCTTCAACATCGACCAGCTTAATTGTTATTGTCAGTGTGCTAACTCTGTATTCAAAACTATTTTTTCCACTAAATCTACCGGAACAATTTTCTCCCCCAACATTAATTTAACGATACAGCCGAAAACCTAATTGATATTGGTGAGCAATGCAATTCAAAGATATTATTTTCTGGGTTTTTGAAACATAAATGGCAGGCACAACTCTGACTGAATGGACCTCTTTATGTTTTAACAGGCAGTTTATTGGCCCAGACTCAACATATAACAAGCACAATTGCAAAAGCAATACATTTTTAATTGAAAAATTCATGTATTTTTACTATGAAAGTGACTTAAATAATAAGTAACTTTGTCAGGTACAGGGCTTTTAAACAATTTTTATATATGGCATGTTGTTTAGAAATTATATTCTCACCATAGCAAGTGCTTATAGGAGGCTATTAAAAGAAAAATACGTATTGTTTAAATCATACTTTATTGGAGCCTGCTTTTTTATTATATTAAAGAACAGATAAAGCACAGTGATCAGTGAGCTGTATGTGTCCAACAGCCCTTCAAGAGCCTTGTGGAAATGTATAAAACAAGCAGTGATACAATCCTTTGCCAAACACTGCCATAAATTTTTTATTTGGCAGCTAACATTCTCACTAGTTTTCTTGGCAGCAATTGGGACCTTTAGCAAGAAAGGTGCAAGAGAAAAATACCTTGTTTAGAGATGTTTTCAACACTTTCTGGGATTTTTCAGAACTTCTGCCTGCAGCACATTTTACAACCACAGTCTCCAGTCACCTGATGAGGAGGTGGTGGTTTTAAAGTAGGTTGGTTTTTTTTTTCATATAGACAGCCTACTACCCCCTCTGGCCTTCAGCCTAGGATGCGAGTGTGGAGGGGGGCTGCATGTTCCACAGAGATACCAGTGGTTGCTCCTCTCTGTCTAGACAAAAAAACTTGAAAATAGTATCAGAATGTACCTTTCATTGCTCCTGATAGTATCTGTATCTTATTCCCAGATGACAGAGATAAATGAAAGGCAAACATGGGCTGATTACTTTTGCATTTTTCTTGGGAGATCTCTGCAGAATAGTTGGTCACAGGTGCAGCTACCCTGGTCAGCCAGTGGACTGCCTCATAAAGTGAATTGTAAAATAGATTTCTGTACCCAGATCTGCTCTTCCAGGGGGTTTTTGTTTTCTTTTGTTTTTTAAAAAAGATACACTAAACTTGACATCTGAAGCACAGCCTTCTTCTGTGCACCCAGATATGCTGATGCATGATACATGTGGAAATGTGGCTCCAGCAGTACCATGGCTTGGGCGACACTGGGCAGAATTAAATAGCAGGCTCCTACCAACTCACTTCCAGAGCAGATGTTTTTGTATTTTGGTATTTCATTGTTTCAGAAGAGAAATACGATGAACCTATTTGACACTTCAGCAACTTCCTCCAAAAGTTTTGCAACAGTAAGATTTATTTCAGTCCTTCACATGGACATCAAGGCAACAGTTTGTCTTAGACAGAAGGGGACCGGGAAAAGCTCATTTTCTTTATTTGCCTCAAATTAGAAAGGTTGGAATTTCGTTTCAGACAGCTTAGATTGCTTTAAACACAAGCTTAATTAAAGTAATGATGCTACACTTAGAAACACAAACTAACAAGCTTCCCCACAGCTTGTGTTCCAGTTTTGTCTCTCGTGTTTTCCAGGGGCATCACCCCCTCGAGAACTTTGCAGAGCCCACACAGACATCTAGTGGTTGGTGAAAACACTGCAAGCATGGCATTGCATGGACACGGCTCCACTGGAGAGTGGAAGTTATCCCAGGTATGAATTGAGCTCATTTCGTCTCTGTTACAACTCTGGATGGGCAATCTCACAGGGAGAGAGAAATGCTCCCCTTGTCCATCTCAGGTGCCCGTGCTGCCTCTGGTGAGGGACTTGCTCCCTTGGCAACTCTGGCTTCCCAAATTTCCCTTATCACTGGCTCTTTTCAATTCACTCGGAGCTATTTTTGCCTTTCTTCTGAGTACCTTCAAATTTCTCTCTCCCTGCTACTACCTTATTTTCCTTAAAAAACTGAAGAGTTTAATTATGTATCCGTGTTTGAAAGGTTCTCTGAAGGTGGCTACATGCCACAGAAGTCTGTTGGAAAGTGATGGAGCAACGCAGTTTTACAGCCAACAAAACACACAGCCCATGAAAACACACACAGTCAACAATAAATCCTAAATGGCTGGTAGAGGTATATGACTTGCTCCTCAGACTGCATGAATCAATGGAAAGATGCCTAAAACTCCAGTGGGGTGTGAGTTCCACATCTGCAAAGGAGATCAAGAGCCATGGTTTTGCACAGGGTTGTAAGAACCGAGTGCCCTGATTCTGCTCTCAGTTACACCATTTTAAATCAAGCGGTACTCAGCGGTGTCATAACCCTCCACATCTGTGTCAGACCCTGTGTTGCAAGGGCAGACTCGATGCCAAGAATGCAAAACAGATGTTGCTTTCCTAATGTTTTCTTGTTGTCATTTAAGTTGTTTTCATGGGGTTCTGTTTGGATTTTGGTGAATGAAACAGGTCGACAGGACTTTTCAGAGGGCAGACTGGAGGAATGCTTCTGCATCTTCCTTTTTAGTTTGCATGCATGTGTGGATATGCACAGACTTCGAGTTACAACTGAGAAAAATCTTTTTTTCTTTAAGCTTCACTTGAGCTATGCTCTGTTCCCTTGGGGCAAAGTGAAAGGTAGCTATTTGCAGATGGGAAAAAGGGCTTTTGTGAACAGCAAAACTGCATCATCAAACAGCTTGAGAAAAAGATTTTTTTGAAGTTATTTTTACTACTATTTTAAGAGGAAACGGGGATAAATACATCTTTTTTTGCATGTTGACTCATTAACAAATTTAGCAATAAACACTTTGTAATTAAGTCCACTAGTTTACTGCTGTCCAGAAGTTTCTCAATACTCTTTGCACAGAAGGTTTTGGAAAACATGGAACTAAGAAAAGTCAAAGGCAAATCCCAACAGCGTGCTCAAGCAAATCTAGCCGAGGCTTAAACTCACTTCTGAACACTGAAATTCGAGACGCTGTATCGAATAAGCAGCTCTTTTTCCCTGAAGAGAAGAAACTGGGTGTAGCTAACCTAGTGCATAATAGGTTTATTCTCATTCACAAAACAGGAATTATTTTATGGCCCCAAAGTAAAACTAGCACAGAATATACTGGCAGATTTGCTGCAGATGTGTGTTGTGACACGTATGCAGGGAATCTGCTACTAATCACATGCTAAGATTTTAATATTATGTAGGGTAATGCAGGCAACCATTATGGTGAAGGTTCTGGATTCATAAAAGCCTAACCCACAAATGGGTCTTTTAAATTTAATACATTTGAGCTCACTCACACACTACACCAGTTGAACTCCCTGACTCACACCCCCCAGCTTCCCATTACATACATTTATTTCATTATCTATCGTGTGGTTTTGTGCTTCTTTTCTTGCAACACACGACAGTTGTTGGGGAAAGTGCAGCTTTTTAATATTCCTGTTTACCGGACTATGACAGGAATGTTCTTGTTAGAGGCGCTGTTTGTGAGACCCTTGGACATGTAACCAGCTCAGGAATTGGTCTGGCTCAAATGCTGGAAAAGCCATCCTTCACCTGAATCCTTCAAAATTTGTGTCTGAACATAACTAGAACCTATGTATCCACAGCCAGGCTAAGATTGCTACGGACAATTATACCATGGAAATGCATTATTCTGACAAAGCAATCAATCACGTTATTTCTCACAATTTCAGTTCACCCCTAAAATTTTCCTTACCTCCAAAGCCAGCTGGATATTATATTACCAAAGCTGTTGAAAGGGTGTAACACTAACCATGAAGCCAAAGGCCACTAAAACTATGCAATGCATAAATTTTTATTGTTTGCTCAGCATTGAAATCTCATTAGGGCTCATAACTCATCGGCGCACTGCAAACATTTGCATCTGCTGATCATGAGAACTCAGATGGAATGTACACCTTTGGCTAATTTACTTGTTATGTTTTTAGATGAGACCGTGTGTGTTGCTTTTTGTTTTCTTTTTAAAAAAGTCCCTATGTGGTTGTGAGCTGAATGTCCACTTTTTAAGCTAAATACATTAAAACTTTTGTTTGCAGTTTCTCAAGGTTGTTCTGTTGCTGGCAATGTTCATGATCATCATTTTACAAAAGCTTCGTTTGACTTAGTATTCAGGATAATCATTGTTTGAAAACTGTGCCCCATAGAGCATTTAGCTTCATTCATCCTTTCTGCTTTATGCAGTCACATTTTAATTAGATTAAAATTTGTCCTCCAATTAGCTTTCATTAAAGTTTATAGATTACAGCAAAAATCTCCACTGAGTTGTGCTTCAAAACTGTGCCTAAAGTTTAAAATTAAATAACTGTGCAAATGAAGTGATTATGAAGATTATTACTATGCAAAAAACATCAGTCGCTTCTTGGTTTACTTCTGCATTTAACTCTGTAATGTATTTTGCCGACTTCAATACCTCTGTGTTCTCCAGCATAGTCATCATAATAATACCTTACAGTTACAGGATACCTTTCATTCCTAAGGATCCTTAAGGGCCTGATTCTGCAGCCCTTACACACACTAGTAGTCCCGTTGAAGTTCTTGAAACTATTTGAGCAAGTGCTACTGGCTGCATGTGAACCAGAACTCAGCTACGGGTCAAATCCTGCTCGCAGGTACCCACGCAGCATTACTGCGGATCCGCGCAGCCCAGAACGCAAACGAGATAGTAACGTCATGTAAAAAGTCCTTTCACCTACTTCTGGGTGAGATGTGGCAGCTGTTAAATGGTGCATGGTTACAAGACTCACCTCTTTAAACGAGGGTGCGAAGACAGATACTTCCCCCTCCCCAGCTAAAACTGCAGAGAAAACTGAGCATGTAATTATCCAAAGAGGAAACGACTCAGTAGGACACTGGGGCTGCATCTCTCCTGTCACTCACGTCTTCGGATGCAACATTGCCAAGTATCAGATGCCCAGCTGCTAATACCTCCTGCACATGCAAATTCACCGTGTGCTGAAGGGAATATAAAGTTTATAGTTTGCCAGGCTGATCCTACAGACATTTTATTCTGGAGCAACCTCTTGGTGGAACACATGGGATTCCACGTCGGAGCAGAGCTCCACAGAAATGGATCTGTTTGCAGGAAATTCTCTTCCAATAGCAAGAGCTATAAATATATACACACACTAAAAAATAAAAAAAAAAAAAAAAAAAAAAAAAGGAGAGAGATGCAGCCAACATCTTAAAACTAAAAATAGAGACACTTGGGTTACAAAAACAGGGACCTGTCTTAGCTCAAGCAACATGTTTCTGATAGGAGGAACATAGTCAAAAAGAAATACTTTAGTACAAGTGAAATGTAGCTCATAAGCATAAGAGAATAATTTCAGCAAAATCTAGGATTGTAGTAAGCAGCCATTCCTATTTTTCATGTGCTAATTGGTTGAACAATCGTTAGTAAATCTTCCAAACACTGAGGTCACTAGTGTTATTCCCACTTAGCAGATGGAAAAAAAAAAAAGTTTAAGGGTGTCAAAGGCTAGAGTGGAGTTTATAGTTTAAATGTTCTGACTCCAAGCCCTGTACTCAAGCCAACACCATGTTTCCAAAGCATCCAGCAGCAATACTAATTTTAGGAGTCATGCTCAGGTCTGTCCCTTCCTCCCCCTGACCCCACCTCCTCTTGGTGTTCATTTCTGCCATCACGTTGCAGCATGCCAACCCCAGTCGTGCTGACTCAACAGTTTGTGGGTCCATGTGATGGGTCAGATCAAGCAGTTGATCCAGGATAAAAAAAGAAAAAGAAGAGGGTGGGAGAGGAGAGCTATTTTACTCTGGATCAATTCCATTTCAAGACATTGACTGGAGAATAGAAGCACCCCTGAAAGTGAGAGAACAGCTGGATGCAGCATGAGGGCAAGAGTGAGGAGTTCTGGGAGCAGGAGTCCCTGCTGTTGATGCTGAAGGTTTATACCACAGAACTGAGGTCCAAACCATCCTGAAATAATTCCATTTTAATGTTTTAACTCTTTTGTATCTCTCCTCCCTTTTAACTTCCTTTGTCTGCTGTGTTCTGAAGAAGACCGTAGCTACTCCCTGCTACGTTTGCACAACAAATTTGCACGAGGCAATTCAGAAGCTGGATGCATTTCACTTTCCCCAATTATAATCTGGAGCACCAAGCAAGCCTTCTCATTTACATGGACTATACTGCAGAAATACTGCTCCATTTCCTCAGTAGAACTGTCATGTTTCATAAAATACAGACAAAATAGTCATGCTTTATGTCAAGGGTGCATTTACAAATAGTTTATAAAGGATTCACATGATAACCATTTATTGAGATACTTAATCAAATTTAAGAGAGTATTTTAGAATTCTACAGCTCAAGCAGTTGCATATAATCCTGGTTATTGCTTTCTACCTTATATCCAAGCAATGGGTTAGATAATTAGGGCTTTGAGGCTCCTAGACTAAATTAATCAGATCCAAGAATCAGATCTTTGGAAGTCATTAGAGAGCCTGTGCCATGATTTAGATACTTCAAGGCCCTTCAAAATCCTTAAAGGTCCTCATCACTCTGCACATGGGACTTCTGTAATTTTAAAAAGCTGGCGAAGTGTCATCTGAAAAGGCACAAATGCTGAAGTAAGTGCAAGAGCTGAGGAACACATCTTTTCTTCAACAAAACATCAGCATCATGACAGGATGCTTAAAGCTTCAGTGCTTCATGATGGTTGTGGAAAACAAAAAAAAACGAACAATGGAAGCCTTGAGGAATGCTAAATATATCTGGTATCCTCACAAACTACAGTCTGCTCAGAACAGAATAAAAAAATTACTTCTTGTGACTTTATTCAGTCGCTTTAAGCAGACTTGAAGCAACGCCTTCTCTTTTTAATGTTTTTTGGTTGTTTTTTTTTTTTTTTACTCGGTACTGGACATATAGAATATTTTTAATGAAGAAATAACCATAGATTACTTTTTATTGTTGTGTGATTTATAAAGTTTTTTAAAAAAAAAAATCTTGTCTGGAAGTATAGTGTATTTGGTGCTATTTTTGCCTAGGAATGGAAACTTGAACTGGAAATAGAGTCATTCATTCACACTTACAGGATGACATCCCGTTGACAGGCATGCAAACTTGGAAAGGTGCTACTCAGTCACTCTTAAAATACTACACTATTTTTTTCTTTCTAAGCTTCAATTAAGTAAATGCTAAAGAGGGATCAGTACTTCATTAAGGCTAAGGGTTCATCATCATTTGCAAGAGATCGTCTTTCAGAAGTACAAAGACAGAAAAGTCAAGGCACTAACTACTAAATAAACTGTTTTCACAACAGCAGTGGCACCTTCAAGTCCCTTTACAGCAAGGTGCTGTGCTGCCAGAGTTCTGCTCATTTGGATTTTGATTTTAAAGAGTATTTCCCAGTATGGTCAGAAAGGTCATCAATCCTTTCTGCCAAGCAGTTGGTTATTTGTGGTGGGTTTCCTCTTTTTTTTTTTTTTTTCAGTTCAGGAAGAACGAAAATCATAACAGGTGTGAAAATACAGTTGAGGTACATACATTCACAGATTCTAATATAGCTGGAATGCTGTGTCTGCTAACGAGCCCTGAGCAAGTGTCTGGGTCTGGCATGCTGTACCAAACAAACTACAATTACAGATGAACCAAAAATAAAACAAGCAACTTTAAACCTCCTGAATTGGTGAGCCTGTGCCTCAGAATCATATTTGCACTTGCTCCCATAGGCTCACTTCCAAAATACACCCAAAACTGGAAGGACCTTTCTAATGGGAAGGAAGGAAGAAAAGTTTCCACTTGTGATCTGGCATTTCAAAATGGCAGAAAGAAGAATGGACCCTGGAGGGTCTTGCCCCTCTGTGTCAACTTCCTACAAGAGCAGCTCATGAGACTTTGGCTTGATAGTATCTGAATCAAAATGTCAGGACACAAAATCCACACCATAAATCGTGCCTTCTGGAATCCTGGTACATAATCCTCTTGGCTTCGTTTTCTGTTGGGCTTCTCCAGCCCTGTGCATGCCACTGCAGTACCAATAGAGACTTTCCCTTTTTTTCTTACAGAGAAAACCTCAGCTAGCCCCAGATTTTAATTATTTTAAACGATGCGCTCTGTAACTCCATTTGCACCAGCTTCCTTGTTTTCTGCTGGTTCTAAAAAAGCCTTTGACCTGCTGGTAAGAACACCATTTCTATTTCTGTCATCCCAAATTAACAAATGAATGAGGAGAGGGAAAACTCCCGTCACTCCAAACCTTCACCCTCCAAGTCCCCCCGCCTCATTGCAGCCCTGGTGCTCTAACATAAAGCAAGCATTAATGGGCTGAAGCTTCAATGGGACATCAGCACTTGCTTAAATGATATTGCAAATCATGGGTGGTGGTCAGGGAGAGCAGGTATTTGCTTTGTGCAGTCCCTTAGGACACAATGGATTTATGGCCGTCAATCCTAAACAACACCACTATTGTCTCTTCACATTTTATCTGCCTCTATTATTCATTTACGTTGATTTTGATTGATGAAGACACTTTAAAAAAGGAAGGGAGAAGGAAGGAGGAGGAGAGGAATACTTCAACTGTTTGGTCTCCAGTTCCTGTAAATCTACAGTTTATACTACAAGAGAATTACTTAAAATAAATGTTCACCTTCACGTTTTGGGAAGGATTTTTTCCTTTGACCAATCTCTCTTCTTTCTGCAAGACTGTACGTGTAAGTGGGGTGCAAGCTTCCCACACGTCTAATCATTGTAGAGGCAGCACATCATGCTGCAACCAGCCGGGAAAATCCATATTGGTCTTCTTAATGAAAAAATGTTAAGACTTCCGTAAAACCTCTTCTATATATTCACTTCCTATGCCACAGCTAATTAAATTTTAGGCTGGTTTGATATGTCAAAAATTGCTTGGATCACGGAACTGAACCCAGGCAGAGTAGATAAAATTTCTTCATTCCAAGTGAAAGCATCTGCCAGAAAGCTACTCCTCTGACTGTGTGGAAGTCATAAAGAAAAGGCGCAGCTTTGGCTTGTTTGCTTCCAAATATATGGTATTTACTGACCTCTCATTAAAATATCCTGACAGAATACAGATTATGAACCATCCGATAAATTTCTTTCCATGGGAGGCTACGTCTGAGGCCTGGGGGTAAAGAGATTCCTGAGAGTCGTTTAAATTCAGTTCACTCCTCTCAAAGTTTTAAATGAGCTTCTGAGCAAGCACTACAAACTTGCCAAGCTCTCTGCTTACTTATGGAAAAGAAAAAAAAAACCACAAACCAAAGAAGAAAGAAACAAAGAAAGAAAGAAAAAGACAGACATATTCAGCACATGTTTGTATCTCTCCTTCTCCAAGATCTGTCCCAGCACATGTTGACTGCAACATTCAATCGACTGTCTGTAGCCAAGGGAAGCCCAGTACCCTCCTCAATATTTGGCTGCAGGATTTCCTTTCTAGTTCCACCCCTTTTTACACTTTAAATAGTATGAGCTAGAATACAGTAAGACAAGCAGTGGGAAAAAAAAAAAAAAAGGACTGATAAATTGATAATAAACTCTCATTAGATATCAGAGTCACCACCACATTCAAAAATCAACCCCTCTATTGAAATTTTTGTGTCTAACATGTTTGTGTTTTAAAAGGGCTGCAGACTCAGGAAGAGAGCTTTGCTCTTTCCTAGAATTTTCGACAATGTGGGGTTAAAAACATTATTTGGAGAAAGGAAAGCTTGACTTCCAAGAACAAACAGGTGAAGGGAAGAAGAGTCTGTGGAACTGCTGAATGCACAAAAGTCTGCTGCTTGACCACTTGGTTCGTTTGAGAAAGCATAATTACATCTGCCTTTTTTTAATATTATGTGGTTCTTATTATTACTTTCTGTACCACCTTTCATGTTTCAAGGGAGTAGGCTGCTGCTAACTGGTGTTAGGAAGAAACTCATTCTAATTACACGGTATTTTGGCAGAGGCTGTAATGGCAACTCCTGGAGACGGATGCAAGAATGTGTGCAAAATCAACCAGTTCTGGTTTTGTAACTCACATCTTTGCAATTTTGACTTTTCAAAATGATCTGCTCTCAATACAACATGATTTGTCAAAGGCTGTCATATAAACGATAAAACTCTCAGGAAATAAACATCTCTCCTCTAGTAGGTTTGTGTATATTTCTGCAAAAGAAAAGAATTCTAAAAGTAAATAAACACATGGGAGGATTAGAGAAGAAATAAACAAAAGCATTTCCTCGTTTTAAATCTAAGAAAATAGGAGCCTCTTTGCAGCTATTGCCAGGAAATATTACTGCACAGAGGTGAAGTTTGTTCTAGCTAAAATACAATTTAATGCTAAGACATACGGACTTGCACTCACACATACATGCACACACAGACACACACACTACACGTACATTCCCACCCAAAATTTAAATCCAGTTTCTACCATGCCATTATGGATTGATGGGCAGAGGGGTTTTATACCACTTTGGAGCAACACAGGCACAGGACTCCTTCTTGCAAGATGATAAAGCTAATGCTGAAACCTTTTAGTCCTAATGAAGGAGTTTACAGGGTTCTTAATCCCTGCACCCCACCTCACTTCTCCCATGGTTGTGCTGAAAGCTTTAAAACAGTCCCCAGTACTAACATGGTACAGAGCCTGTTGAACATGCTGATCTGCTCATGATTACTCTTTGCCACTGTAAAACAATCTAACTCCTCAAGTGAACGGAGTCTGTAGCAACAATGGTGTTATTGACTTGTTGCTCCAGCTCTATTTAGTTATTACCCTCGAGGCCACAATCAATAGACTTTGCACCAAGTCAGCCTAATAAATCCCAGGCTTTCACTGGAGCTTTGCCAGGAACTGCTAGAAAATCTATGGCAGTCAAACACTTAGAGTATGAATAACATAGAAAGCTGTACTGACAGCTGTATAAATTAATTAACAAGGAATGTTCTTATTCTTTTAAGGAGATCATAATGCACGTTTACCATGATTTAAGGAGTCACAGGTAGAGCAACAGAAAAACTACCTTTGTGCTTTCATTTAAAATAAAAGTCAAATACGATTAAAACCAAAGCAGCTTCAGACTACTTTTTCCTCCCTTGGACAATTGGATGTGCAAAAATCTGCATTGGCATTACTGCTGTGGCCATTTAATTATTCCAAGTTTGACTTAAAAAGGAACCTAGCCCAGCAACCACTGACCACTTAGTGCACACAGGGCAGGCATCTTAACTTGGTAAATGTTGATTGCTGTGTGCTTGTGTTACTGCATCCTGCATCTGCAAGGGGGATTTCAATTGTGTTTGTAATGCAGTGATTAAAACAGAAACAAAAGGAAGGGGGGAAACAGTTGTTCAAGAAGTAAGAGGTCAGTCACTAGTGAATTCCATGTTCTTTCAGTTCCTCCTGTAACAAGCAAACATTCTGCAGACTCAGCCTGATCACAGTGTCCAGAGACACACTGAACCTACCGTAGCAAGAGCTTGGTGTCAGCCCTGGAACAAAAGAATCTCCTTTTTGCACGTTGAAAACAAATGTAACAGATCAATAGGCTCTTACAACTGATTTGTTGCCCCAGTGGTACTTTCTGGGAGAGTTCAGCTTTCCCAAGGAGGGTTCACAGCTTTGGTGGGAAGCAGCAGGTCTGGCACTGGACATGGTGCAGTGAAGGTGTACCAGGTGGGGACAACTTTCAAGCAGGGACAAATGCTTGAGAATGAGCTGTAGCAGCCTTTGCATTTTAGGGATGGAAAGGAAAGCTTGGACAACAAGGAATGACAGAGAAGACATGGGAAAGATGAGAGTAATCTGCCCCAATCTCACACGTGAGGTGAGGGAAGTCAGAACTGAGCAGAGCTTTTCACCAGTAACCAAGGTTACTGCCTGCTTATGGGTGACTGCGACCTAACATCTTACTAGATCACCTTGCCAAGAGGTTTAACCCATCCTGCTCCTGTTGACGGGTTCATGAGGGCCCTCTGACACACACCAACCCTGCCCCACCTGAGGGGGGGGCAGCAAGCAGACAGGGCACAGACACTTTCAGGTGGAAAACAAGGCGTGACCATGCTCTAAGGTGTCTTTTCCAACGTGCTTTGTGCACATGTTCTCATCCTGAAGATGGACCCTTCCACCTTGCACAGTTGGTCATCATATTTTTTTTCAAACAATTAGACTTTGAACAGTCATTTTGGTAGGGCTCGTTACCAGCAGAGAGGAAGAGACAAAGTTCACTTCACAGCTCTCAGTTCCTCCCCTCTACGGAAAAATACATTGAGTATCAAGTTTTTAATTCAGAAGTAGGGCTTTCAGGAACTTCAACAGTTCTAAGGGTTAATGAAGCAATTTCTATTGAAGTTTCCAACTTCTGTTTAAATCCTCCTGCCCCAAAAGGACTCATAAGCTTTTTGGGAAAAAAAGTTACACTTCTCATTGATAACCTGACCTCAAATTTTGAGGTTATTTCATTGGTACTGAACACTGCTCCTCCCTTTTCCCTTCCTTTCAATTTTAAATATGCCAGATGAGTTTGTTTTAAAATATTCCTTTCTGTACAGTCATCTGTAAAGTATATATGCATCAAATAAAATAAAAGAGTTGCTTGGGAATTAGGACATACATTCAAAAACAGTAAGTGAGGTGGAGAGACAGAGCTTCTGAGGGCTCAGTCCCATAAAAAAAGGCTTAATTTTCATTATCAAATGAATATCTGTCTTTTCGAAATATGACTTCTCTTTTATAGGGTCAATTTCAGCACCCAAAATTGTATCATCAAAAGCACTGTTCGTATCTGAAAATTTAGGATTGAGAATTCACTGAAATTAATTTGGACACAACAGGGAAGCACTTAGGGGCCTACAGCTCTCCACCTGGCAATGTACCACCCAAGGTGACCATATGTCATTGTCTGGCACCTTGTTAGTAGAATGGAGTTACTCTGTGTTTGGATAAAAAAAAAACCTAAACAGCTTCTGGGTCCTGGGTCATCCTTGAGACTTCTTGTGTTGTGTGACTATTTAATTCAATAACTTTCTGAATAGTCAGTCACTGCAAAATGCTGATGCAGTTTTTATAATGAGCTGAGACAATAATGTATATTTTTTTCCAAGTAACTATTTCAAATAGGATATCTAAACTCCCACACCTTCACTTTGGTTGTGCAAAAATGACTTCCCAGAACAGAGTTCAAACCTTAGCATTCATGCCAGTTCTTGACCTGGTAGAGGGACTTGGGATGGGTGGCAGCTGACAATGTGCAGAGCAACGCAATGCTGGTGTAGCTCAATGCATGGAAGACAAAGACTGAACATGTAGGACCTGCCAAAAGCAACAGTGTTGGATCTAGTGCTGGCATCCTTTTTCGTTCTGAGCCAGTCTTGCAGCAAGTCCACCATTCTATCAGGAAGCACTGTACTCCTAGAAGCTGCTTTGTTTTGCTGATGAGATTTAAAACTAAGCTCCTGGTCTTTTGGGAGTTGTTAAAGATCCCAAGATAAAAGTGAATCTCATTAGCCAATCTTAAATAACTCATACAGAGAGAGGATGTAGAAGCAGAAATAGCTGTTTATGAGCACAGCAATGTGGAATTTCATTAAGTTCTTGCCCATATTCTGCATCTGACCAATACAGGAGAATACAACTACAGAGACACCAAACGATTCCCAACTTCTCATTTTGCAGCATCTTCAGAAATGTTAATCATCAGCTTCACAGCACTATCCAGCCTCTTTGCCTTTTCTCCACTGTTCAGCTTCTTGATTCAGGCCCCCTTAACCTGACTCCAGCCAGCTCTGCACACAGCTGGCACAGCTGGCTTGTCCTCACCCCTTTTGTTTAAGCCACAACGTCTCCCTGGCTGCTTGTCCTCCACCAAGAACTTTATACAGTGACACCCACTGAGCCTGAAAGTTTCCCAGTTTTGGTCTACCATGCATTTACACTACATATTTCCATTTTTTGGTAAGACTGGTAACTTTTAGCAATTCCAGGAAAACAAACAAACAATTTTTTTAAAGAGGCCCCAATCAAGTAGGCTAAAAACCTGATGGATTTTTTTTGTTGTCTCCCTTCCCTGTTCATTTCACTGCATGCGACTCCCTCTCCCCTCAACATTCTTCCTTCATTTGATGGTCTTAAATTTAAGCGTGGTAACAACTGTCCTTATTAGTGACAAATAACAATATTTTTCTCTAAGTACCTGCATTTCTTTACTTGTACATGAAAAATATAGCAATTCCTAGGCATACAGCCACTGCAAGGTTGAACTTCCATGAATTGCATTACTCTGCAAAGCACTGCCTGCTGCACTGCTCTGTGTTGCTTCTGCTCCTTGAAATAATCCTCTCTGGAATGGAGTTTTGGATCTTGGCGGGTGATAATCCCAAGAGGTACCACTGTGGTAGCCAACTACCCATAACCAACCAATAAACATAACCTTGACAAAGCATCTTCCTCCTCTTTTTAGTTCTTTCATTTTCATATTCTTGAGGACTGGCCCAGGAACTCTGGCCAGGAGTTGACAGCTATATGATAGCACAGGTTTAGAGGATGAAGAGTAGAAATGGAAATACAGAACAGTTGAAAAATTACACTTTAATTAAATTTTCTGAAAAACTGTCCCATGCTTAAATGCACTTTGGATGAAGACTATAAAAGTTGTACAGCTTCTCTGGCTGGTTTTTGAAACTCAGATGTGCGCTATCTCACTTTAATCTTAACTGCTTCTTAAGGTGATAACGCTGAACAATGTGGCTCTAGAATAAATAGGCCAAATGAGAAGCAGAAAACATTTTTCTTTCCAGAAGATCTACAGAAGTATAACAAAAAGAAACACACTTGAGCACTGAACATAAATGATAACATTGTATGGGGCTGAGTTTTTGGTGATTTGTTCCTTTCTATCAAATGTTCTACAGCTAATTGGCTTTGGAAAAGAATCCGTGCAAAGCTGGTATGGCCCAGCCTGCTTTAATTGGGGTGGCGCCCACCAATAGTTTCTCAGGAACAGGGTAAGGCATCCTCCCTCCAAGTAGGGCTGTTATTTACTTGTGTTGCTTCAAAATTCTTCCGTCATGATAGACTGGATCAACCCAATCTAAATGTTTTGATCTGTTACATATGTGGAAAATGAGATACTGGCACAGGCACAAAAAGCAGCTGCTTTCTAAGTGCAGCGTCTTAATGACCTCTACACAGAGCACAGGACAAGAGAATTAGTCCTCCACCAATGGAGACTGCTTTGCCTTCCAGTCTCCATGAGACATGGGAAAGGAAACTCAATGCCTGCTTTAAATGATGGAATTAAACTAGATGTAACTTGCAAATTGATTAATTTTCTCAGCAGACTGAGATTGATCTGAATTTTCTCTTCTGTGCTGTAAGTATTCTATGCTTGTCCTGAAACAAGTAAGCTAAAATAAATTAGTCAGTGTGGAATAAATTTAAAGGGACACTGACAGGTCTAATTTAGTGCCAAATTGAGGATAAAAGTAAGAACAATACAAAATAAATATTAAAAAGTCAGTCTGAAGAAAAGAAACACTTCTGTGAGATTTCTTAAATAATTTCCACGTAAACAATATTCACAACCTGCAATCAAGTTCTGTGGTGAACATGAAATTTCCTTTCAGCTAGGTGACACCAGCAAGTCCACAGTAGCTCTTCAGCACCAACCACCAACAGCAAACAGACCACAATGAACAAATACAATATTTCTAACCAACGATCCAAGGTCAGATGTTGACAGTTTAAACACATTGCTATCTTGCTAGCCTAATATTTTAGGGAACATCCAGAAATATTTAAAATATTTTAAAAGGCTCTTACAATAACAGAAAATTTGACCAGTGCTGGTATGATTGCTTTGATCCAGAGGGCCACATTGTCAGAGGTCCTCCTGTATCAGTGCACCAACCACTTAGGTGGTAAGTACCCACCTACTTAACCAGCAACTTCACCCACTTGCATGAATTCTGCAAAGAACTAGTTCTGGTACCCTGAGACCTGACTCAACGTGACTGCACTAAAACAGGGGACAAGAGTTCATTCACATCCATTTGACAAGTACTGGAACCTAACTGGTTTTGTGCTGATTTGAAACAGTTCCCCAATCTTTTTCCAACTTCAGTATCTAGCTGGACATATGTTAAAAGAACCATTTTCAGATGAGTTCTGTTCCAATGCACTTTCTCACCTTGCTTTTCATTCCTTCTTTGGTCACAAACCAATTTAAAGCTCACAGCTACACGGGGTGCATTGAATGCCATGTGACTGGCTGCAGCACCTCCTGTGATGGGAACTCAGGAAAACATGCATGCCCTCCTTGCCCTTGTATGGAATAAGACCCATGGCATCCATACCATAAATGATTAGCCACCCCTCATTAGATCTCAAGTTGCTAACTGAGCTCAGAACATTCACGTCCTATTTTTTTTTACAAGACACTTTAAAATAGTAAATAAAAGTTGATGTCTTTGGTTTAAAAAAAAAAAAAAAAAAGACAAAGGAATGACAATAGCTATTGAAGTTCCTTGTAGGAGAAGCAACACAGAGCACAATCGTATCTGTGGCTGCAATAAATCAGCATTTAAAAGAGTTTAATAAGACCATTGACTAAAAAGGTAGAATAAGGAAGTGTTAAGTTAGTTCTTATAGCAAGAAGAAAATTGATTATAACACCCCAATGGTGATAAATATGGTGATATCAGCTGTCTTGCTGTTTGACTGGATGAAATAACACGCATTTCACCAGCCTATGGGGTTAAAACCTAGAGGTGACAAATTGAGTTGGCATTAAGAATAATGTTAGCCTTAGTAATTTATTTATTTTTTTTTGCTCAAAAAGTTATTATATTGAGTGGGACAAAACTTACATTTAAAGGAAGGCTTTATTTGTCACACATATGATCTTAACTCAATAAACCAAACAAGGCTTTTCTCCCTCCCTAAATCAGGATAATAATGGTAGTCTTGTTTAAGCTGCTTGTTTGTACAAAAGCCTGTAGATATATAGACCTCAGGGTAATCCTATTGCTGAAAGTAAGACCTAAATGAAAACAAATCTTACCAGCAGATCTCCATTTTGAAGACAGCTCTATTCAAATCGGCTGTGCTGATTACACTCTGAGATAACCCGGCACACCATTTAAGGTTGATCACTTTAGCAAACAAGAGCTTTGCGTTGCAATTTTCTAGTCTTTCATTTTGCAGGACAGCAAAGACCTCCACAACGACTTCATTAGGGAGTTACACAACTTCAGGCCAACAGATTCTTCAGGGAGAAAGAAATAGATGCAAAAGCTCAATTTAAAAGCCTGTGTTAGATTCTCCGGCAATGCTGGATGCTAGAAACGGCTTTTTAGCAGTCCTGCATGTTGAAGAGCAGGTTCCATTATCTTTTTCTCCTTCATGCACACACTAATCAGAGCACAGAATGATGGCAGCTGGACTTTTTCTGGTCTAAGCAACCTCTACAGAAAACTAATGAAAATTATGTGCAAAACAATTTTGTTTTACTCCTCTCAAATGAAATACTACTCTGAGGAATAAAAAGTATCTATCAGGGATACAGAGGAGAGTGGGAAAAGGGGAAACTCAAAAGGGAAACATCTCTCAAAAGCCAACAGACTTTATTTTTCAGTGGGAAAAAGACTCCTATACTAGCAAAAAGTTGGTGAGTACTTATCTTCTGCAAATACACTGGCAGGGTCACCCACTTGCAGAAGAGAACCGATAAACTATAACGTGGTCAACTTCCGTTTTTCCCCATCCTCCACCCTTTTCTACCCAAATGGATAGAAAAAGTCCCCACTGAAGAAGCAAAAGGGTTGACCCCCAAGGGTTGATTGACGGAAGACAGAGATCGCCATCATCAACAATGCCTTAAGCAAGTCTTGCAAACCCTGTGACCCTCCCAGATCAGTCTGGAATCTTTTCTTAAATCCCTGCACATGGATTTCTTTGTGTTTTTTGCAGAAGAAATATTACCTTGGGTTGTATTAAGTTCTGAAAAGGATTTTCAATGGCAATTTTCATCTGCTGGAAAGGAAAACTCCATGCTATCAATAACCCCTACTCCCTCTACGAAGAGACTCCATGATAAAACCCTCTAGCCCATGGAGAGGTGGGAAAACTGCTGCCAAACTGCCTGGCCCTTCCCCCACTCCTCAACCTCTTCCATGCTGCACTCACACCAGGAGGAATGACTGGGCTTGCACTCCCCATTCACTGCAAACGCCATTTGCTGCAGCAAGAGCACAAGTTTTAACAAGTCTCCTGACTTCAATAGCAGCATTTACTAACACAACAAATGTCCACCAAATCAGGAGCTCTTTAGAGTAAGGATTACAGATCTCCGAGGAAAAATAAATTCTAAACAAGGGAGGTGATGGACTGACTCTGAAAGGACAGATGATTTGGGTCAGATGTGCACTAAAAGCTTCAAAAGTCATATTGCTTTTTCTCTTAAACCCTTTGTTTATATGCCATTCCCCTCTGGTTTCTACCTAAGATCTTACTTCTTCCTCTGTACCTGAGGCCTCCTATCCCCCTCTGTTTTCCTTCCTTGTCTTGTTCCCACTCCCATTTGCCATAAAGCAGTTTGTTTCTCACTCTTTTTGACTCTTTTGTTTACTCTAAATCTTTTAAAAGATTATTTCCTCCTCCTGCTCCCCTCAATAAATCCATTAAGTGAAGTGATTAATTCTTTGTGCCCCAGCAATGTGCCACAGCCATATTTTGAAAGACATGATGTGTCATTGCACACGGGGATGCAAAGGAGCTGAAAGAAGTGACTTTGCCTTCATTGAAGAGGAAGCCTGTAGCAGAGCTTGAATTCAACTTTCTGTCTCTAATCTTGAAGACAACACTTAAGTCACTGCATTGCTCACCCTCACAGATGTCTTAGGTCACTTGGCCCCTCTTGTTGTCCACTGACTGAATTTAAAACTGACACTGTGGGCTAAAAGGCTTTAATTGGATTATCTAATCTAGATAAGCATGGGACGTTACAAAACTTGCACTGATTAGGAAGATAGTTATTGCTGTATGTAATCAGAGTTACAACTCTTCTAATTCTGTATCCAAGACTGAACACGTCAAAGAAAAGTTCAAGGGTACCACGTGACAATGTACCTCCTCCTGTCCCTCAGGAAGTCTGACCCCAATTCTCAATATTAGACATTATCTTAAACCTTTCAAAAATGAGGCTTTATCTCCTTCCCAGTGCTTTCTTTGTTTGTATTAGCTACAATAATGCTAGATATTTTTGTTATCTACATAGATGTCTAATCCATCATTCAGTTTTGTAAATTCTTGGCTTCAGTGAATTCCAGTGGCAATGAACCCCTTAGACTGATCACACATTGTACAAAAAGGCAGGTCTGATTCTGGGAGCTAAGCCAAAGTGGGGGCTTTTTGGTACGGAATTTATAATTGGGGAATGAACATTTAAAAAAAACCCAAAAAACCTGTACATGTCTTAGCTCTCTGCTAGGCTGATGATGTGTCAGTTTCTTAAGTTTTCTCAACTCCTTGGTCCTGCTGTAGGTTGGGAGAAAAGGGGAGGCTGGCAATTCTGGTAAGAGCAATGCCATTGGAAGAGTGGTAAATATATTCTTTTCATACTTGACTTATGTATACATATAATTTGCCTGTTTCTTGACAAATGAATTTTAAGGACAGCATTGCTCGGTTGGCACAGCAAGGCTCATGAACACAGTACACCAGGGGAAATAAGAAACGGATTTTATTAAGTTTATTAGCAGCTAAAAACATGATACTTCAATGTTGGAAGTAAAGTAATCCACGTACACAATTTGAGTGGAATGAATATTTGGCTTCAACTACAGCTCCCATGTAAAATATGAATCCGGTTTCTCCATCGGAAATCCTTTGGGGTCTGGTTTTACACTACCTCGATCAAACCAAGAATTAAAGTTCAAGCTGGCTTCCATTCCCACATGGGAATATGACCTACATGTTTGTATCAGTGGTGCTACTCCTTCCACACCTCTCTTCATATCAGTATTTCCCCCAGCTTCTCTTTTTCTGCTTCCTTTCTTTTCTTTCAAAGTTAAAATTAGTTTAAACACTATATAGATAATATATTGTAAAGACACTGGAAAAAGTCTTTCAAAAACTTATGACAGAAAGAGCCACTTCTAAATGAGGTCCCACCTCTCCACCATTAAGTATTACCTATGGAAAAGGGAGTTCCTACTGGATACAAAAGAAGCAAGAAAAGATATAATAATTTTTGCAGGAAAATTCTGAAGCTCAACATCATTGCTCTCAGCCTAAACAACAGAGAAAATCATGGTGCTGCATGGTCACGGCCATATTAGAGAAATTGGACTTGTGTGAATTAGGACTTCTGAGTTGAGTTCTGTCCCTGTCCCAGATACCCAGTGTACCTCTTGGGGTTCCCTCTGCACCTGGAAAATGGAGGTAAGGCTCACCTGTTACAAATGGATGCTGCAAAACTTAGCTCGTATCTACAGTGCTCTGAAGCTCTTGGATGATGAGAGGTAGCTATATCTGAAATATTGTTCTTACACTCCTACTAGTTATACCTGCAATAAACTGTGGTTACACATAGTCACTTTGACATTACTTGAAGAAGACGGACCAGATTTCTTCACAGATCTCCCTCTTTGTACCCTGGGAAGCAGCTAAAAATCAGAAAGCAATGTTGTTGCTGCTGTTCTTTCTGCAAGGTTTTCACACCAAGACTATTGCTCTGATGGCTTGCCAGCTGTCTTGGACACTTCACTGTTCCTCAGCCAGAGCTGCCCTGTTAATAGTCAGGCCAGGCAGGCTGAGGTCTCTTAAGAGATCAGGAGCTGCAAGCAGTTCAGACCAGTTCTGCTCACTAATGTACCATGAACAGTCCTTCAGTCATATCACTAATGGTTGCTGTTACTTCTGTGAAAACTCAAAGCTTCTGATGAGCATTATGGGCTCCAGTCAGAGGACATCCCTCATCAACTGAGGAAGCAATGGCTCTGATAATGGAGTTCACCTTCCCCTTATTCCAAGGTGTGGAGGCTTCGGTAAATACTGTTCCAAAATCTACTGTTATGAGAACAAATGGGATCAAAATTGACAGATAAATTGGAGACCACATCTGGATACCAAGTGAAGTAAAGGTAAGGAGGTAGGAGGCAGCAGCTGCCTGGACTGGATGTTTCAGCAGTGGAGTACAGGGACACAATAACAAACTCTATTAATCACTTGCCTGTGTACAAGAGGGAGTTAAACCAGCTATCACATAAGCCATCACAGGCTGGGTACTATGGTGCAGCTCAGAAAGTCAAACAGGTAGTGATCATCCTTATCTGTAAAAGCAGCCATGTTTTAATATATAGTGCTTCACCCCACCCTTTTCAGAAAAGATTGATAAGTAAAATGATGAAGCTTTAATGAGCTTAATTGCAAATGCCTTATGTTCTTGCATTGTTGCCAAACAGCTACTTCAACATCCAGCAGTTTACTTAATAACTCCCCCCTCCTCCTCTTCCCTACCCCCTCCAAGCCCAGTAACGTAATTATTCTTGTGGCAACCCCCTGATTTCACTTTTCTTTATTTATTTCCCCCTCCCCCCGAATTACTGTAAATGGGTATCATTGAGAGGAGGGTGGCAGGCAGCTTTTGGTACAGGGCTTACCAAGGAGCCCTCCATCAAAGGGCCCTTTGTGAGCATGCTCTGGACCGAGGCCAATCAGATCATCTTGCTGTCTGTCTCTGAAGAAAATTCGCCCCTGGTATGCAAGCCAAGCCAAGCGCCGTAGACAGGGTGACTGCACTCCTAGTCCAACCTGTCTTAGTTGAGTGAAAAAATGCTGAAGGGAAAATTACCTGTTTGGCTCCAGACTGAATTAACTTTTTAATATACAAGTATGTTTATTATTTTTCCTTAAAAGTGCCTGCCTATCTAATATATTCATTAATGTTATCTGGTCAGTTCGCTTGAAATATTATGAAAAATGTGCAACTGCAATAAGGCTACAGTGCTTGGAGGCAAAGCAAGATGTATTTTCTAATTAGATGACAGAAACGGACATTGCTATTAACAGATGACAGAACGGAGTAACCTCCTTATGTTAAGGTTAGTGCAAACTAGGATGCCTTGCCCCTCATATCCAGCCTATTGGGAGAAGTGGATGGCCTTGATACCAACTCTCTACTGATCACCACAAATCCTCAGCATCAAACCCAGTGTGACTCTCCCTGAGCCAGCTGTCCAGCCCTGGCTCCCTGGTTTCTGAACTGCACAGCCTTTTCTTCTGCAGAAGGTCTTCCTGCTTCATCCTGCACCTTCCCAGCCTTGGGGCTCTTATAGTCCAACTGTCCTCTGCATCATATTCAGAAATCTTGCATTTTCACCATCCTTGAGCTGCTTTCCAAGTCTCTTAAGAGATTTGCCTGTACTAGTTGAGATTGTAGAAGGAATGCCTGCACCTAGCTCTTTCTCCCCTTCCACCGTCGACGGTCGGGCTGTCTTCTCCTCTGCCCGTCTCCCCCAGCCCCTGCTACTATCTCAAATTCCTCCCTTTGCTGCCACTTCCCCTCGCAGCTTCCTCCTGCTCCCTATGTACTCTTGACTCCTTTGTTCCCCTTTTTAGAAACACCTTGTAAGTGCCAGACAGGAATTTCCCGACACTATGTCCTGCATTAAGCAAGTGATAATGGCAGAAACAATGGAGAATTATGTCAGTAGGGTGCCCTGACAAAAGAGCAGAATTTAAATGAGAAGGCAGCTTTGGTCTTTGGAATTTGTCCACTATAAATGACTCTTCTTCTTTTATTAGCATGTCTAGTTTAAGTGGAACACATTGTAATTTTAAATGGACAATAATAAAGAAGGATCATATGCTCTACTCTTGCATGTGCACTTAACATTCCCTGCGGGTCCTCTCCCCCTGCCATCCCCTCTCTTTCCCCCACCACCGCCCTCCATATGTCTCACTATATGTAACTATCTTTTTTGTCTTGTTTTTCACTCTCAGAAGAACCAAAAGTTCTAATCCAGAGCCATGTAAAGTAAAAACAAAAGAGAGTGTGCAACTACAGCAAGCAGCTTGTGCACTGCCCTAGCTCACAAAATGCTTGTTTTGAGAATACTGTAGTTGATCTCAAACTCATCCTTTGTTGTTCCTCTCTGAAAAAGTAATCGACCCTCAAATCCCTATGTTCCCATCTCAGTCCTGGTTCAAATAACAACCTGCCAGGCTGCCTTTCAAAGCTGGCCATCACCAAGCAGGAGCAAGGCTACTTAAAAGTAGTTTCTTAAGTAGCCATTCTTTCCTATTACTACTCTAAGAGCTGTGCTGGTGTCAGTGTTTCTGACTATATGCCAGATTTTGCAAACTAAGTTAAAACAACCACTTATTTTAAGTCTGGTTCCTTGACAATATAGCCCCACAACCAGTTGAACTGGTGCAAAAGAAACTTGTGGCATAGGTAGAAAACTGTGGCCAACACTTCCATACCACAGCACTGCTCGTGAAAGTCATGCTCATGAAACTAAAGACTAGGTTTCCCAAATACCTATGCATTAAAAAAAACGAGTTGCCAGCTTTGTAGAGAGCTTTTATACTTATTTCTCTTCCTTGTATTTCTTTATAAGCTAATCTGAAAACTTGGGTTTCAGATGAGTACTTAAGTAAGCACTCAAAATAACAGCAACAAGTAAACATTGACAAAATAAATGGGTGTTGTGCAAGACAATCTCTCCAAGACAAATTGCAGGACTAGGTTCAGAAGTGTTCTCTGTAGGCCAGACATTGGTTTTTAATTCTGATTCTGACTGATTCTTTGACCATCAACACAGCCCTTACTTACCCCATGCCTCAGTTTTGTCATTGGTTATCAAGCAAAGTGAAGTGTTGTTAATAAGCCTGATCAAAGCACAAAAGTTCTTCTGTGGAACATGCAAGCCCATGCTAAGGGTTAGTGCTGTTATTATAGACAAAGACTTGATTTAAAAAGAAAGTTCTACTGTGCTCTTGATTTTCCTTCATTGGACTGTGGGTTACAGCCAGGAAGACTTACCATTTCTTTTTTTTTTTTTTTGGTTCCTTACCCCACAGGCTCATTTTTACTTACTTTAACTGATCAGTTTAACCAGGCTCTGAGAAAGTTACACCAAACACAGCATTGTTTTTCTTCCAGCAGTGTGCAAAAAGAGTAAGTTTTGCATAGCTTTTTTTCCCCCTTACAGTCTACAATAGAGCCAAGAAGTACTTCAGATCAGGTAAAAGCATA
This sequence comes from Hemiprocne comata, assembly GCA_020745705.1. NCBI lineage: Eukaryota > Metazoa > Chordata > Aves > Apodiformes > Apodidae > Hemiprocne > Hemiprocne comata. The sequence continues at coordinate 29,287,065 of CM036592.1, read as the reverse complement.
ATTTAATCATTTTAGTACCCTTACATCAAGCTGGCCAGTATCAAATGCTCTAATTTCTGAAGCATGCCTTGGAATTTTAAGGGGGTCTTTCTGGAATCAATCATTCTGGCACATTAAACAACCAGTAAAAAAACTTATTTTTTCTGCCATGCACTGATTTCTCATAGAAATTGGTTCTCTTGACATTGTCTCCTGTGCCAATAGTTGACAGTCGAGAGAATATATGTAAAAAGAGCCACAGACTAAGCAAGCTACAGATAGTAGATTACAGAGTGAAGAGCAGTCACAAAATTCTATATTAAACCATAAAAAAATGAAACTTGGCTTCTCTTAGAGATAAAGATTTCTGCTCTATATGCTGGTTTTCCATTTCCCAAACGTGTTTTTTTAAAGGATGCACTACTTGTAAAAAGGAATATGATGACTAATAGGTATTTCCTGTTAATTCTGCTTCTTGTAGGGATTTTTTCCTTGGTGTAATCTCACATGTTTGAAGCCAGGTGGGGGTTGTATGTCCCGACTGGAACCAGTTATGTGCATGATGAGACTAAGAGAATAGAAAATGCCCTTCGGCTTCAACTTGCTTGACGCTGTCTCTGCAAAAGGCTGATACAGAAATGAAGTCAATAATCTGAAGGCAGGATGCATCTCCACCAACTGTTTATGTGCTAGACTACCACAAGACATGGCCGCTACTGACCTGAATTCTGCTTTAGATTTGTTCTTTTTATTATTGTTTCATGGTCTGACATGAAACAACAGTGATAACCCACTGGTGTTTTACAGTCACTTGGGAAATTACCCTCCTGCATGCTGCTCTCTCTGATTTACAGTCCTCATAATGCTCAGACATCAGTGTTTGAGTCCTGTAGAAGTAGCAGCAGCCATTTCAGGACCTCCAAACCCTGCACAGAGGTTCCTAGGTTGTAGCTCCTCCTTTTTTGACTTCAAGAGCTCTAAGGTGCTTACAACAGAGCCCAAGTACACATTAAATACGAAGAGGAAAGAGCACTGGAACTACAAGGAAACACCCACGGGAAATGTGGTGTCGCAAAGTATCCCAAACTGTGACACACGCCTCATTAAAGCAGGTGAGCCTCTTCAAAGCAGTCACACAGGTTGGCCCAGAACCAGGGCCTTCACCACAACAGCATTTTGTGCCATTGGAACAGCTGCAGAAGTAGCTAGACTTTATTTAATTTCATTTTATTTTTAAAGGTTGTGGATAACCATTTGGGGATATATGTTTTACTTGTGTTCTGGAATAGGAACGTGAACAACTAATTCTCACAGAACTTCGGCAAGACAAATTCCTTAGCAGCCTCAGTTTTGGAGACAGAGACAAATGAAGTCAATATCAAACCCAGGATGTGGATGAGGAGCTCCTACCCCTGTGTTCAAACCACAAGATAATTCCTCTCCTTTCAGGCCCTGATCCAGAGCAAATCAGTTGGAGTCCTTCTATTGAGTTCTCAATCAGCGGTGTAATCACTTTAGCATGTGTCAGGATTAAAACCAGCCCTCCAAATAAGACCATGTCTACACTGCAAATGCCTCACTGATAAAGGAATACCAGCACAGTAAACAGACAAAGCATTCCTGGGGCGGTGTAAACTTACACTGGCAAATCTGCTCTTTGTAGTGGTATAGTAAAATCATCCCCGCAAGCAAAACAAGCACCATTTTGAGGTATAATTGCATCTACATGTGTAGTGTTTGCTCACTGCGAGGTGTCAGTCTGACCAGAACAGCTGTGCTGATAGAAATCTGCAGCACAGACCTGGCCTTATTTTTTTTCAAAAAAAGTTTTAAGTAATTAATAACAATCAACACTGACTCTCTACTCTCTGGTCAAAGTGGTGTCAGTTTGTCTCTTTAGAGGTTTACACAAACTGGCTGATTTCAGAAAGAGAAAAGAAAGGAATGTAACATGGTTACATGGGCTTGCCTTGGCTGGTATTTAGAAGAGGGTACAGCTATGGAAATCAGATACACTGCATGGAAACACCAGTTCTGGACACAAAGCTAGGCTTTGTGAGTTTACAGCTAAATTTTGCAAGACTCTATTCAGCAAAGTCCTGTAGTCATACCCTGCTAGTTCCAAAGAGGGAAGAAAATGGTGATGTGGAAGAGCCCTCCCACGGCCAGCCTCCCTCTGTGGCCACAATGATGCAGTCCCCCTCGCTGCAGGTACAGATATCCCTGCACCCTACATCTCACCTTGTGCTTTGAGAATGAGAGCTGGAGATGAAAAAAAAAACAAAAGAAGAAGAAGACAAGGAATACAAATGTAACCAGCTAACAAGGAGACAAAAAAGGCTTGTCAGTGACAAACTCTTAGCTGGGAAAATGCTTTTCCTGGGATGTCTTTGAAAAACAAGAAAAATCATAGGTTGTCCTAGAGAAGTTCCCTTCCACCCTTGGATTACACTGTTTGCTCCTATTGCCATGTTGGGTACAATGCCTGTTTTGACCATTTGTTAAGATCCATTTAAATGGCACCAGATTTAACTTGGTGATGTGAGAGCTGATAAAATTATGCAAGGAAATCCTAATTTAACAACCAATCCCTTGAACCACATTTTCTTACCCCCAGCATAATCCAATTCTGATAACATAATGCAAACTCCCTCTTTGCTGGTTTGCATATATCTAAAGCAATCACTGCTCTGTCTGCTGAGTCTCATCTTCACCCCTGCCTACTCTGCTTCCCTCCACTCCCTCCTGCACTCAAGCAAAGCAGGGTGTCTGATTTACTCTGCTTATTCTGTTGGATTCCTTTTTGCTGGATTCTCAGCAGCCAAAAGGCTTGTTTCCCTGTGATATCTTTGCCCATCCCTAGTCCTTCATTTCTATTATGTTCCCCTTCCCTCTGGGGTAACCTTCCTGAGTCTCCCTTCATCAACTCAAAGACCAGTTTTATTTGCCTTTTCATTACCCTCCACTGATTTACAGCTAAGAAACCTCTTCTCACACAGGAGCTGGAGAAGCCATCCCAGTGGTGCTACCACTGCCCCTCTGACTCCAAAGCCTCTAATACCCACCTGAGCACTGACATGTCTCTTTCTTTCCATACTGATACCCAGACCATCATTCTACAGCAACCAGTACTGTGTAAATCATCTTTTCCTCCCTTGTCCCCACAAGAGAGAATTAGTTAAATAAAGAAACAGAACTGGAGCCTTGGCAACCTCTTGTTTATTACAGATTTGGCTTGTTAGCTTCTATCTTTCTCAAGCTATCTCAAATGAATCAGGTACAAATTACTTCTCTATTCTGCTACTACTTCTCCATTCTACTCTCATCAGAAGCCTGTGCTTACTTGCTAAACAGGCTTCAAATTTTCTTCTTTAAAACACTGCACCTCAGTCCTGTATGAACCAAACAGCCACTGGTCCCCGGCAGGGACTGGGCCCTAACATCTTCCCTGCAGGAAGATGAAAAATGAGATGACTGTTTCCTAGCTGTGCAGACTTGAGAAGGAAACGTATTTTCTTCCCTGCCTTTTGCCTTATTGAACATGCTGCAGTTGTGATGACACATTGGAGGTGATTAGGCACTTGGTTTGGATGACACAGAACTTATCCATGGGGCCAGTAAAACCTCCATACAACACCTCCCCATGCATATCTACAGATCCTCTTGATTCCTACCCCAGCCTTCAACACCCAGGGAAGTTATTTATGCCTAAGTGCATTACCTTGCTGAGGATAAGTGGAGTGCAGTGAGCCAGCAGTTTTCTTCCACAAATGAAAAAATAAGTAAGGGGTTCTCAGAGCTCAGTGCTGCTGAAAACAAATTGGCACTGCTAATTTTGGCCTGACAAGTGCACTAAGGATTCTCTACATTTCCCATACAGGACAAGCTTATCAGTTCACACTTGTTAGTGCAAAAATCTCTTTTCCTATCTTTGTTTCTGCCACTTCTCTTATCCTGTCACTCTCCCGGAGTAAGTGTACTGGCTGGGCACTTCAGTAGCCATTTTCGCAAACACTCTTATTCCATTACAGAAAGATATTCACACGTACACACAAATGACAGTAGATTATCACAGAGACAGTGCTTATCACAGAGAAAGCACAAGACAGCCTAGTGTATCTACTGTACTGCATGCTGCATTACACAGAGATTATTTATTTTTCAGCAGCTTCCCTTCTAGAAGAGACAGGACGCATTTCAATTGAATTGTTAAAGAAAAAAAATATGATTCATTGCTGCAAAGGTAGCATTTGAAATTTCCTCTCACTTCTGAGCCCATGGGTCATGGACTTGACCAGGGTTGGAGTGTCCCGAGTTTCAAGTTTGGGGCTGTTAAACTGCCTGGCTATGGGCAGAGCATACCAATCTGCTGACAAATTATTTTACTTTCCAAAAAGAAACTACAGAAACAAAACCTGGCCAGTGATTTTGAAGGGAGACACCCTAATTTTATGGGATTGGGATTTGCATGTGGGAAGCAATTTACCAAGTTTTACAACTCCTGAGAAACTGGATATGTGCTGAATCAGATAGGAATGGGGTAAAAGGACTCTGGTGTACATAGGCTGAATTTGGTGCAGACCCAGCTATCACAAAGCACTGCTTGAAGCCCGAAGGTCTGTAAAGAAGAGCAGGGAGCAGGCTGGAGGTGGAGAGGCTTGCCGGAGAGAGAGCTCTTCTAGGTACTTAGAAACTTTGGGACCACAGGCATTCCATGGTGAGGGATCTCCATGGGATGTGGAAGCTTGTTTTATGCTCCTGTGGACCTCCTGGGAAGCTGGAGAGATTGTCTCCACCTCTCCAGGTGAAGGAAAAGCACAGAGGCAGCACGTGCGACATTTCTCATTCAAATCCAAACCATTCTATGGCACATTTCTCTGCTGAGTGAGTCAGAAGTACTAACCACGGATCCCTCAGGAAAGCAGAGGTCAAGCACTGGGCAAGGTGGTTTTCTGAAACTGGTTTTAGAGTGTGCTTGATCCAAAGCAATAATTGGAAGTCAAGGTGAGGCATTTTTCTTTAGAAGCAAATGAAGTTTTCTTTGTATGAACATTGCCCCTGCAGCCTGTTTGCTCTCCATTACTGAGCTTACACATGGGCAGGTCGACCATGCAGCCAAGAGGGCCACAGCTCTCTGCCAGCCCTGCCTGGGAAGGAGACACCCCACATTATGTGCAGGAGCAGCTCCACCATGCAGAGTCCTCTCAGCTGCACTGCAGCTGCTCCCCCACTAGTTCACTTTCTATTTTCACATTGCACATGGGGCAGGAGAAGGCAGTCTGTTTGCACCCCACAGCAGACACCTCTGATTCCATGCAGCAGTTCCCTCCTCTGGTACCTTCTGATAGAGAAAATCATTGCTAATCCTGCATGTGTAACACAGGAGCAACTTAAGGAGAGGATTGTTTTCCCATCAATACTCCGTTCCTTTTTTCATGCCCAGTGCAACACCAGCAGTTGTCCTCTACTGTAGAATTTGAACCGTGATAAAGTATGCAGTAAGTTTTGGTTGGCATGTAGGCTGATTTTGTATCTAAATGCCCTATCAGTGCACTATGTGGATAGTTTTAGCATTTGACACACAATTTTGAGGAGAGAAAGAAACATTGACAGAAGAGAAAGCAAGCTCTATGTAACACAGAAGAATTCAGTCTACAAGTCCAAGGCGGAGAAGGGAAAATTATTAGCCTGCTTTGTAAGCCTCTGAGATGTTCAGAGGATGTACAATTTACCAGAGAATTTCATAGAATCATAGATTGGTTAAGGTTGGAAGGGACATTAAAGATCATCAGGTTCCAACCTCCCTGCTATGAGCAGGGACACCTCACACTAGACCAGGCTGCACAAGGTGTCATCCAACCTGGCCTTGAACACCTCCAGGGACAGGGCTTCCACAACCTCCCTGGGCAACCTATCCCAGTGCCTTACTACCCTCATTGTGAAGAATTTCTTCCTGATGTCTAACCTAAATCTACCCTCTTCCAGTATAAAACCATTACCCCTTGCCCTATCACTACTCTCTCTGGTAAAAAGCCCCTCCCCAGCTTTCCTGTAGGCCCCTTCCAGGTACTGGAAGGCCACTATAAGGTCTCCCCAGAGCCTCTTCTCCAGGATCCCAACTCTCTCAGCCTGTCTTCATAGCAGACCTGCTCCAGCCCTTTGGTCATCTTCGCGGCCCTTCTCTGGACCCTCTCCAACAGCTCCATGTCTTTCCTGTGATAAGGGCTCCAGAGCTGTACGCAGTAATTAGGAATTACAGTTTAGAATATTTCACACTTTGCAATCCCCTGGCAGGCCAGCCTGGTTTGCACAGACCCTGGCTGCTGGGATTCCAGATCTCACATTAGGCCATTTGGAATTTATTCATATATGTCACACGTAATGCAAGACTTGCTTCAGAGACATAGGCAAATGACTTGTAATTGTGTATTTACAAGATGAGAAGTCACAGAAACCATGCTCACTGTTTGTCAACTTGTTCAAGGGAAATTGTGTAATGAACTTAATATAGCAGTTATCCTTTACCGAGAAGGTCAAGCTCATAGTTCCTGTATGTCACCACACTTGGCTGCTAATCACTTAGGAGAAAAGTAATCATTTTTATTTAAATTAAACTGTACAAAGTGAGGTCAAGTCTAAATTCAGACAACCTCTCTTTCTTCCAGAGAAGCTGCAAGACCCAGTAGTTTAATCCCCAACCCTTTTGGGGAAAAGAGGAAAAAAATACAAAACAGAAAAACAAAGAAAAAAACCCCACATTTGAGTGAAGGTGGCTAAACTACTTATCTCCTCATCACAAGCTGTTAAGGATACAGGTAGCTAAGCCATTCAAGACCCTTTCTTTCATCTGTTCCTGTGTTTTTCTCAGTTTGGATCCCACACCAAACTTCTGCCACTGGCGTTTTCTCCTCCTACCTTGTGTATTTCATCTCCTCTACAAATCACAGCAACTCATGAAATGAGGCAAAGGGAAAAAGTGACGGAGGGTCGCTATTAGACACAATGTTCTCTCCCAACCAAAGCCAGGAGATGGCACTTACAGAGATAATGTGAAAATATCATCATACCAGTGTGGTATGGAAACACACCAAGCCCTTCACACTCTGAGAACTGTTGATCCCAAAAGCCCCTCTGGATGCTGGTCCAGCACTTTAAAAGCAAACTACTTAAATTCTGGAAAGACAAGATCACACTTTCCCCTGCCTGTCCTTCCAAAATCTCATATCATATTATAATGATATTTTTTATACATATGCCAGAAAACTGGCAATAGCTCAGTTCCCTCCCCACCACCATTCTCCTCGGGTAGTCTCTCTCTAACTGGACTTTCTCTGCTGTGAATGAAGCTATGCCATGTTTTGTTTTGAGATTGTTGCAGAATCTGCCACTTTGGGATGTCTCTCTGGTACGTTAAGTTGCATCTGGTCACGCTCCAGAAGTGCATTCTGCCAGGTCAAGAGTTTTTCTTCCTTGGGAATTAATTATGAAAAGTTTTCATCTCCAACATGTACAGCTACTTCTTATTTGCTGCCTATATGCTTTTCACTTTCCTGTTTTTAAATGTGTTGGAAATGGTAACAAAAGAGATAATCTGCCTTTGTGGGTACTCCCATAATTAGCAACACGCACATCTGGATAGAGTTTCAATAGTCCACTGTTATTCAAACAATTTGTAATCACACAGACTGTGTAGTGAGCCAGCAGACTGGAGCATATAGCTTTTCATTATTATGTGGCATACAGTACCCATAACATACAAATAAACTCAAAACCTGCAGCAGCAACAATGACACATTCTGTGTGGCCTTATTCACCAAACAGCTCTCTAAGAAGCCTTTATTGAAAGATACAACACATCCACTAATTATTTGGGGCTGTAAGTGGGTAGGAGGTGCAGGGAAATCTTGCTGCATCTGTTCACCATTCTAAAAAGCCAAGTCCAGCAGCATTTATAGGATTTAAAAATAAAGGCTCTCAAAACCTAGAGCTCAGAGCTTAGTTACATGGGTGCGCAGTATCACAGAACATGTTAACAGTAGCCAATTTTACAGGATATGTAACAATACATACCAGCATAGCCAAAGGCAGGATCAAGCCCTTAAAATTTTATATTGTGATTTGTGCTCAAAGATTTGTTTCAGTCTGGATGCCATGACTCATATTCTCCATTCCCCCAGTGCTTTATGCCCTCCTTCCCCAAGACCCAAGCTAGCTTTTTTATTCAAATGCTCTGGATGCAGATTCGCTTTTTTAAGCCTAGTATTTGGATAGTTGCAGATTTCATCCTCCAACCTGTGCTCACAGGTTGGAGTCTCACATGAAATACATGAAGCTGCTCCCACAAGGACTATGAGACTGGCCTGTCTGGAAATGTTTACTGCCGAAAGAAAAGAGATTTATTCCTGCTCCTTGGCTAAAGTGTTCTCCTTTCAATGACAGACTGCTCAGATCTCCTCAGCGTAGGACCAAAACTAGGAAACCCCTCCTCAACTTGTTTGGCCCCTACACAGCTTTTCAAGCATCACATCTGAGCCCACACTGTATTGTTCAACAGTGCTGATCCATTCCTATGTGGTATTTCAGAAGTTTCAAAAGACATCTCTACTAGTTGATGACTACAAGACTTCATGTTAAAAATTTAATGTGGGGAGAATGTACAGTTCACTTAACCAACACTGGTTAAGTTAAACTATATAAACCTCATATGGTTTATGAGGGCTGTAAAAATTGAAGTCTGAAATTTCTTGAGTCAAGGATTGTTAAAGGAGCACATGTATCAGAGAAATGCTTTAGGCACAGAAGACAATTGCCAAGTAGGTGAACACGATTTAATGTTGATAGTCTGGCACTATCAGTCAGGAGTTCTCCTCCTGGCTCTTCTTGTCCATACCCTATCTGAATCAAGGAAGGCGTTTTAAATCTTTATAGACTTTTGGTTGCCCATTTACATGATGCAGAATAATACAACAATACCTGTGGTGTTACCTTTCCCTCAAAAAAGCCTGCCAGCCTTACTTTGCATCTTCTGCAGCTTACCTGAATGACTCTGAGTTTGGATGAGCTTGAAAACGTTTATTTCTAGCAGGAGGACAGAGTTTGTGTCCCTAGCTGTTGTGGGGACTCCTGGGTTTTGTGGTGACAAGACAAAAATAGAGACAATATTGAGCTTTCCAGCATGGCCTGCTGCTCTGGTATAAGAGATAATTCAGAGCATTCTAAGACCAGTATGTTACCCTCCTTCCCCTCTCCATATTCTGTGAAATGCTTTTGGATTGATGTTACATACATCAAAGTTTTTAAACTGAGTTGTAAATACTCATTGATTTATCCTTTCTTAAAAAAAAATATTGTGTATTTACACAGTCCCATTAAATAATAATTCTTCAACAACAAAAGCTGATATTCACCAAAACCTGATGCCTGCACATGGCACACATTCTGGCAACATAAACCCACATGGCAATTATCTGGGTGTTTTGACTAGCTCCCAGTGTTACAGATCTAGGTGGCATTAACAATAGATGTTTTCTAGACAATCCCATCTGTTTTTCAACCAAATACAAGCAAAGAATTTCTTCTCGTGTGTGACAACACATTCTTATTTCTCAGAGGTATTGTACAGCTACATTAATGCACGAGAAATGTGTTGAGGTGATGAGTTGAAGAACACAATGAAGGTGCCAATCAAAACTTAGAATACTGACAAACACTGAAGAAATTCAAACCTACATACAAAAGCTGAAGCTCAAGGCCCATGTGAAATAAAAAAAAAATCAAATGAGTTATCTTTGATTAAAAAGTTACTTTTTTTTTTCTTGCGAAATTTGAGTTTGTTTCATTTTTCAAAAGTAAAGTTACAATAGGCAACAAAATCCCTTGCACAAACTGTGCAGGGTAAGTTAATTTTGAATGTAACTAAACAATATATCAGCAAAGAATTCCTTTCAGCTTCCTAGAGACTTGTATATTGCCAATTTATAATTAGTTGCAGATTTTCAATTACTTTCTAGCTAACAAAACAGTTTCACTTGCATTGTTTACTTGCCACTTACCTCAAATTGTACCCAAATTGGTTATTTTAAAATGTGACACAGATTTTCAGGGCCAATGCAAATTCTATATATTTCAGTGTAACAAGCATCTGTATTTCAGTCTTCAGTGATAAAAGTGTACAGGTTTTGGCCAAAACTCAATCAACTTCATCACAATCTCAAAATGCCTCCTGTGCAATTTGTCAAAAGCAGATATCTTGGCAACAACACATAAAACTACAGCAACATATAATGAAGAAAACAAGTCTCAGAAAATATGCAAAGTTTGTTTTGTGTACTAATTGAAACTGGAAAACCACTGTAGGCAAATTTAAATTCAACAGCAGATCAAAGAAAATAACCATCAAAATATCATTCTGCCACCGTGCTCACATATAGTCCACTGCATTTGGTTTCATTCCTGATAGCCTCATTCATCAGGAGCATACCAAATTCAAGGTGCAGAAATTTAGGGGCAGAGTGACTAACATGAGTGATTTTAGTTGGTGTTATTCAGTACCAGGCAGACCTCAGCTAACTCTGATAGCTGATAGTCTTTATGATAATGCACCCTGATAGAAGATTTAAGAACTGGCTGTCTGCAGCAATACCCTGTGCCAAGAGATTCCTACTACCACGGGAGAGAAGTCTCCTCCACCCCCTCTCCTTCCATACATCCATTAAATACAGGTGACTTTTGACTTTCAGGATAAGTAAGTGCAAACCTCCAATCAGCCTTTGTTAAAGTACTTGTTCTGTAATTGAATAACCACTGGTTTTAATCTTTGCTCATCCAGAATTTCCCACTCAACATCTCTAATTGTTCTGAAAATTCTTCCAGTTTTGCTAGATGATGGGGGAGGACATCTGCTGTCTAGGCTAGACAGTTTCTTGAAGATAAGGATGCACCTGGCATGAAGCAAAACTTCCCATCTCCTTCTCAGTTATTTCACCTGGGGGAGTCCTCATGGACCTGAGTGGGATGGCACCAGTGTCACTTGCCTGATGCATTATGACAGATCCAGGGCTTACAAGTTCACTCTAACTGTATGCATATTTCCGTTGCATATATTTCTTTTACCTTTTCTGTGACAAATCTTAATCAAAACCACATTATCTGAACCAGTCTAGTTTTGCAGAGCTACTCTACTGGACATTTTATACTGAAATTTTATTTTATTCTTAAATTGGAGCAGGTGTGTGTTTTCCAAATTGCACTGGTTAAGATTAGGTGGTGCAACAAGAAGACAATGTTTTTTCAGTGGAGATGCATCTTCTGGGGGAAGCATTATTGCTATTGTTCACTCTATTTTCCTGTTTCCTCTTCAATAGAGTAAGACAGCACTAGAGCAGTCTGCATAACACAGATCCTTAATACTAACCTACAGTATTTCCTAGGGAATGTTGCCTAATTATATTCTATGCACAATAGCAATTTAATAAAATATATATGTTAAAAAAATGAAGTCTACAATTCCTAGCCCCACTCCTGAACACCCATTATCATCTCCTTCCAGCAGTAAGAAACAGGCATTTAATCTTACTTTTAACTTTCAGTCTTTAAATCAGTTTTAAATCCATGACAAGACTTTACATCCTTCCCCATTGTTAGCAAGATTCCTTAATTGCCTCCTTTAAAAGACTTTATCCAACCCTTTTGAAAGTTTAAATAAATTATATCCACTGGTTCTCCTTTATCCATTATTTGTTAACTATTTCAAAGAAATCTGACAGGCTATAGAAATCGTGCTGATTTGTCCCCATCATATTATCCTCACCTAGGTCCTTTATGACTTGATCTTTAGTCATTCTCTCAACCATATTTCTTTATACTGAGGTGCCTCCCAGGTTTATAATTTCAGGGATCACCTGTAACACCTTTTTAAAAGGAGGGGAACAATGTTGATCATCCTCCAATATAACTTTTTTTTTTTTTTTTTTTTAAATAACACACTGTCACCATTTGTTGGTTGCTCTGCTACCAGCCATGGTGATCTACATTTGTGAGCTCTAGGCTTCATTGCTGCACCTAGATATATTCTGGGACAAATTTGCCAACTCTGAAAAATCTGCAACTGGTACTGACACCATCAGCCCACCTCAGCAGCCGGAGTGGTTGGGAGTACATCCCCACAGTGCTCTGCTTTCGTCACTGCTGCTCTATGGAACTGAACTCAAGTAACATCTCAATCCTGACATTCAATACCCTCACAGGATGGATCCAGGCTTCCACTGAATGAGATAATCTCTTGTAACACTGAACTACGCCCTTCTTTGCTGTAGGATCAGTCAGCAACACAGATGAGGCTTGCAAAACTCAGAAGACAGTTGTCTGAAAGGCTGGTGCAAGAGTAAAATTAACTTGTGCAACAGAGGAAAGTAACAGCAATACTGTACCACTTTCCCAACAAACAGCAACATTTATTTCTTGAGCTTTAATTAATAATAGAAATAAGCACATCCAGACCTTTGTCAGACAACAGGTGAGGCAGCTAAGTAAGGAACGGAAATATCTATATTCTTTTTTAAACTTAAAATGCATAAGGAATGCAGATGCTATTTTGACAAGAGAGTGAGACCTAGAAACCTAGAGAGCTATTCTGCTCGAATTTCCTCCAAACTCATATCATCGCCATACAGATCCAATTATCTATTACAAATTAATTCTTCTAGTCCTTCCAGCACATTTTTTTATCCCTTTGTCTCTGTCAGAACGCTGCTGTCACTACTTGCAAAGAAAACCAATGGAGGAGGTATTTCCCCATTGCCTAGTGATGCAAACAAATAATCTAGCTTTTCTACACTCTCCTGCTCATCAAGCTGAACTGGGTTTGACAACTGGAATGTATTAATTAAACCCTTGCACATTTAAGGGGAAAAGAGTCACTCCGCCAAATAAAATGGGACAATAATGAGGACAGCATTGGAGCATCTCTACTGAAAAGTTGCCACATTTCTAGACATGTATTCATTCACCCACTCATCCCTCCCCCCTCCCCCAGGATCACCAGTTTGGTATGAAGTTCAGAAACAAGTATAACAGCAAGTAGCAGAGGAGGTGAGTGGGTTCAGTCTGTGGTTTTTTCATTTCCCTTACAAATGACATGAAGAATTGGTTGTTGTTTTTTTTTTTTTTAATGTATTGTTTCCTTCCACCATTCTTACAAAGGGAAGTGATAAGACTAAGAACAAGGTCCACACTTTGCCACACAAACACTCAGAATCAAGGCCATTTTGAGCTGCTCAGAAAAGGCAGAGATTTACCTCCCATCACATATGGGATCTCAACAACCCCCTTTTGGATTTTACAAATTAATTCCACTACGGAGTGCCCCTTACTTTTGTAGAGCTGCATGCAACTGAGGAAACACTGTTTGACTGTTCAGCTCCTATAACAACTGGACCTCAGTTCATGATAAGGGGAGAGGGAACACTCAAAATTCCCTTTCCTCCTTTCTAGCTTGTATGTCAGGACACCAGTTTGCAATCTAGGCAAGCCTAGTTGCAGGAACAACAGCACTGGTGGCGGACGGTCACCTGGAGTGATCGGCGCCCTCGTCAGATGGCCATAAAGAAAGAGTCCTGTCACAACATCCTCTGACAGCATTGCATGGCAGGGGTTTCCAGGGATAGCCTGAAAGGGAGAGCAACACACCAAACACTTGGAAACAACTAATTGCTTGAGAGAGGTTGTAAACTTAATAAGTAGGCCACACAGATCACATCTTTACCACCAACACATTGAACCACTTACAGGAAAGTTTTGTAATTCTGCATAATTAAGCCTCTTAATAATGTAGATTTCAAGACTACAGAGCCACTGCACTTAAGGTTGATGCTATTTTAATTACATAGAAAAGACATAATTTGGGAAGAAGCCTTGCAGTTTATTACATTTACTTCTGTCAAATAACTTATAATTGTGTGCCAAGGTGCCTGAGAAAAGTATTGTGGGTTTTTTTTTTTTGCCTTTTTTAAACAGCTTATGCCACTCGAAAAGGATTACTTCCTTTGTAAGTTGCTGTTTCAACTGAAGGGTACCAATTAATTAAGCCATTTACATAAAACTGTCTTGGATCAGCTACCTACAAAGATAAAGGCTGAAATCTACCTTCTAATTGAGCAAATAAAGTTTTAAGAATAAATATATGTTGGTAATTATCTGTAATAATACGAATTAGGGAAATTAGCTGATAAAATGAGTGTCAGAAATTAAGACTAAATTCGTAGCATCCAAATTGAACACGGAACAGTCTATCAAAAAAACATTCTTCTAATTTATCATTCATTTATTGTCACATTAAAGATGTTTATATCATTTGATGTCCTGCCATATCACATGATGCAAACTGAGAGGAGGTGCAAAGTGTCTGTATTTCAAGGGATGTGCTTATTCTGATTAGATTTTTTTCCTTTCTTTTTTGGTTTGGGGGTGGAGAGAAAAGAAAAACCTCTTTTTTTTCACAAATAGTCCTTATACACAGCAGGGAATGATAAATGACAACATTTAGCAAAATAACCTGGGGTACTGTAACGCACACAACCAAAAGTAAACTGTTTATTTATCTAATTGTATGCAATCAATATGAGTTCACAGTACACTGATATATCACATAAAATACGTATGGCTTTTGTTGCAATAGTTTTAGCAGGGGAAACACAACTTAGAGTAAAATCCTGGTCTCTCTAGCATTTAGCTACGATCTACATTTTCCCCCTCTATGCTTAAAAGAGAAAATTTTACAAAAACTTCTTATGGCAGGGGAGAAAGAGACCTACGCTGGAGATTTGCATTGCTGCAGCAGCACAGACAGACGGACCCCATGAAAAATAATTTTTATGTTCAACCTCTAGCACAGAAGGTGGTTTCTCATCCTCCACCTGTGTGGTGGTTCAGCTGATTAATGGTCTGACTGTGACAGCTGTTACACATGCAAAACTTGCACTGAAGCGAGCAGTGGGGTTTTTGTCTGCATAATGACTCGAGGACACAATTCCAAGTCACATCGCACGTTCTGAGTCAGGTCTCTTCCTTTTCTAATTATTGTATTCTTTGCTAATTGATGGGATACATTTTCTTCCAATACATCCCAACCAACTGTTCTTGCCACACATAAATCAACCTTACAATGCTAAAAATTTAATCTAGAGAGGTTTTGTAATAAAGCCTGCTCTATCTGTCTCCAGGCAGAGATTCAGGATCTCAGAAGCAGCTGAGACTGTGCATTACACATGTTGTGCCTGCACTTTCCAAACCAGACCTCTTAAGACTTATGAAAACATTTATGTATACAACTTGGAGTGCTCAGTGGGAGTGTGCATCTACATAACAAAAAGCACAATGGTAAGTATTCACAAGATCAGGGCCCAAATCCGCAAGAGATTTCACACTGCAAACAACCCAATCTCAATTTTTACTACTGCACAGTAACAGGACATTCAGTAGGGATTATTTGGTTTCTACAGCTGGAAACATTGCTGAGGAAGTTAGCTCTTCAGGGCAGAGGACAGCCCCACTCCTAATTTTATGCAGAGCATCCAGGATGCCCCTAGAAAATCTGAACAAACAAATACCTGGCAAATAATCACTTAATGCTACGTCTGCTGTCTGATCCTTGACTGCAATACCTCAAAACTTGATAACATTTTGTACAATCATCTGAACTGAGTTACTGAGCTGAACAAAATCATCTTGTTACTTCAGCTATACAGCAAACTTGTTCCTTGTGTGCAACCCCACCCTCTCCAAGTCCACAGCTGAGTTCCTGTTGTTGGACTTCCAACAGTTCAGCTCTGGACTTGCACGTTCTTCTTGTGCTCTTGCCTGCTGGGGCCCGAGTCTCTTCCCACCAGGAGAAAACGCTGGAGGCAGCTTTGAGCACGGAGCCGGCACCGAGCCTGGGCGAGGCCACATGGAACGTGTGCACACGTGTTGTGTGTGGGGGGGAGCAGGCTGTGATAATTAGGGAGGAGAGGCCAGCACTGCAATAGCCTGAGAAAAGATGAGTTGCCTACATCAACGGGTCAGACGTCAGAGGAGCTCAGTGCACCAGTCAGTGACCGGGAAATGGTAACAGAGCCACTGGCTCCATGCCAACTCTCATACTAAATCACTTTCAGATTTCAGGTAGCTGTTTCAGTGATTTCTTCAGCTGCAGTCTAAATATAACACTAGGTAAATGTAACAGGCATTTACCATGGCATTTTAAAAACAAAATAGCGTCTCACTTGCCCTAAGCCCCCAAATAGAGAACTGCACATCTAACATCATGAGCAAAAATTTAACATCTAAAGAGATACGCCCTCGCACAAGCATGCACACACACAAACCAAAGCAAAAACACCTAGATGGAAGTCCACAACAGAAGGTATTATTCACAAACTTACATAATGGAGAAAAGACTGTGTCACTTCTTGATCCAATCTTCACCACTATTCTAAAATTATCAGTAAAATAGGATGTAAAAAAACTGAAGCAATACAAGGGAACACTTGTTTTCTCTTGTCTTTCAGTGTTTCAGAAAATCCCTTTGCATTTTGTAGTTTCTCACAAAATTAAAAGGAAGTGTCATCCAGGTAGATTTACTGATCCCTGGTTTAACAAATACTGCACAGGCTCTCTGCCTGGAGAGGGTGCACTACCACCTACTAGAAAGCACTGCTTTCATACTGTGTTCAGCAGGTAGGGAATGATGAGTGCAGCCACTACAATGAGGACCTGTAAATGCATTGTGAGTGGTCATTTCTCAACAGTGGAAACAGAAGGCATACAAATACCACTCGCCACAATACAAATAACACACACAGACACCACCATCCTCCCACACTTGTCCATCCACCCTGCATCACAGTCCCTGGTGCGAACATGATTTGGTCCGTAAGAATCTCTTTACTTTCACCAGGAAGCTCACCTTTCCTCATTTACCTAAAGCTGTTTTATTGTTCTCCACCTCTGGTTCTAGAAAATGGCACCACTTTGCCAAATGCTTGGGAATGCATCATCTATGGAAGATGCCATGCTGAATAAAGCTCTGTTTTGCTTCACTGTACATGTGTCAAAAGGGAAATTTCTTCAGACACTAACAGCAAGTATCTTCTAGAAGTGACAATCCTAGTCTGAGGAGTTATTCAGAGGGTTAGTGCTGTGTTTAAAAAGAATGTCCACCCGTAGCAGAAAATCTAAAATATTCTCCTTTGTAGGAGTACTCAAGATTGATTTGAACAAGAGAAAAGAACTGCTGAGGAAAAAAAAAAGCTGAGGCTTTAACTTTACACCAAAAAAACTTTATACCATTGCACACATGTAAGGCTGCATCTCCAGAATGGTTCACTTCCCTGAAGTCTAACTAGAAGCTAGTCACAGATATGCAAGTTTTAAGGAAATGTCCATTTTTGTAGCTCCTGAATGATTATCTAGGTGTATCTATTGAGCTACAGGAAGGAGATGGCCTTATGAAGGAAGCTTAGGTTAGAATTGCTTATCCCATTGCTGCGGTTTTCTGTGATGCAACCTTTGGCTTATATACTTGAAACTGTGTCACACTTGTCTCCTTAGTGGATGTAATACTACTGAAAGTTTTTTGGTTAATGCATGTGGAAGCTGATTTCATTTGTCCTCATGAAACAGGTAGACAGTAGCTAAAAAGTTGCCCCATTGCCTTTACATAAAAATGAGTTTGAGAAATCAATTCTAGTTATTAAATTGTAATTCAGTTTCTACTTTGCCCCACATGACTTAGACATTACCTCATTGACAAAGATCACAAAGAAACCACTGTTTCAACTTGCCAAGCCTGTGGCTAGAAGTGACATTCACAGTCTGATCTTAAGGAACAATCCCTAAGTAAAAGGCTGTATAACTAATTACTAATCCCTTGAGCTGTCTAGGCTATAGATGGCACCATCATACACTGTTTATTTATTTGGATGAAAATTCTGTGTCAAAATATTTCATCAGGATTAGAGTGACCTGGCAAGATACTACAGCGGTGGATAACTTAGATATGCCACAGATCAGACAGATATTCTTAGCAAGTGTGTGACTCTCACAGTGTTAAAACATATGAAGCTACTTATCAAAAAGCAAAGCATTTCTTTTCTGATTTTCAAGAACAGCATATAAAGAAACAATATTGGAAAGTCTCAATTTTTCGTCAGCTAGTTCTATTCCTGATTATTGCAATACTTTATCCTCTGCAGATGCCAAAGATAAAATAGAAGCATAATTAAATGAAAAGCAAGGAGATGTCTTGAACCTAAATGTGTCTAAGATAACCTAGTTTTAGAATCTAAACAAACTTCTCTTTAAACATTTCTTCTGCAGTGTGCCTCACTTGGAAGCATCTTCATTTCCACGTGAAAATCACAAAAATGAATCCCTGACACCAACTCAACTAAGACCTCCAGAGCTTTTCTTCCTTAAAATGTACAATCATTTCTCACTAGCTGACACTAGCTGTTGACCTGTGTGATTTGTTATCTTTGACATAAAGTACACAAAAAGCTTTAGAAATTCCACATACAGGACCATCTGGTTAGTGTTACCCCATTTATTCCACTCTTTTTCCATTAAATGTTTGAACCAGAAGTATATGGAACACTAATAATAAGTAGAGTGTTCAACAAATGTTAATGACTAACTATAACTTATCACATTTTTCATTCTAAATTCCTCATGGAAGCAATCTGTTTGTTTTTAGAAATCTTCACCATTAGAGAATTTTCTCACTGGCTTGAGGAACTGATATTTTTCCTTTCCACAATACTTGCCAGTTACGTGTGTGTAGGATTCAAGGATGGGGAGTGAACATGGTACACATTTTCCTTCTGCATCCCCTCCAGATGCTGAAGTCCTGTGATAGGGCTATGTCTCAGTTGCTCAATGTGTTCAATAGGGAAGGTGCATGTTGGCTTTCAAGTGTGTGGCAAACAATATTCTGTGCAGAGGTGCATAGGGCCCTTTTCTGAAGTTCAGACATGGCAATGAGTGGGAATTCATTTTCTCAGCCTACAAATATTTTCTAAGCCCACATCAGCTTGCAAACCGATTATTTTTACGTGATAAACCAGAGAAGAAACCACGCTCACCCCACTGCAGAAAAGGCAACAGCTCCATCCTTTTTTGATCAGAAGATGAAGATCCTGTTCCCTGATTCAGACTGAAGACTCACATTTCACACATCAGTTGAACTTTCCACCTACTTACGATTCCAGGGAAGGTGCCTCTGTTTCTTCTGTTGTAATTATTCATTTCCATTTGTATCCACCCCTCCCAGCTTCCCTAGACAGCCACGTGACTGTCTGGATGGATGGGAAAAGAGCAATGGACACTAGGTTTGTATATATCTCTTTCTCTCTCCTTTTGACCAGAAAGTTTATCTTTGTCAAATGTAGTAGGAAGGGCACAACAGTAATGTTGTGTGATTGTGGTTTTTTGGGGGGTCTGAAAAATCTCTCCTTATCTACGTTGAGGTGCTACCATGCTCACCTGTACACATGGGTATATCAGATAGCATCCACAGGACTCAGGACTTTTAAAAAAGGAGAACTGAAGATTTGGCATATCATCTCTCAAACCCAGTGCTCCCACTGGACTGAAAGGCAGAACATTTCTCAGCCACTGATGCGGGGGAACAGATGTGTCCCAACTCAGCTTTTTACTCTAACATTCAGCAATTGCCTCTCAAGCTTTTGAGCTCTCCCGAGACTCTCCATTCCAGTCTGAAGAGAATAGCTCTTGTCAGAAAGGGATGCCACTTGGCATATCAGCCAAAACCTGGCATACAATGGCTACTGCAGGGCAAGCAAGTTTTGAGAGCCTGGTTACCCTCCAATGCATTGTCAGGCTTCCAGTGACTGACTGAGTCAAGGATGGGCCTGTTTTTTTTTGTGCCGCCGTAATACGTTGAACAGGACATATCGTAGAACGACTCCCCTGCATTTATGTGCATAACAGAATGTATACAACATATATTTGAGGGAGAAATATATTCTAGGAGTACACCCATATTCATCACGTCAATGAACATTTTATAAGCTATTTTCATATTTGTGACAAAACAAAGATGTGTTGGATTCCCGAACGAAGAGTAAGCCTTACAGAGTCCACACACGTAGCAAGAGCAAAACAGGAACAGGATGATGCGTGGCTTGAGAAAACATTAAGAAACTCAATCTCCTTTCATATCACCTCAAGTTCATCCTTTCAAACACTATTATAAACTAAAGAGCTATAATGAATTTTGTCATGGGTGGGGGGTTGGTTTGGAGCAACAATACTACGTTTTATTCAAGAATAATCTATTGCGACCTATAATACCAGCATGCCAGCTTTTTTAAATTATCTGACCACGGCTAGCAAACAGCTATTAACATGGTGACTGTGTGGGGATACAAAGATATGCAGTGTCTGTGCTGCTGAACCACAAAGTATTTTTAAAAGACGAAAAAGTTAAAGAGGACGGCCTCCCCCTCCCCAACTGGTCACTAAGACAATGAACTTATTCAATCTTTACAATCTTTTGTGCTTCTTTATAGGAATATTCCACCCATTTCCAAAATTATAACTGGTGGTTGGCTTAATATGATTTGTGCACTAAACAAATGACAGTGTTCACAACAGGGCTAAGCATTATATTAAAGCAGTAATTAGTGCACCCTGGTATATATGTCATATGTCAAAACTGTCATAGAGCTTTGCAATTGATTATAGACTCCTCTGTAAGTATGTACAGTAAGAAGGCCACCCTGACATCCAGTCATCCAAATGCAGCTTACTACTTGCTATTAAATTCATCCATTCAGCAGCACTGACACCAGCCTTTTCTATTTTCTCTTCCTAACAAACTGCAGATGTTTCTTTTGTGTAGGAGAAAAAAACAAAAGACTTAAGGAATGACCTTCAACATAGCAATATGGATATGAGTTGGCAATGGCCACACAAACAGTAGTGCTGGCTGCACTCTGCCCAAGAAGGATGGAGGCATCGGTGCTCCCCACTGGTCTCCAGTGGCACAGAGGACAGGAGTGATGAGGTCAAGCTAAATCCTGGGTCTCCAACCCAGGACAGAATTCGGCTGCTATTGCACTAACAGGCCAGTTCAAACCGTCTGTTCTCGCCTTTCCATCAACAACAGATGGTTCATGTAAGAATACAGTATAGCCTCAGTTACGAGGTTTTTTCAGATTTTGAAGAATATGATTTCCTAAGGACAGATATGTGCTTTGCTGTAAGACTGCCTGGTAGTAAACACCCTTTTAAAAAAGCCAGTGATTCTTTGCAGAAGCAAATAATGAAAACTGCACATCTGAGGACAAAACAAAAGCAGTGTTTTTAACAGAGTGAGAAATCAGTCAAGCTGAATTTTAAATTATTATGACAAATCAGTGAGGCAATGAGTCCATTCTTCTAATAATTTTTTAAAATGCAAATGGAGAAACCAGTGACTTTTTTTCCAGCATGAACTAATACTTTTGTCCTATTTCCTTACAGTACAGAACAAGGAAGTTCTTCTGCCTCAGGCAATTTAACTGTTCACCTCAAAGGCAGATGCCAGGCTTAGAAAATTTCTAGTGATAATTCCTGAGTTTCAGAAAGCAACTGTGAGGAGTTGGTTATGATGGGGACACATTCAAAGCCATTGTTACAACGCACCTCTCCCTTCTGCTTATTGAAAGAGCAGCTTTGGAAAAGCCTGAAGAATATTTTTGATACTGGCATTTTCTTTGCTCATCACTTTGACCATTGTTACTCCTCTTTGCCGTGGTTTCCCTTTTTCTGTTATATAAACATAATCTACTTGCTTTTTCTTTCAAAGCATTCTCAGTCTAATCCCCTCCCAACCTATTCTCATTCATTTATTCCAGAGGGGAGAGCTCCCACCTCCAGTCAGCCCCTGACAGTAGGCTCCATCACCCATTTGTTACCTTTTCTTTGTGCTTTCTCCCCTGCTGCCCCCATGCTTGGGTAGAGCTCCTTGTTCATGTCCACAAAGCTGCCTCGTTATCCTCCTTCAAATCCCCTCTCAAGCCTCCTCTTAACTCTGATGCCAGAAAAAAACCTTGACAATGGTTGCACTGCTGCAATATTGAGCCCACTACCTATGAAGCCGACCTTCTTATTCACTCCTTGTGCTTTCCCATCTGCTTATATCCACCTGTTGTCTCCTGTAGTTGGGTTTAAAAGTTATCACAGGAAAAAGGGCTAAATCAGCTTGAATTACTCTGCTGAGAATGCATATGCCTGTCAGCTGACATGAGGCAACTTGTTACCCTGAGAAAATGTCTTTATATGCCTCAGCCATCTGCATGTAAATTCTCTGGAGGGGGCAACTCTTTGCTCTGTCTTTCTGTCCTGTCCCTAGCTATTTCATAGCTCAAAAGCATTGCTGGATATATAATAAGGATTATGTTTGCTCTTCTAGACGCCTAGTTGTGTGTGTTACCATAGCTTGGGAGCCTAAGTACATGCACAGAAGACAAAGTTTAATAAACAGTTAAATGAAATATGGATCAGCCTCTCAGAGTATTGAACATATGGCCCATAAAATTAAATATAACTAACACATAGGCAAGATTCTGGTGTAATAAATATTTAGCACGTTGGGTGATAGACATATACAGCTACAAACTACCTGGTTACCCGTCCATTAATACAGTTACTGTGAGTCAGGGGTTAATAAAGCTCAACTTTAATAGGAACTTCATCTACCTCTATCAGGTTGCTATTCTCACTGCCTCCTCTCTCAACCCTGTTGGGCAAATAATGGATGAAGCATCACCCAGTCTAAACAGCTTCATAGGCAAGATTCGAACTTGTAGTTACTGGAAAGTTATGTTAATAACTAGATTTTATTTTACAGACTGTTTTTGAGTTGTGCTAACAGAAGTGGGCTGGTGCTGTACAGGTCAGGGAAGAAGACTTCCTCTGAGTGGGGAACTTAAGTCTCTGAATCATTTCAAGTACAGGAAAAACATTTTTGATTGAAACAATCAACTCAATCTGCAATCTGCCATTTAGTTAAAAGAAAAAAGAGAAAAGCAAAAAAAAAAAAAGGTATTTTTACTGTCAAATTAAATATGCAGAATTCAAAAGCAAAATTCTCAGCCTTTAACTTTGTGCTTGCTTATTGTCTGAGGACAGGGCTTGAACGAGCCCTTGCCTAAAAATCCCATTTAAGAAAGTGTAGGATCAGTTTCTTCCTTTAAAAAAACCAAAAACAACACACTTTTACAAGTGGAAAAAATCCCACAGAGGCTGCAGGGTAATGTTTTTCATTAACTGGAACGCACATTTTCAGAAGTAAAACTGGATGCTTTTTTCTGGCAATAATTAACAAATTATTGTATATAATTTTTTAAAAAAATTACTCCTCAGATAATGGCTTTTCTGTTTCTTTACACCAATGAATATTGCCAACCTGTTTGTTTTTAAGAACAAAGAGAGTAGTCCAAAGCCCATTGCTGCAAGCCATATTTCCAATTCCTATCTTCTGCATAGTTTTGAACTATAAAAAAGAAAATCTTTTTCTAAAACTTAATATAGAAAAATTAGCATGACCAAAACAGTTTCAAACCCCAATCTTCAAATGCAAGTGCAAAATGAATTTGAAACTGCAAATGAAGTAACATTTGTTTTAGCAAACAGCAATTTGTACAGATAAAGTTATTTATACAAGTTTCCATCTGTATTAATTGACAAGATGGATCCAACATTCAAGAAAAGTAAACTGAATAAACAAGGGTATCTGTATATTTAAAAATCGATTTATTGTTCCACCTAATATTAAATCAGCACAGTGCAAACACCATTTTAAGGAAGTCTTACAAAGTCTGAATGAGCAAGTGTACTTCATTACAAAAGATAAAAGTTTCTTCTTCCCTACAGCGAATACAGGTAATTTCAGAAGCTGTGGCTTATAATTATCCACTGCTGAAAGGCTTTTAAAAGGTCCATATTGAAAACTGTGACCCCCAGCTTCCCCTCAGAATGAATGGAGGCAAAAATTCTCATTTTGCTGGAATGCTGGTTGATAACTGTTAGGCAAAACATGCATTTCTTCATTACAGTGTGGTCTGCAGGTTCATTTAAATAACAATATCATCCAGCATAAAAGTCACAAAAGAATTATCTGGCAATTTCAATACGTTGAAATGTATTATTAGTGCTAACAATGGGCACCTCGAGTAAATAAATTAATGTCTTTTATTGGTAGCATTACTTCCGATTGTTTAGCTTTGTGCACTATCAAACTTTATAATTCAACATCTTGGTCAAGAGTGTTTGCTTGCGTCACTTTTGAACTAGAATAGACATTTTTAAATGTTTCTCCAATTTCCTCTTCCTTTCCCCACCATTTCCAAGAAAGTAAAAAAAAAAATGTTGCCCAAGCACAGGGAGCAATATTGTGTCCTTTTAAAAGATATTCAAAGAACCACCTTCATACTGTTGTTATTTTTCATGTCAAAATAAACCCCAAATCTGGAAATTAGATTTTCTTGTGAAAGATATCAACCCAGAATTCATAAACTATTATCAACAGCTCACAAAATTCATCAACAGTCTTTTCTAACCTGCACACCCCACATATCTCTCAGAAAAATGTAACAGTTTAGAATCTTATTATTACAGGAGTATCATCTCCATCTCAAGAGATCTCAACCCAATTAATTACAATTAAGATACAATTTACAGGTATACAGCCTCTGGCTTTGATATGGTGTCCAAAACCACCCGATGACTGCAAATGCTCTCTTAGAATGGGTTCCCACTGCATGTCTTCAAATGGCTCCAGGAGGACCTGTGTTGGTTATCAGAGATCTCACTGCACTTGACCTTACAGGATATCCCAACTGCTTATGCAGTTTTTAGGGTGGAAACTCAGCCTGGCTCCCTCACCTCCACATACACACGGCTCATGCACACTCTAGATTTCCACTGCCCCATCAGTAATCCAGCTGGAACCAGTGTGGTACCCAAACCTGACAAGCTCTTATGTGGTCCCTAACAATGCGGGTGACCTGTGATTTCATCACATGAATGGTTCTGTGAGACTGACTGCAGAGCTCTCCCCCAGCTCTTTGTTTTGGTGGTGCTTTGAGGGCTCTGTCACAAATTTCTTTTAGCTGCCTTTCAGATACACTGTCCTCCTCTGTCACACGAGCCCTTGGTTGCTTCCCCTTTGGATGACTTTTCTGCCCCCACAGCTGAGTGATGCCACAGAATGGTTGGCTTGGTGCAAAGCTTGGTGTTTCAGCTTATATCATCATGGAAGGTGAAGTTTGATTTAAGCCTCTGGTCTTTTCATGGAAATAACTGAACCACACCCCTCCACATTCGATTTTGTCAGGTCTGCTGTGGGGTTGGTAACCTCAGGCAGATGGATGGGATGGAGAGCAAAGAGATAGCAATGTCTTATACACCACAGCTAGATTCCTTGGAGTACCTCTATCAATATCCTACATCTGCTAAGTTTGTTAGTCCCTTCTCCATACCCAAGATACCCACTTAAGAGGATAAGCAAAAGTAAGACACCTCACATGAAAACAGCAGATTCAGTTGAGACTAAAGAAAGAAAAAACTTTTCCCAAAAGAATGAATACAACAAAGTTGTGCAGCATGACTTGTGCAAACATATTTCTACCATTAACACAAAGATGACCCTAGAAATGGATGGAGGCTTCTGGGATATGCTGAACCAGGCAGCAGGTTCAAAACATGGATATACAAAAAATGTTCTTATCATTTGTACCAGTGTAACAAGGTTGAAGTTTGTTGTTGAGAAAGACAAAATTCACTTATGTTCACACATCTGCAGGTAAAGAGAAATACAGTTCTGTTTAACATTAGCTATGTTGCTTACACGACCATCCATGGCCTGGCACAATGTCAGTCTCAAAAGACTGCAGAGTTTATAACGACTGACAAGATAAAAGGCAGTCTTGTAATTAAGGCAGCACATTCAGATACAGGAAATCAAGGTTCAGTTCTATGCATTCTCTGCATCACCTTTGATAAGTTTTAATCTCTGTATCCAGAGCATATGGCAATGATAAGACTACTACTTTCTCCCGTTCCTTGCCTTGACAACCAAGATTATCAACTCATCAGTGCAGAGGATTTCTCTTAATTTGTGTTTATACAATAATTTGTACAACATGGCCCTAATTTCAGTTGGAGACTCTATGTACCACTGTACTTCTAAATAAAGCCTGGTTAGATTTCTTCAAGTCCACAGAGCCAAATTACAGCAATTCATTTAAACAAATTGAAGAAGGGGTTGTATATGGGAAGATATAAAGGGACTGAACATGTGGTTAGCAAGGGGGAGTTGCTTGTGCTGTTAATCCAATTCCAGGATGACTGCTGGGAATCTTCCTTACTCAGTAAAGCCCTTAATTATGAAAAGGGTCTATGCAGAACTGCTGAGGACAAAACAAAGAGTAAGTGTCATGGTTAAACTATCTTTGCTTTTATTGGCTCATTTCAAATGTCTTATAGAAAAGTCTACAAACTCAGAACTACCGGATGGGAAGCACTATATAGTTTTTAAACAACAGGTCAATGCCATCCATATCCTGTCGCTAAAAAGCTATGATCATCTGTGAAAGTATTTATAAATATTACACAAATGCTGCAAGGAGTAAATAGCAGTGAACAGTAGTAGCCTGTGACATCTCCCAACATGTGATACTGAAACCCCAAAAAAGCAATTTGGCACTTTCAAATGTTGGCACTAAATACAGCCAAGTAATGTGTTTCTACAGCTCTCCTTCTATACATGTGTGATCTCACCCTCCGGTCTATAGCCAAATACAAAAAAAGAAATAAGGGGGGAGCTGCAGAAACATGTGAGAAAGAAATACTAAATAGTAGACCATTCTCCTACCCCGTTGCTATGTGGCACAGAGACAACGCTAGCAATGGAAATTCTGCTGCAGGCAGCCAAAAAAAGAAAAGAGAAGAAGAATCTGAGCAGCAACAGACCTGCAAAGCTCAAGAAGATCCTACAGCCTGACTTACAGTCTTAGGTTCCCTGCACAGACAGGTTTGATCGAGCACACCTTCTTTTTATTTTCCTTTTTTTTTTTCTGTAGGCATAAAAATGGTTCATTACTCCTAAACTCAGCGTATTTTTTTGTCTAATATGCAAACTGCTAGATAGTACCACCAGATATCATCCAAATACTGCAAAGGATTTTGCTAATGTATTAAATTAGTGCTCTAACCAGCTTTCTCAGTTATTACAACCATCATGTCAAAACTCGAGCCAAAGGAATTTACCCAGGCTCTGTCCAAGGAATATGACACAGGAATGTAATACACATATGGCAAAGATTTAATGTATGTGATGACTGCTAGGCAAACGATGTTTTTATTGTCCAAGAAACAATGGCATATTCAAATCCAGTATAAGTAGGGAGTGAATAATGATGTTAGATCTTCGCACCACGAGGGAAACACAAGAAAAATTTGTTGCAAATTTCGTCTCTCTGTGAATGAAGTAAAATGATACAGAGGACAGACAGACCATCAGGAATCCAGTTGCTTTGGGGAAGAGGGGGGCCAGCTTTTTTTTATTGCCAGCAATTTTCTAATGAACTGTTGACAATCACAGATGTTCTTACACCTCAAACAGCTGGGCTTCTCAAAAATTCACCATGTGGCCAAGCATCAAATTTTAACTGGCTTTTACCTGCCTTTGCAGTTCTGACTACTGAGAGTAAGCCACTGGTTTACACTGTTGCTTAGTAGTTGATAGCTAAATTACAAAGTTTGCACATAGCAGTAATGGTAGTTTGCCTTTGTCCTGTTGTGTAGCTAAACACTGGAGCTTAAAAACCAGGAGTAAACAACAAAATGAAAAGCACCATGTAAATAGCAAGAATAAAGGCAAATAAATATACTAGTTAGAAAGAGATGTACCTTTTTCACTTGGCTCTTTAAAGGCCGTATTAAGACGTACACAAAATAACCAGAATTCCACAGCCCTCTCCCTTTTTTGGTCACCAAAAAAGCCAATTAAAAGTGGATTTGTAACCAATCCCCAAGCCATGAAATTATCCCAGTAGCAACGATACAAGATTTAAGGTAAAAAATAAACATTAAGAATTAAAAACATGGGACTTGCTATCAGAATCACTATTCTCCAAATTACAGGGATCCTCTGGTCTCTGTGATTGCAAACGAGAGCATTTACTGAGAAAGCTACTAGAAGAATATGTAAAAGGATCTTTATAGTCACTGCTCTGGTTTGATTTCCTGAAACAAGCTAGAGTAAATTCAGAATTGTCCTGGATTACACAAGAATCCAAACTATACGAGTCTAAGAAATCAACTGAAGACTGTTGCTTTTATCTAGCTGCATCCTCTAATCCAAGGGTGGAATAATTGCTATACTTCTCTCCACAATTTGAGGGTCTCAAGATGCCTTAGTTATTTTTCCCGTGACAGGCTGGGTCATCCGATTTTGATAGAAAACAAAAATTGAACTTATACATGGGACTTTGTAGAGGCTCTTTTATACTGGAACTATCTCAATCTGAAATGGTTTTCTTATACTCTAACAAATACTGTTCTTGGTTAGTTTATGATATAGGAATACCAGTATGCATAAACTGGCACCTCTTAAGTCTTCTCTCACATAAGCTATTTCTGAAATTGATAGCATCACCTGAAACAGTCTGCCATTTTATGACTTAGCAAAATGGCAAAAAAATGTGTTTATTTTTAAACAATATGTATTTGACAGTTTGACTTGTTTTTAATCATCTAATGTAGAAGTGATGTGCTAATAATGGCAACAGATATACCTGTAGGTACCTTTCATTTACAGATTTCAAATTTAAGATGTCCCAGCACTTTTGAGAATTGTCACATTCACATCAAAAACCAGGAAAAAATAGCAGAAAATAACTTTCAAATATTGAGAAGAGAGAAAAAAAAAAATCCAGCTAGATTATATATTCCAGTCTGGTGTTTTATTGCTAGATGGCACAATCCTGTTCTCTGTTGTCAAGCAGTGAATAGAAAAAGTAAAACAAAGACATTAACTACAACTGGTGCTTTGGAATAGGGGTTTGTACATGCCACAGTCCTGGTAACAATTCTTCTGATGACTTCTACTATGTAATACAAATGCTTATTACTTTTAATCCTGCAGATGAAACTACAACAGACTGTCACACTCTGGTCCCTCCATATGGAAACACTGCACCTAGTGTCCTCCTTACACAAGCACAGGGGCTGCTGGCCCAGGACTATTAAAATAACAAGACTTCCCAGTAGCTTAGTGCACCCCATCTGTCACTGATGCCCTGTGTTGTGGTACTCTCCAGGCTTAGACTGGATTCCTCTAAGATGGGACTGCACACAATTCTGCTCCACATAACTTAGTGAATCGTGGTTTCTCCTCC
Organism: Hemiprocne comata; assembly: GCA_020745705.1. Taxonomy (NCBI): domain Eukaryota; kingdom Metazoa; phylum Chordata; class Aves; order Apodiformes; family Apodidae; genus Hemiprocne; species Hemiprocne comata. Next base: position 29,257,642 of record CM036592.1, on the reverse strand, counting down.
TCTTGTGCAGAAAATCTCTATCTTCTTCTATGGCCTCTTTCAGTAAAAAGGCATCCTCTCTTAGCAGAGATTGCCTTGCTTGTTCCCCCCTGCCCAAGCTCTTTGCAGGTTCTCCAAAACTTTATATTTTAAAAGACCGTGCTAAAACAACTGGGCTTTTTTTCTACCTCAGGGGACGTTTTATTGTGGCAGACCCCAAGCCTATGTCAAGAAGCCAGAATGAATGGGATGTCAAAAGCTGCTCCCATCCTATTGTGCTATGAAGCATCTTTTGAAAAGGAGGCAGCCTGTCACTCGCTCTGTACTATTAGCACCTTCTCCCTTCCCAGGGAATCTCAATCCAAAATGGAGAGAAGACAACAATGAAGAAAGCAAATTAGACCAATATTCAAAATGAAGATGGTTAGTCAGGTGCAGAAACACAGTGTACCTATGGTTTCAAGGGGAGCTTGTAGATTTTGCAGAGTGGTCTGATATAATCAGCATCACCATATACATGTGTGCATTGCTATTCCTTCAGCAGAGTTTGATAGATATGGCAAACTTAATAAAATATACTTTTGATTTTAAAAAAATATTATTTTTTGAAAAAAACCTCCTGTAAGACTTTCCTCAGATACCCCCAACATAAAAATTTCTCTGTCTCTTTCTCTGTCACACAGTTCCTTCCTTTTTCTTCTCACCTCATAAAAAGTAAATCATCCTCTAAAAAGCCAAGTAAAATTTTAAAGCAATATTTTTTTTTTCTGGAGTCATGTAATGTTTGGCTCTGTTCCAACTCCTATGCAGGAAATCTAGATAACATCTAAAGGGCAGTGACATTTTTGTTGAAGAGAAGCTACTGTGTAGAGCTAATAATGTCTTCTCTCCTAAATGAAGTAATTGGTTTGACTGTAAATGGCCAAAAGCTCTATTATACCTAGTTACCCAATATACCAAAATAAAGAAAAGCTATTGAAGACCACTACACCATGTGAGCCCCTAACTCATAAGCACTCATTTATCTTATGATCTAGTGTGAGCTCCAGCCAAAGGTTTTTTTGGTCAACCTTCTGAGTGGGCAGCAAAACCAGAGGTGACCATGGGGCTGTGGATGGACAGAGAGTACTGACACGTGACAGCAGGTGACACTGGACTGGCTGAAGCTGTTTCCTGCTGGGCTCCTGGAGGTTATTGCCTTCACTGGAGAGGTGGCTGAGGGGGAAATGAATCTACTTCTGAACAGCTGCAGTTTACAGCCCAGTATTATACTGTAAATTAAACCAATGTCAGGCTACATTATTACTGCAGATTATAAATGCTACTGGAGGAACAAATGCTCGTCCCATTCAGCCATCACCACGGGGCTGTGCTAACCTCCCAAAGACAGGCACTAGGTACAGTCATGAGTAGAGACTGCTTCAGCCATGCTGGCTTAATTTGCTGTTGACTGTGTCTGTACTCCCCAGACATAAGGCATGAATAAACCTGATTTCCTTTGTGAATTGAGTTGGGACACAGGAAAAAAAATTTTTCAAAGAAGAAAAAAAAATAATTAGAAGTCAAAACAGGCATAGATTACAATCATATCAAGTTTAAAGTATTATATGAATAAGCAACTACTCATCCCAAAGCCGACTAATGCTGTATTGTCACTGTCTTCACTGCTTAAACAGAGGTGACCCACTGACAAGGAAATGAGGACTGTTGCAGGGGTCCAGCCCAGAGATCAGCTTGAAGCTTTGAGGGATAACCTGCCTCCTGTCCTTTGAAGCCAGACCTAGTAGCAGTTTAAGAAGATAGAACAGGTTAAAACTGACACAGATTTGTGTAACAGGCTTGGGGCAGGGAGACGTTGAGGGGCCAGAATCATGCTGGCATCTCAAAGATAACTACATTTAGACCCCTGGGAAACATGGCTTCTGCACGTGACATATAGGTGGAATTTAAGCAACTCTGCTTAAGATGGAGAATTTCAGCTCTGGCAGAAGAGGTAGAAAGCAGTCCGTGCCCAGCCTCTCCTTAATCTGGCTTCTTTGTTCAGCTCAGATTTATGAATCCCATGCTTGGAAGCAGGTCCCAAAGTGGCACAACCATGGTTTAAATGTCCATGGGTGAATGCCTTTTCAAAGCAGAGTGTCAGTAAAGCACACTTAAACATATGATATATATAAAATATTTTCCTAGTGGCATGTTTCATGGACTCTAACCTTACAAAACTTTTGAATTTATTGAAACTTTGCCAATGGTGAAGTGTCACTAGAAATGTCATATAATTAGGACTAAACACAAGAAAAAATAAAAGACTTAATGTTGAAACTACCCATGAAATCACAAGTTCCTGCTTTACTTAGTTTGTAGAACTGTATTTACAATGATGCTAGAATAGAATAACTAGATATGTTCAAAGAGTAAAGAACAAATAATAACTAGCTAAATGCTATGCAACAACCTAAAAATACTATTATTTAGTTAAGAAAATGGGTTCTCCTAGAACATTAAAACTACTCATTAAATGAAAAAACTAGTAATTGGTACTACTGAGTTGTGACACTTCATAACCTGTGCAGGAAAGCAGCAAATGAGATCCAGGGAAAAATCACTGGAAGCAGAATTTCATTTGCACTGTAATATTATCATAGTCACCTACAGTCTAGAAAATGCAAGAAAGATAGATAATAATGGTATGGTTCTTAAAACCATGAAGGCAAAGAACTTCTGAAGTGTGATTGAAACATATATTCTCAAACTACCTGACTGGGTTATGGTACTGCAGAACTGCTGCTTCTTTAACCTTAATGCTCTCGCATGGTTAAACATTCCCAGCCACATGGAAAGACAGAGGGGAGGGGGGAAGCCAAACACCAACCCTACTCTTTGCTACCACTGTTTTTCCCACAGTTAATTCCCCTGACTCCACTGCTACTGAGCTTGTACAAAACTGAGAACAAGCTCAGTTGATCATGCCAATTATTAAATTCCGCATATGAATATATGCTTTAGTGAGGGACAGGTTGGAAAGAACATAGGCCAAATCCAGCGTGGGTGGAACTGTTAAGAGACAAGTGGTTTAAGAACCACTGTCAGCTTTTGACAACAAGGGTCCCCTGCTAGTATCTGCAGAACTTCAGAAGAGTAGAAATAGAACAAGGTGGTAGAGTTTACACTGGACCTCTTCAGTTTGCTCCACTCAGAAGAGATGAGAGCAGGGCAATGGCTCCAGAATGGAAGATACTCAGTTTCTGTAGCCACTGTGGCCTTGCTCTTTCCCTGGGACCCTATGCACAACTTGAAGCTTATCAGGAGCTTGAAGGATTCACTGATCAGCTGCCTCCAGGAGTTGTAGAGTGCTAACACTTAGTCTCCATGAGAATCTTCTGGCATTGCTGTGCTGCCTAGGAACAAGAAAGACAAAACCAAACCAAATGCCGCCAACATTGTTTTTTCCAGCAAAACTTCCAGAGTTAATGTAGCAGTAGTGATGGAAACATGCTATGATTGACTCAACTAATGTCCCTCAGAGAAGCAGGGTACCTATGCTGGGGATAACAGACCGCTGACACCAGTACCAAGTTTGGCACTGCCCCTGATAGGGGCTGGTGCCAATGACAATGAGTTACAACACCTTCTCAAATAAAATACGGTAACAGACTCACCAGAGGTTTCCTGTGAGTGAAATATACTAGTAGGAAAAAATCAGGTGTGCGTGTTACATATGACCTATAGGGTGCTTCAACGAAATGACAACACCAAAACAGCTACTGAGAGACAGAATCATTGAACCTAGACTGGAACAGGAGTGACACAGCTTAACAAACAGACTGTTGACTAAGCAAGGGGAAATGTCAGCCTGACAACAAGGTAATCTGAAATGATTGCAGAATCTCTCTTCGTATCTAGATCTGTATGTCAAAGCCACTGTGGTTTTGGCAATGACCATCAATTTACGGATCTGCTCCAATATTTGTGTCATCATCTTCCATTGAGACACTGAATTAATTCATATTTATTTTTTGAATGACTCAGCGCAGCACATTACGGAGGCAGTAATAAAGCTGGAATTAGCACAAGGTTGTGCCATCAATGGCTCCTAAGCTAATAATACTAAGACAAAACAAAACCTCATTAAAAGGAGAGCACGTTTAGCATTGAGCACTAGAGAAGATTATTTACATACTAAATCTTATTAATAAACACTCCAGTATAGGAAAAAAACAAATAGATATCAGCCTGAAATATTTAAGTACTGAGTCTAATAGTGCTGAGCCAGCATTAGCTGTCATAATCGATGGGAATTGTTTACACAGACTCCAGTCCTTCGGTTACACCAACAGATCCCATGTAAACACATCAGTGTGTGGCCCCATTCCAGGCCACTCAGAAATGCAAGATAGTTCCAGTCTCAATGACAGCATCACCCCATGGCCAGAGCTCACAAAGTGGGGCTGAGGCAACTTACACTGAAATTCCTCACTCAAGACATACATGTGACATTGGGCAAGTTGCAAGTTCCACTCAGAGGAAATTTTTCCACAGCTTATTTTTCTCGCACAGCTCTGTAAGAATTATGGCTGAAAGTGAAAAGAGAGTGTTCTTAGTTACTCCTATGGCAAAATACCATAGGATTCAGTAACTGGGGTGGGGATGGGTTGGATTTTTACCTAGGATGACAGAAAATATTTCTGCAATGGAAACTTAGAGGATGAGTCAAAGCCTTACAGAAAGAACACACTCACAACATTTGAATAGAGTTGTGAGAAAAAGCTTCAGAGCCCTGCTGACACTAGATTTTCTCACTCAAATTCACAACTTGTTTTTAGAGGAGAAAAATATTTCTCCCAGTATTGTAATCTAGAAGCTGTATTTTTGTCATGTCCCATTAAATATCTTTTCATAACCTCCCTGTTCTTTTTCAATATTAATGTAATAGATAGATCCAGTTATTTTATAAACTTTGTCAGCATACAACATGATGCTAGTGCTCTTAAAAATAAAGCTGACTTAGAATCATAGAACTTCATTGTATTTTACTTCAGGATAGTTATCAGGGGAATACTGTCTGATTCAGAAGAAAGAAAACACGCTTTCTTCGTGCATTAGAATGTTATCAACTTATGATACCTAAATAAACTTTACTAGGATGAAGAAGTTTACTATACACTCATAACATGGACCCATTGCTGAAGCTCCTAATGTTTGTTTGACGTTTTACAGCTGATGGGAAAGGATACTAAAAGGTAATTATGTGGTTGAAATGGAGTTTCATAGTTTACAGACAAACTTAAGATAAACATTCAAAGCAGACTCTGGATTTTGTACATGAAAACACACCAGCTATCCATTTGAACTATATCCTTACAAAATATACCCAGATTTAAGTCCTGTTAATACCACAAATATATTAATTTAGCTCATTTTTGGGTAAGAATGGGTGAAATCAACTTGATTTGCTGTTTACCGAAGCTGTAGAGCTCATTAATACTGCTAGCAAACAATTACCATAGCATGGTGAAAGCCAGCCTACCACATGGAAATGTAAAAACAGGAGAGGGAGACTGGAAGAGTCAGGAGGATTGCATGTTCCTCGAGGATAAGTTTTGTACAGTCCACATCAAAATGAACACAACAAACTTAATTTGATAATTTAAAAAGAAATTTTGCTGAGAATCTGGAGAATTTTAAATCTCTTGAAAGTGAAGGCCAGGGAAGAAAAGCTTCCTCCCACAGCTCTGTCAAGTCTCATTCATAGAATCTCAGAATAGTTTGGGTTGGAAGGGACCTTTAAAGGTCAACTAGTCCAACGCCCCTGCAGTGAGCAGGGCCATCTACAACAAGATCAGATTGCTTAGAGCCCTGTCCAAAGTGACCTCAAATGTTTCCAAGGATGGGGCATCTACCACCTCTCTGGGCAGACCTGTAATATTTAGCTTGAGCTTCTAAGTCTGTGACCTCTTTAAAGCAAAGCCACTGTCCTAGGCTCTCCTATGCAGAAACAGAGAACAGACAACTCTCTTCACCAAGTACAGCATGTCTGAAGTGAGGTTACAAGCACCACAAGGAAATGTGTTAACCACTGGCCTCCATCATCCGTTCCCTATCATTCCCACTTTACAGAGCCTTTCCATAATTTGTTGTCTGGAAGGCAAAATATTTAATGGTAATGTATTCAGGCACAGTATGCAGAAGGTTCCTGGGTTCAACAATCCATTTCTTGCCTTATCTGAAGAAGTATTTTGCATGTTTAATAATAACAAAAAAATCGACATGTTAAATCCCTAGTAGAAGATACTTGTTTTAATTATGAAGCTGTTGCTTAATTAAACCTGGTGTAAGCACCATATATCATTAAACTAAAAAATTCCTTAAAGTAATTAACATGGCATCTTTTAAGAACTTTCTTTTAAGATCTTTTAAGGACTTGTGTTCATTGTTTTCTGTCATGATAATAGAAATATCTGCTTCCTTCATCAAACAACTAGAATATCAAGGCAGTTACCTTGTATGAGAAAGGTGTTTCTATCTCCTTTCTGGGATGCATCAGGATGTGCTTGGACTACTCTTTCATCCTGATATGGATCAACACACAATGCAATTCCTGAGCTCCTCTCACAAACCTATTAGATCCCTTGAAGACATGAGAAAGTCATTGTACCTTGGCTTGTCTTGTACCTTGTTAAAATTGGCAGGGCATTTTTAATTGCATTCTCACCTCATACACTTGTTAGTTTATTTTGGGGAATAAAATTTATTTCAAATCTTGAATTACTCAGATTACAATGTAAGATTCTGACTAGCTGTTAAACAAAGAATCCACTGGTTTCTTAGAGTTCTTCATGATCTGTGATGGCTAAGAAATATATGCATCAATAAAACTTCTTAATTGTCATTAATATAATTATTGAGGATGGAATTATGCAAAGCATTGTTGTTTCATTTGTACAAGTTGTATTTTGGCTGACTACTACATCTGACTAGCTAAATCCAAGGTCCACCATTTTTACTCTGAATACTTCCTTACTTCCCAAGGAATCAATTAAGCCAATGGAACCACTCACAGAAAAAGGATATTGGAATTCAGCCTCTATATCAGTCTGCTAATGGGTTAAACTGTGCTTACTTAGGAAATTGTAAGAAAGCAACTCCAAGTTTAGCTTGAATAGAGCAGAAGTGCTCTACAGCCATACAAAAATCTTGGACTGCTCCAGCAACTAGAAGAAGTGAAATCCCAGTTTTGCTCCAGTTTCTAGGGAGAGCTTTGGGCTATGTTATAGCTGCACTATATACCAAAAGGAGTGCTTCCCTGTCTCTTTGCCTAAAATGAAGCTGTATTAGTCATAGTAAAATTCTTGGATTAACAAGATCTTTCACCTTGCAGAAATTAGAAGCCAGCACCTTCAGTTTCTAATTACTTATTTGTCTCTTAAAAGGAGGCCAAAGTTATTTTGAAGGACAGAAGTTGGACATGCTTTTAACTTGAAAACGATAAAGACATTTCTTGTACTTATTTATAACAAAACCTAGCAGAAAAGGCCTTTGAGAGCAGAGCAGTTCTGGAAACATCTTGTCACGAACCTAGTAGTAAGAAAAGGTGAAGGGAATTTGATCCAAACTACAGGTGCTAAAAGAAAAAACACTTAATGCTACATATGTTAAATGGGTCCATAAAGGCCTTTGAGAACCATGTACTACAGAATTAAAGGGCCTCAAAGCTTCCCGTTGAGATGTCTCAAATTTCACTAGCACAAGAACTTGCCATTACACCAGACCCCAATATCACTTCTCAGTGCATCCTGACACTGGTTACATGTCATGCTCTATACTTTACTAGAGAAACAACAGCGTTTGAAACCAATACTCAAGGGCAGCCTTAAGCCTTATAGCTATCATGAGTTACAAGACCATAAGTGGTTCTACAGTTTCCTCTCCAGGACAATAACATACCATCCCCCAAAGGCTCCTGCATCGCATGGGAAAGATTGCATGTTCTAGCCAGTGTTCGGCACCGTGAGAAGGATGGCAGGGCAGGCATGGATCCTGCTGCCAGAGGCACCTGGTGAGGTGGGGAATAAAATAGTTCATTAACTCCCTACAAAACTCAAAAGGTATAGGAAGATTCTAAGCAGTTTCATGGAAGGTAAAAGCTTTCACAGAGAAAAGAGAGCTGTGACAAAGAAGCATATGTACACACTGCTGTACGTGACTAGAAATGGATGAGTCCTTTCAGGGGAAGCCTCAAAAATAACAAACTGCTTAGAAAATTTGCAACATTTAGGATCTTGAGATCACTGCCCAGTCTCAAAACATCTCATGGACAATATGACCTATCATCAAACTGTCAGCACAAAACACTGTGGATTATGTGGTTGTGGATCACCAGTTGTCCACCAGAACACCTGGGGAACTTGGATCAAGCTGCCTTCACTGTATTAAAATACTGCAGTAACAGGCTAGTTTACTTTGCAGGTATCATTCAGGAGAATACAAAGCTGCATTTTTCAAAGTTAGCTCCAGCCTTGTGTGAAGGATAGTTGCACTACATCAGAAGCACATCAGAAACTGTTCTGAAGCCACTATTCAACTTAATGATCCCTTGAGACATCAAGTTATGCCATCCACAGACTGGCAGACAGTAAAAGGGAAGGAAAGGTACCTAGCAGAGGGATTCAAGGATGGTCTGCACAAAGGTCAACAATACAAGCCTTGCCAGGGAATAAAATACTTCTCCATTTTCCTTCCATCCCTCTTTGTCATTAGCTCTTTCCATGGGTAAGTTAATCATTGAGCCTTTTTACATAAATAACATTACCAAGTTAAATCAAAGCAGGATGGTAATGGAAATCTTTGGAGTCTTTGTAAATGCGGTATGACAGCTTTACATTTTATGACAAACTAATTAAAACACACTGTGTTTCTAGAACAGCATTTGAACTCAATGAAATAAAATGTTTCTTGGACATCAACAGGGAGAGAATGGGAAACATCTCCAACCTAGAGAAACATCACGTGTATCCACCAACAGAGACAAAATCTGGCATACGCACAGCAGGGTGGGGTGAAAAACTACAATTTTATCTACTCATGGGAAACCTCTACAGTCAGCAGCTGACGGTCTGAGAAAAGTGTGAAAAAATGGGGGTTTTTCTGCTGCATTTTCACAGGAAAGCTAAGACCCCCAGTCATTTGGGGTCATTCAAGAAAAGCCCATCAAAACTGAATAGGCCATTCTAAAGCTTCCCATTTGTTTCTGACTCTAGGATGTGATTTCTCCTTGAGTCTTGGTTCTATGCCTTAGATCTCAGAAAGAAGTTTCCAAGAGAACATTAATTTCAGCATCCAAGACAAGCCCTTTTTCTACATGCCAAATTAAAAGCACGAAAGACCTGAAAAATACCATTTTTAATTAGTCCTGTTTTTCAAAAACCTGATTTATATCTTGTATTACATTTAGGCAGCATTTTTTTGGCCACAGATGTTGCTCCAGAATGGGAAGCAAAAGTTCTCTTTATTGGGGATTTTAAATAAGGAATCAGAAGACTCATATCTAAAAGAGAATAAGGCAACAACATTTTATATAAGTGTATATTTAATAAATTATACATATATATGTAGTCCTATTACCAGGTAAATTATTAATTTTTCATTTTTTTTCATAAGGCCATAACCATCTCATAAAGATCCAGATTTTGTACACTATTTTAGTTTCTCCATATGGTTTAAATGTAAGGCAAAAGGTCAAAACACAACCTTAAATATTTAAGCTGGTCAATGACAGCTGTACTGTCAATGAATTATCTCAAGTTTACTGTTAAATATGGATAGCCTTTGAGGTAACCTCAAGTACATGTCATGGCTTTCTAATGAGCTATTAAGTTATTAAGCTGTAAAATATTTCTGAATTTTAAGCAAGACTAAGGAGTAGAACCCAAGTAAAACAAATTAAGAGGATAATAATTATGCAACATCTTGAGATGTACCAGTCAGTCATACTATGCATATATCAAAAAATACATTAATAAACTGAACATATTAATAAAAAGCTAGGACTGGCCCTTCAAGACCTCAACACTAATTGAAAAGGATTTAGACAGCACATCTTGAATAACTTCCATTAACAGTTTTGGTAAGTCACTTTTCAACTCTCTAAAACTGGAATAACTTATTCTTAAACCATACAGTTCATCTGCTGTATTATCTTTTGTGAAAGCTCAGTGAAACATCATTAGACAGTCTGAGAAATGAAGCAATTGTCTTAATTGCCCCAACTTGAATCTTATTTCTGATGAACTTAAATGATTAGCGATGAACTGGTTTCTAGATTTTAAGCACCACAGTTCAATCAAAGGCCAATGATTGTCATCCCTGAGATAATTTACTTTGAACTCTAAAGAATTCTTTCAAAAAGGGTGAAACTTAAGCTGATTTTATTTTTAACGAAGAGGCACACTTCAGAGCCAAGGGGTAGCTGTTATGCCACCATACCTAGGAGGGCAGGAAGCCCACGCAACCCTTCAGTAACTTTGTGATCTGCTGTGGTACCATCCTGCAGAACAAAGAGAGATTATTGCAGCAGGAACAACTACCAGGCCCCCCATTTGGCAGGTGACAAGCTGCTTTTGGGTCTTTCAAGTAACAGTTACTTATCCAAAGTCTTTTTATAAAAGTGTGAGTATGTACATGCACATCCAGAGCCTGTGCATCAGGAAGCCAAACAGCCATTAACAGAAGGACTTTGTGCAGGCAAAATTCCTGCTGAGCTGGGTGGAAGACAGACTCCTGACCAGGGACATCTCATGTTGGGGTTTACCCAAACAACTACACGAGGATTGGGCCCAAGCCACGTAACAGTTACCTCAAACCCTACGACATCCACTAATTTAATTGTTCCCAGGCTGTACTCCATGGTCTAGATGAATTTCTGTGATTCCCCGACAGTTGCATTCTCCAAGATTTTCATCTACTGCCAGCTTGGAGATAGAAAATCTCTTTTTGAGGCTTTTGCTCTGTTTTATTTCATGCTCCTCAAAGCAGAGCACACAATAAGGGGCATGTACCTGCCAGCTATGCTGACTGTGGATGCAGCTCGGCAAGCAGATTCTAAGGAGAGCAAAGGAAACTCCAGAGCAAACTCACCAGAAATCTCTCTCTTTACTATGCGAGGGAGACCAGGAGACCCTAAAACTGATGTCCTGCCTGAATGTTAAACCACTGGGGTATTCTGGAAGGGGTCTCTCATAGCTCTCCTGTTGGAAGTGTTCAGATGTGCATAAAAAGCCAATCTTGCATGTGCCATTACAACAGCCATGGGGCTCCATCAGTTGCTCTTACTTTCTATGATGGTATAAACTGAGCACACTGAATTTGGGAACCCTTGGAGTGCAGCATTTTCTGGGACTTAGGACACTCAGAATCCAGACCGTGATCTGAATATAAACAGAGTGAGAACTGGAGATGGATTTTCCATAACTAATGGAACTGTCCTAACCAGCACATTATATACTGTTTGGGGGGACACAGAAGATGATGAAAGAAAGGAAGAAAGCACACACAACTTTCTGAAAACACCTTTTTTTTTTTTTTTTGTTTGATCAGGAGGGAAAGTTGTGCACCTCCAATCATTGTTTGACGGGTTGTTATCTACAATGGACTGTAGTCAAAAGGCAAGTAACCAGTGCTCTTTTAAAACAACTATTCATGATAATAAAAACCATTAATCATATATTTTTGCATTGCTTATAACTGCAGCAGGCTTAACTGTATTCTGCAAAGTATAATACCCTCAAATATGTTTTTGGAAACAGGCATGTACCAAGTTCAGCTGCTTGCTTGCATCTGCAGCTAACAAAGCTTAAATCACTCATCCAGACCATGAGAACAGAATTAATACTCTCAGGAATGAGACAGTTAGTAATATCTGACAAATGTCATTCTTCTGATAAAACTTCTGAGTGCTTTTTTCAAAGCTGCACCGTTCTTTTCTTTATAAATCTCGTAAGAAATTACTACAGTCTCAGAATTACTATGAATATCCAAGGACACCTCCTGTCATTTTGGAAGATGGAGGTAAGGAGAACACTTTGCAATAGGGACATGAGAGAGAGGACATCACATTTCCCAGAGAGCATTTGTGAAATGGGAGCGTATAGGAGAGTTGGGGTGGAAGAGAATAGCACCTTATTGTGAAGGTGTCACTGGGGCAGGAGTTTTGCCATGGGGCACATTCAGACCTCGGTCTTTGTTTGCAGGCAACAGCCGTGTCATGCCAATAGCAGAAGTCCCCCTTGATTTGATGAAATCTGCATTAAGGCTCCATATCACAGATTCAGCTCTTCCCTTTAACCCCCCCTGCAACACTAAATGTATTACAAATCTGCTACAGGAATCACTTCATCCAACATAGATATGCAGAAGTCTCAGGGGTGGAAAGTGGCAGCTGTTCAACACATTCACTCTCAGAAACATTGCTCACCATCAGTATTTGCTTTGCTATTGTTACACAGTTATGTCAGCAGTGAAAATGTCTTAAATATTTGTTTGCTTTTCAGAAAACAATTCTATAAGGCATTTTCTTTTGCTGCAAATAATGCTATGTGAACTGCAGATTAATGAGTAAAACAAGTGGTTAAATATATCTTTTAAATATCATTCCTTTCTTTACTCATTTTATAGCTCAAGAGCCATGTGTCTCTCTTTAACATGTGATTTGCAATGTAATACTCCATGAGCTTCCATATCTGTCTTGTATAATAGTTTCAAATAAAATTTGGCTCTCTGTATATCTTAACCTTGGGAACAGGGCTCTTAAAATCCTAGAGGCCAAATACCAATATCCCTATAGGATTATCATGCACATCTGCATTTCTGGAAAGATGATATTTTAAAGGGAAAAGCTTTCAATTAAACGTTCCTCCAGAAACCATTGTTTTGCCCAGCTCTTTCTTGTTGCTCCCCTTGTAAGGGGCACCCATTAGGGCAAACCTTTGCCACACTACGATTTCATCTGCTAGGTGCCCTAAGAGTAAATATTTGTAAGAAGTTTTCTTTTCATTTAAATCTTTAGATTTCTAAAATTGAGGCTTAGCTGCCCTGAAAGAATCTGCATTCTAGCAAGAGGACTGGAGGAACTCCCTTGTATCCCCAGCTGAGACTTGATTTTACCCTGTCATTTGCAGGCAGAAAGTTGTTAGCAACCCACTCGTATGGCAAACGAAGCTGCAAATGCCAGAATTTAGTCAGTCTGTTACATTTTTGCCTTCAGCCAAAGTACTTCAGGCACTGGGTAGCAGACACTGCAGATTCAGATGTAAGAGTGCTTCCATTTTAACCTCCTTTTTATAGTGGATGACCAGAAGTTTCTTCAAAGTTGCAGCTTTGAGAAAGGAAATTTTTCATTTTTGGGTTTGGCTAGATTCTCTGCTGCTTGCTTGGGTTTTTTTGTTTGTTTTTTTGGTGGTGTTTTTATATTTGAACATGCAAAATATTAAATGTGTATTTCCCTTCGGATAAATATACTGTGATTTTATTTAGTTTATCTTGAAGCTGAAATGGCAAAGGGGTTAACAGCTAAAATCTAGAGTGAAAACTGAGAATTCTTACTAAGAATAAGGGGCTGGGCTTGTCTTGGAGAGAAAATATTCTGGTTTCAACAAGACACATGAGCCCAAGAAAACTGAGTACTGACCACATGCAGTAGATTTTTTTGTTTGTGTTTTTGCTGAACTAAGAAAGGATGCACCCAAGGGAGAGATTAACAAACTGAGGCCACTCAGTTCACAATGTTTGTTGTCCAAGTCACAGAGCAACAAAGAAAAAATGCCAAGAAGTCCAAATATTCTGAAAACCTCCTGATTTTAAGTTGTTTCATGCTTCATGAGCCTAGAAGAGGATAAGCTGAGAGACTGAAAGACCAGGAATTTCCAGGAATACTGAAAACACAGCTTCAGATGTGCACCATTTATTAAACACCAACCTTCCCCAGCACTTCCTTTCCCCTCAATCCCCTTCTTCTAAAAAAAAGCAACTATGAAGAGTATAAACTTGGAAAGGGAAACACTTTAAAACCCAACACGCTTAGCTTTCTTATCCTACCAGACTCACATAAACTATCTTTTTTAGTAGTTTTTAACCTAGTGTTAAGGGTTTTTTTTTCCCCTGCCCCCAAGATCAAGATTACTGTCTGGTTTTGCTATGTCAGTAATTAGCACAATAAATCATCGTTCTGCTCCAGCGAGATGTTATGCCAGTACATATTACTGAGCCTTACACTGGACATAAAAAACAACAACAAAACCAGACCCAACTGAGGGGTGGGATTTTTGAAAGCATTCGGCATTGGCTGAATTTTACGCCCAATGAAGTCAGAGGTAATTTAAAGCAAAAATACAAAAAAAAACCCCACCAAACAATCATAACATTATCTTGCAGTATATTGTAATGAAGCAATAGTAGGCTGAACTAAATGTCAGGTGATCTAGGTTCCAATGTTGGTATTCTCTTACAAAAGTCAGCTGGCATGAAATTCCAGTGGGAGACAAGCAGAATACTGATCACTGAGGGCCAACTACACAACATTTCCAAGCATCATCTCCCTACCAGTATTGAGAACAGTATTGTTTTTGCTCTCCTCATGTGAGGGCACTCTAGAGAGATTACAAATTGCTGAAATGTTCTTGTGACGTGAAACTGGGACCTGGAATGAGTATTTACCCCTTCTGATGTCATGTACTGAAGATGGCTGATGCAGTGTGCTTCAGTATTTGAAAACAGGACTTCTTTCTCACCTAAAGTGTGAGTAAAATAGAAAGAAAGCTCACAGAAAAGGCCTGTCGTGTCACATGTATGACTACATCGTTCCACAAGGTAATGACAACACCTCCTTCAGAATCCCTGTATATTCAAGATATTAAAGAAAAAAACTGCTACAGACATCTGCAAAAACTTCTAAGACTTTCTTAGAATGACATTTCATTATAAACAGCTGTATAATGAATCAAAAAATAAATCCAAATATAATCTCATCCTTCAGCTTTTAAATGGTTGCAAAGCACACAGGCCCTTTTACTTGAGGTGTAGCTGGGAAAAAGCAACTTAAAAGATTGTAAAGAAATGTCTTACATGCAAAAGATGGAGTCCAGTGTAATTTTGTTTGCAATTCTGCTAAGTATGGGGAGTAAATGAAACGCAGAACTGTAAATTCAAAGTCATTACAATGCCTAGAAAGTCTAAGGCACTCAAATCACCTTCCAATGTTCCTGCTGTTAACATTAACAGGGGCACAGTTGCTAATGTTAGGACACCAGACTCAGAAGTGTAGTCTATGAAAAAGGTTTGCCACGATGACAGTGTAACTATTTTGGCATGAGCTTCTACTGGAGTTGCAACTTACCAGCAGAAAAGAAGTGCTTTTGTTGTTAGAATTTACGACTTCCCCAAGCAAAACACAATATACTGGCCAAAGGTGTTGTGGTTGTTTGTTTGTTGTTGTTTTCTTCAATTTTTTTTCTTTTTTTTCCCTTCTTTTTCCCCCTTGGTACAACCATGTCTACACTAGGGCTTTTGCCAATACACACAGGCAGCCAAAAATCACACCTCCAACTGACATTACTATACTGGCAAGCGTTTCTAGCACTAGCCTTAAAGCAGTTATTTGTTCAATCATTGCTTTCTGAAATCACCCCTCACCCTAAAAAGACTGTATTTCTTCCCAGGTAGAAAGCTTGGGGGAGGGGGAGGCAATCTATCAGCTTAGGTCTTGTTCAGCTGTTTCTTACATCGGGCAAGGGTTTTTCTTTTGCCTTCACAAAAGTTGAATGCCTCCCCTTAAAAAAACAGAATAAAACATTCTTGGGGGGCAGTAAGCGTGAATCCTTAACCCCACAGCAGAACAAACAAACAAAAGTTCAGGTCAGCCCTTGCTCATCCTGCAACACTGGTAGAGAGAGAAAAAACAGAATTCTCTCAATACTAATGACTGCTGTTGCCATTCTCTACATACCAAAGTGAATACAGTCCATCAGCTTTAGAAGTGCTATTTCTGTTCCTATTGCTGCGTCTGACTTCCCAGTTAAAGCAGATTCTTCCATAAACAAAAAGTTGAACAATTTTCATTCTCAAAGCTCACACAAAAATGTAGTACTTTCAAGGGGACACAATTAGTCCAAAACAAGGGGCTGAGGATACAGAGGAAGGAGGAAAGAAATGCTTTTTCACAAAACCTCAGGGTGCCCTCCATGAGGAGAGGATTTTCATGTGACTTGTCTTGGTCTGAGATTGCAAAAAACAACTATATGTTTTGAAGCACATTTGTTTTCAATAGTTAGAATATTTTTTGCAAAAAAAAAATAATTATCAAAACAATGGCTTTAAACATCATATGGGAAAACGGAGCCCAAAGTGTTTCATTTTACTTCTAAAGCAGCACTACAATATTTTCTTAATATCCTCCACCTCTCCAAGCCATTTCCTGTGGTTTGTCCTAAAATTTACCCTTGTCAGCCTAAACAGTAGTGTCAACTGTGCGTGAAGAATCAACTTGCTTTTAGACCAAAAAGAACTGTATCCTTTTAAAATGCCATGACTGCAGCATCACTAGAGAAGCCAAAACTTGTGTGGATCTAGAGACAGAACTTGCTTCTCCTTCTTCAGGTTGGTATTTTTCCCCAGCTAAGGGTCAAACAAGTAATTTTGGGAAACACCATGTTCCTTCTGCCTGTGCTGCTTCTGTTCTGCACACATTCAAATAGTAAGCAGAGACCTGAAGATATATAGTGGATTTGGCTTGATACTAAATTAAACAAAACATTTCCTTGGAAACTGTCTAGCAGAGCCTGCAGAAATAAGTTGTAACTGCACCTGGATGTGAAATACTGTGAGTTTTAGGGAAATTTCCATGTCATACACAGGTTTAAAGCACTACTGGCACACGTAACTTGCAGAACTCAGATGCAGATACAGATTCCAAGGTTTAGAAATATCCACATTTAGGGTTTTGGTTTGAGCTCCTCCCTAGTAAAAACTTCTTTGCTTCTGAGCACATAATGATATTTTACAACTAGAGAGCTCTGCTATGACTCTTTACAGGTCGGGAAAACCTGGACCTTTCCTTGTGTGGGTAACTCCTAAGATTACCAAAGGAAAGTAAGGCCCACAGCCAGCCCATCTGACGCAAGGAGTGTGACATCCGGATGTGTTTGGAGTATCAACACCTCCCATCCAGCCTCATGCTGCCAGGAGCTTTTTCCTGTTTGGATTCAAATGTAAAGACACTTGGGATCAAACACAAATGATCTCTTTCTATTTCATCCACAGTGACGTGAGGTAAGGACCACTTGACAGCACCCAGAGGAGTTGGTGCACACAGTCTGCAGGTACTCAGGGCTACTCAGGTTCCTCTGCACTGTTCCTTCAGCCTTGCGTTTCCCTCAAGTACTAGCTGCCAGCTGCATTAAAGTGCATACAGAAGAATAATATGCAATAAAAAGACATCATGAGAGAAATGTTATTTTTCTTATTACAGAAAAGTTGAGAACTTTAACAATATCTTGAAACAGTGCTCAGAAATTACCTCTTCAGCTTGGCATCCGTTCCCTCTTTAGGAACAAAACAACGCCAGCAATTACAGGAAAAAGCCAAACTGACATAACTAAACCAAGAAAGCCTTTTATCTATTCACCTCACAAGGTTTTGTTTGTGGATTTGTTGTTTGTTTTTGTTTTTTCCCCAACTACTTCTTAAAGGCTTGGAAAAAAGCACTAGGTGCTCTTTGCAGGCAGAACATTCACGACCTTGTTCAAATTCTTCAATATATTTCTTACTAATGCTTGTTGTATTAATGGACTCAGCCCAAGAAGTAGTAATACTGAGCTTTTTAATTGCTTTACACAATTAAATGCTAATGCTTCAATCATTAACAATAATGCTGCATACCATGCTTTGGAGCATAATGTATTAAAAACAAATGCTTCACCAGGTTCCCAGTTTTTGTAAGTAGTTCAGAATGAGAAGCCTAAAAATAAATAGCATGTATTGTCACTGGAGAAAGTGCTACAGTAAAGAGCAGCAAACAAGTGGTAGCCACAAATATAACCTCCACCCCTATAGCCTTCACAGAGCCTTTGCTGTTGCTGTCTGTGTAAGCAGAGCAGAGCTGACTGCTTCAGGGTGAGAGTTTACTTGGAAATGTTTACTATAATGAGAGAATTTTCCGTTCTTTTTCTTTTAACCACAATACTGTCCAGTTCTGAGACCTGAATTGATGCAAAAGAAAAAAAAAAAATCCAGATGACATTTTAAGGAATTTAATAATCAGATGCCTCATTGCACTGCCTGGGAGTGTGTTTCACATTATATTAAAATTATTGGCACCCAGTCATGTTACGGCAAAACTAGCTGAGACCGTGCTTGGTTACAGCTGTTGCCACAACAGTAGTTATTTGGCAAGTGATGTAAAAGAGGACAAAGTGCTATTGTGAGTTTACACCAAGCTTTTACACATTATGTCTCCAGTTCATAAAGAGGGAGGAAGAAAAGAAAGGCCACCTTTTTTTTCAGGGCAACCACAATGTGATTCTAAGTGAAGGTGTTTGTCAAAATATGTCAAAACCATCTGAGATTGACAGGCTATGAAAACCACAGATGGGGATGGCCAGGAAGCACAAGACTCCTGCAAGAAATACAACTCCAACTTTGGGAAGGTAAGATGGAATGAGCCAGAAAAAAAGATAGGGCAAAGAACTCTCAGAAAGCAAATTGGTCCTTTGTCCCCTTCTCAACTGCAACACTGTGGGAGGCACCAAGAACAGATCACACTCTGAAGAAGGCCAGTTGTGTTCCCAAGGGATTGTCTGTCACAGGTTGGCTGCTCTTGAAAATCAGGTGAGGAGACACATGCCTTTATGTCTACCCTATTTGTGAGTCCATCCACATTAAGGAGAGAAGGATTTCACCTCTGGGTAAAATGCTTGCTGCTTTTTTCTTTTTTCCCCTCCAGGAAGAAGCTGGAGAGACTGCCATACCACACAGATGGTTTCCCATTAAAATAATCAACAACAATGTTGGAACTTTGTTTCTTGAAAGGAGGTTTGTCTCTATGCCCAAGTGAGCCAATAGAGGAAAAATCAGCTGCTACACATTAAGGAAAAAGTAACACATTTGAAACAAAAAAAAAACCACACCCCAAAACTAAACAAAAGGAAAGGAAAAAAGAATCTTCATCCAGTATTTAATTGCAAAAACATGGTGGGAGAGAAAGAGGACTTGAGAGAAATGTCAGGATTTCTTGCATCTGAAGCAGCCATTTTAAAATGTGTGACAGAAATGCTTAAGTGCTGGTTGGTGCAGAGAAGGGTCTTCAGCCTTTTAAATTAATTTACTGACCCTGATGGTTCTTTTTCCATAGCACAATGTTACCCTAAGCCCCTCCCTCCCATCTAGTCGAGCTCTAGTCTTGACCTAGCATTCGTTCTGATATCCATGGTATCAAGACCCATATTCTGTATTAATCCAAAATGAAAAATTTAGATAACAGAAAAGAGCCAAACTTGACTTATGCTGTCTGCGTAAAAGTCAGCACTTTCCACAAAACTCTACCACCATGGAGTATCCAAGATGCAAAGCTGATTTCCTCTTCTAAGAACGAGATATCTCACATGCGTTGGCTTTTGCCAAAGGCTGATTTAAACGGTAGTCACAGGAACATAGTATGTATAAACTGGTCTTACTGTGACAAAATTATAGAAAAGCAGGACTGGATTATTTATTAAATTCCTTCTAATACCAGTTATTAGCATGTCCCATGCAAGTAGTATAATCATAGCACTTGATTACTTTTAAAATGTGGGACGACACTAGGAAATACTTAAAAAATATTTTCCCCTTTCTTCCTTTTCATTCCCCCCCTTATTATTTAAACATTGCCCTGCAGTGGGGAATCACACTACACCTACATGAAAACTCCAAAGTGAAACTGAATATAAACAGAAAGTGACTAATCTCATTTCACTGAGCAAGAGGGTTGAAGGCCAGAAAGGAAATAAATTGTTTTAAGGGTGGGATGTTAAGCAAATATTTACACAATTTTCCAGTTTTTATAAAACAAAATATAATCTAATAATCATCTAAGGAATGTTTTGAGAACATTTTCCCTTAAGTATTACTCAACATTTAGACATGGATGATCAAAAAGTAGAGACCCACTCCCACCAAGTATACAGCAGTATTTATCTCAAGCTCTCCCTACTAGGAAAGATTACAAGGATTAGGTTTCAAGCTTGTGCAATTGTCTTTAGACAAACACAACAATATGCAATAAACTACTATTCCCCAGACGACTTTAGAAAAAAATATAAAAATCAACACACTAATGTCAATCGAGACTGAAATAAAAGAACAGCCAACAACACAGGACACAGAGGCCCCCTTGAAAGATGCATTACCATGGAAGCCATCAGATCAGGGGTGGTGGCTTTCCATGGGGCCACTTCTTGGCTTCCTCCTCACAAAGCAGTTAATTCCTTTAAATGATGATAACATATTCTCAGGGTTTGGATCAAAGAAAGCAGGGTACAGTGGGTCTCAAACTAAAGTCAGTCTCAGAACTCAGTAGTTTAGAGAGGAGGTTTAATAGTCCTCCCAACCAGTCTCTGTTTTGCAGGTCAGCCACAACAATGTTTTCCTATGAAACCTGTTTTTAATTGGGTCAGTGGAGCAAGAAGACAAAACAGAAACTCTATTGTAAGCTAGTCTCTACATCTGTAAAACAGAGCTTTTCTCTGGTATCTTGTGCACCTGCTCCTCCTCTCAGATTCAGAGAACAAGGATTTGGGCACAAGCTCTTCCATTGATTTCAATCAACAGAATGACAAGCATACAAAAATCACTGACTGAAACAGAGCACAACAACTTTGAAGTACTGCCTTTTCTTTGGGTTCATTCAACATTCCCTACTCCACCTATGTGTTGTCCGTTTACAGTGTGCATCTTCGAGACGAAGTCCCTATTTCCTTAATTGACTGCAAAGTATCTGGAACACTGCTAATATGGTTTCTGTAGTTTATTATAAAACAATTCTACAATAGACTTAACATAAGTTTCATATAATTCCAAATACTCCATCTTACTCTAAAGAAGACACCAGCAATTTATTAACTACTTGTGAACAATTCCTGTTTGAAGAATTACAAATGGCTCATCTAATTTGATGTAATTTGATGGAACTGGCACGTGGGAGCTTAATTCTCCCACTGCTTGCTGGTAGAACTTTAATAAATCATTAATAATTCAAAGATGACCATTAAAATGATGACCAGCCAAGTGCACCAGCACAAGAAGAGTTCTATAAAGAACACACTTCATGAAGAGGGTGCTTTAAGGCCTCGTCACCAGCTATCACATTTAAACTTCATTTGCCATCAGTTTCAATATGTGTCTGCTACACAAACTGTCTAACAAACTCCCTTCTAACTTTACAGCTAAGAGCAACATCATGTCCTGGACGTTTTAAAAAAATGCAATTACAATCCACACTTTTCTCCATAATAAGAAGTTGAGCAGCAAAATATTAGAATTCCAAAGACTCAATAGTATAGTTTTGGTCATCAAGTTACCACACAATTTTTATGCATTCCTAGATTATCTTCACGGCGTTACCTATGCACACTCTGTAACAAACTATGTTTCTTTTTATTTCCCCAAAGAGAAGAAGAGGTGATGGTGCTAAAGATAATTTTGGCCAGTGGAAGTGACTATCTACCATTACCCCTGAGTCTACACATCTCTGTTTCACACTTCCTTTGAACAAGGAAAGAGCAGTGCTGTGATAGTGAGTCATAAAATGCTGCATTTGTAGCAATGTATTTCCTCTTTGAGGAACCCTACAGTACTTCAACGTTTGTAAAGTACTGATTGTTTGCAGTAGTAATAATATATATCAGTCCAGCAGCCAGTAATAATATATATCAGTCCACAGCAAGCCATAAGACCATCATTTCTGATAGGAGCAGTAAGGAGAGATTGATAAGGAAGAACCAGTTGCCTGAGCCAGCACATCAAGTTTAACATTACTGCTCTTCCATATATACACTTAACCACTATGTCTCCAGGGATGCATCAATTCTATTTGTTGAACCAAGCTGAATACTCTTTTCTGTTTGCAACACACCAAAAATGTCACCCAAGGAAAGATGAGCCTGTCACCTGTAGCCCTCAAAATTATATTATCTGAAGAAGACAATAAAGAATTGATACCTCCTCTTTCTGATATCTACATTTTGTAGTTAAGGAGATCAGGTACATACTTGGTAATGGACTGTTAAGGGAAATCAGACACTCCACACCCCTCTAGTCGGAATTCTTCCCATGCTTCTCTTTCACCCCTTTTAAATCCATTTAAGCCATGACTCCAAATCAGGACAGGCACTGCTACCAGTTAGTCCATCATTCACAAACTCTCATCAGGTTGTCATGTGAGGACCATGCACACATTAATTAAGGGCATTTGCTCTTGGAATGCTTTGCTGAGATGTGGAACATTATCCTCATTTTAGAGATGCACAGAAACAGATGTGTTCACAGTTACCCAAGATATATCCAAGACGAAGCTAGGATTCCAACTAGCTGGGATTAGTAGTCAAGTTTCTGATTGTTTTTCCTGGATTGAGACAGGGAAAAAAACCTCACCACCTTTATAAGATTAGAAATAAGTTACACAATATCTCAAAACAGAAGCCAATACATCATGAAGCATATGAAAACATGTCAATGCTTAATATTCAAATTACATGAAATACAGATATTAAAAGGCTATAAAAGGGACACTTACAGCCGAGTCTTATTTTTTTAATTAAAAACATTTTAAGCATGAAAATATTGTATATTTTGAAAGCATATCTAATGGCTCATAAAATGAGATGTTCTCTTCACTCATGCACTTGAATATACTTTATCTCTAAAATGCATGAATGCATGAAAATGTCCTAGCAAAAAAAATCTCATTTCATCCCACCCAAGATTAAAAAAAAAAGAATAATATCATTAGCTTGCCTTTGAAAGCTAAGTCCTCACATTTGTAACACTGAACGGAAAGTGAACCCACTTCTTTTGAGTACAGAGACTGTGTTACTGAGTATATATTCAGTGTCTCTGAGTATAGCTTCATTATGGAGGAACAGAAACCAAAATGAAAATCTATGTATTAATATTTTCCTGATTTTTTTCTTATACAAGTGCATACCACGAGACATGACTAAGATCTCACCCTGACAGATACTCTGCTGCTTTAAAAGGTGATCTCAAACTGAGCCAAAGAACTGGCACTCTCAGAGCTCCACCTTGATTAGCACACCCACAGCTGCAGAGCTGTTGGGCTCAAGACAACTCCTCCAGCCTTGCTGACCTGCAAACTCACTCTCAGCCATGCACTTCCACAAGTTCTTCCTCTTTGCTGTCTACTGGCAATGCCAGTCAGGCCTTCACCCCGTGATAACCCAATTATATTTCCTCACAAAATGCAATGAGAAATGAGAACGAGACCTCCAAGAAATACCTTAAATTCCAGGCATTTTAAGTACAAGCTGTGAAGTAATACAATAAAATGAACATCACTGTTTTAATACAGGATTGTATGATTTTCCACCTCCTTAAAAATGTGCAAGCAACATTTTACTTATCAATGAATTTTTAATGCATTTTGGTGGCTATTTTTTTTCCAGTCACCAAGAATACTTTGGGGAAATTGAAATACCAAGTAATCTCCTTTGTTTCTAGCACAAATACACCTCTTGAATAAGAATTGGTATTGTTGTTGCTGTTTTATTCTCAAATTGCTGAAAATAATAGAAACTAAAATTGACTGTGAGAGAAAGCAACACTTTTTTCCAAAGCCTGGAAATCCCTGAACCTTCTCATATTTAATAATTCAGACTCACTCTAAATTTTGTCCAGGAAAATAAGATGGTCTTTATATTTCAAAGATGTTTTCACAAAAGTCTGCAGTACTGGATTTTCTGATGCCGAGTGATAATGAAACCCCCTTTTGTTCTCATAACTTCATGATGTATATCTATAACTCTTTCTTGTTTGTGAACATAAGACCAGCCTTGTCTCTCTAAATGCCATTTCAAAGGAAGATTCACAGTTGTTTGACTTTTGATCTGTGTGGCAACTAGCTTGACCACCTGCGCTGGGTTTGAGCAGTTACTGAGCTGGCTTTGTACCATCTTATGAACACAGCAAGCCTTTTAAACCAGAATGAGCTGATGTGTGAATACACCAATTTACAATGTAAATACAGGGTCCAACAATATGGGCATCTTTAATGACCAAATGTGTAAAGTGCATATATTGTTTACTGATTATATCATTAAATAAAACAGATGGCTCATATTCTCCATCCACCTACAGTGGGTTAAAACACAATGGTGTAATAGTCTGGTAAACTGGTAACATGAAACATTGCTTTGTACTGGTGTAGTAGTATAAATAGCTGTTCACAAATGAGGAACAAAGCCACTAAGAGTAATTAGCTTAAGGCTGTAGTGGAAGAATGCTACCTTCACAATCAACACGTGTGTGCCATTCACACCAAGAACTGTGTTTGAAAAAATACAAGGGTGACAGAAAGCAGCAAGGAAGTTTCTCGGCATGGATAAAGTAGACCAGATGCTTCCAACATCTAGGCAAGACCAGGCACACTTAGAACCATGTTTCTAAAACAAATCCTTATTTAAACGCATGATTTGTGGCCACAATAAGCATGTCAGAGGAACATATAGGGTGTTGTTTTTTTTGCTTGCACAAGCATTTTTATCAGGAGGAAGGCAGGGAGTTGGTGCAAAACTAATTTTAAGATGTAATTTTTATTTGAGAAGAAAAATTACCCGTTAGTGTTGTAATCTTAAACTATCAGCAGATCTACTAAGTAAGACAAGATGAAGGCTTTGCTCTAACTTGCAAATGTTACAAAAAAACCTTCTGGGTTACAGCTTGGTTAATACAGCAAAGCCCAAGGTAAACAAAAGCTCTGTGGTAATAAATGCTACATATTGAGATCGTGCGAGCTAAGCCATGTTAACACTCATGGACAAACGTTCATATTTGCAGAAGGCATATAGGTCAGTGAAAAATTCTTCTGCTGTGTTTTTAAATTGGAGAGTACTGATAGCACTTACAAGTCTAATAAACTGTAGCTCCTGACTATTCAAATTCACTAAGTTTTCAAGTCTTCAAAAAAACTAAAATTAATAAACTGATCTAAAAATATGATTTAAAAACCTGAGCTAGAATCTGGATTCTAAGACTGAAGGTGCATTAACACTGAAAATGTATCACTTTGTCTGAAACAAGCAGGTTGCAAGTGTCTCTCCCTTGTTTATATAATTATATACATATACATTTTAGACATTTCTGAAATAACTGCAATGATTTTCAAGTGATTACTTTAGAACTGTGCATACACTGTAGAGAACATAAATCTCACTGTTTATGGTAAAATTGTTTTTCTCTATCTTTTCCATTTTGCTGTTTCCACAGACTTTTCTTTGCCTTCTTGATTAGGTTCATAACTGCTATATTAGTTAAAGAACCAGTCAAAATTAGCAAATTTTCATCCTCCCTATCACCAAATAAGACTAAACAATCTCTCATGGCAAGAGCACACTTTCTCATTCACGATTTTGTCTTTCTTCAGTCAGATGCTCAGCAGTTTAGCTATGTGCGAACATTTCTTCTGCAGAGTTCTAAAGGTCCAATACAACATAATTGTGTGCTACCCAAGGATATTAATTCTCCCTCAGTTTTGGTCTTGTCCCACAGCAGCACTAATTTATCTGCAACAAACTCTTAAATTATCCTGGTTTTCCCTAGCTGTTGATTTCTCACATTCATAATTTATGGCCATCATTGTAAAACTACAACAACAAAAACACACCCTCCTCCTCAAACAAACTTGGCTCAAACCAAAAGATATCCTCATTCAACAGGGCTATGGATGAGCAAACTACTCACGTGAGTATGACTTGAAAGTTCAGGTCCTGGATTTTGTGGTAGAACTTGAGTGACTGACTTGAACAAAAACTGTACTCAACAAATCCTGAGTTTTCCTTTTCTCCAGTTGGTCACTTAATCTCTTCTGTCTGTTGAGCACAGGCAAAACTCTGACCTGCTACTATGAGCCAGATTGAAAATGATCTAATCTAAAAGATTAGCTAATAAGGACAAGTTGCTGATATCACTTCAGTTTTAAATCAGTTTGATGACTTCATTGTTTTCTTAAGGATAAAGCCCTTGGTGTGTGATCAGAATAATGATGGAAAGCTGAATTAATTTTGCTTTTATTAAAAGCCGACAATTTCAATCAAGTGTAGCAGGAAAAGTGCCAGGTGCTACTGGAAATCATACTCAGAATGCACAAAAGAGCTTCTCTACCTGATAAAGATTTACTAAGCTTCTGCACAGACCTGAGAGAAGACTAGGCAAAACAATTCCCATTACCACCATTTGTTTCCAAATACTAGATCGGTCCAAAATGCTGTTGTGTCTATGGATAAGGGTGGGAGAAATAAGTTAAAAGTTCTGATGTTTGTTTGATAACATGACTGCTTTTTTCTTAAAATGTTTAGAAGTGCCACAAGAAAAGTTAAATGTCTGTGTTGTCTTGATCTTGAGTTTCAAATGTTACTTTTAGTCAGCTTAGCATACAGCCTAGTTTTAGTCCAGATACGCAACCTCACGAGAATGAACTTCCAAGCTGATTCTATTTCTTTTTTTTTTTTTTTTATTTGTTAAATTTGTGGATTAAAATGAAATAGCCCATGTAGCAAGATACCATGCTGATCTGCGATCAGAAAATGTTACACTTAGGAATTTATGGCTTAAGCACCCTGTAGTAAATGGAATGTGTAAAATTTGGCATCTATTGTTCCAGTGACAGTTATAGTGTGAGTGGTGTCAAGAACAACATGATCCTTAATTTACTACTGGCCTTAAGGAGTTTGACTTCATTGATTTCTGAGGAGTTGTCTCCAATTATTTCAGCAATTACCAATGTCAGCTTTTGCTAATGGGTTCCCTACTTCACCCTGCTTCACATAAACAATTTAGCCAGATGCAAAATATTTTCACTACCTTCACTATTCCTGAATATCATGTCAGAGAGAACTCATCCAACTGGAAACTCCTTGTAACTACTGCAAGAAAGCACTGCACTGATCATGCTGATATAAGACATGTCTTCTCATGAAAGCATGTCATGGAACATCTATTGTGGTTCAGACATGACAACGCTGACTGCGAAATGCCTTTTGTTTCACTCATGACACCGTGAACCTTTTTAGGCTCTAGCTGCTTAATGGAAGTCAATGGATCTCAATACAGAGAACAAGCACAAAGGGTTACATGATATTTAACCTATTATGATGCTTTACATTCTTGGTACATGCAGTCTAGGACTAGCTTGGATAATGATCCATTGAGATCCTGCTTTCCTGCAGAAACACAACTGTGCTTTAGATAATACTCCTTCCAGCTGTTCAGCTGGACACAAGTAGAGAGAAGGGGGGCAAATTAGACAGTAATTCCAGATGATAGAAAAGAGAATGGAGGAGAGAACAAAGACCATTGTACATGTTTTAAAGGAGCAAAAAAAGAGAATTACAAATATTGTCTGAAGACTGCTGAGAGCAGTCCTCCTCAGACTGGGTGTAGTGTAGGCAGCTTAAAACATGGATACAGCTTTCCAGCAATCTGAAAAATAAAACAATTCTACAATATAAATGCTTCTATCTCAATGAATGAAGGACATATCCTTCTAAGACTGTCTAGGTGCAAGAAGAATAAAACACTGACTTAATTTTATCCTATGCACTGAAGTTATTAAAAGGTGAAGATCAATCATGATGGTCCTTTTCCAGGTTTCAAGTCAACTTAACTCTGTATCATTTAGGTTGTTGGAGCAGAAGGTTTGCAAAGGGTTAGGTGGCATTAAACTAATAGTAGCTACATGCTTGCAATGTTGGTATTGGTCCCATTCCGTGAGGCATTCAGTGCCTTCAGTACATCACTTGGAATTTTCCATGGACACTTGCTTGCTGTAGCTATGGTGGTTATACAGCAGCTCAAAAGATTTCTGCACTTTCTATGATGCATGAACTGAAAAGTATTTCTAACACCGAATGAAAGAAGAGTAAGATTTTTCAAAAGCATTTTGGAAACAACACACAGAACACTGTCCAAGAAAGATGAGCAAGGTTTATAAAACAGCTCTCAATTGATTATTAGAAACAAGAAATGCATCTTACAGACATTAGATTACATCATACCTAAATTGAGAACAGGGAACCCACAGTATCCCATACGATTTTAAAATACTTGCTGTTGAGACCTAGAGGTACATTTCCTGTTTTCTGGTTGGACTCCTAATGATGAAGAATGTTTACCTTTGGGAATTTTGCTGACACTCCATTTATGTTTTCCAGATGTTTTGTCTATCACTTCAACAAAGAAACATGGTTTCTTTTTAATGTCGGAGACAAAGAGAGGAATGATCAGGTACTAATTAATGCCAAGGCTTAATCTGGAATTACAAGCAGTATGTTCCTTATCCAAAGACTATCTTGTGTTTAACAGCACCACAAAGTTTATCAGTTTCCTTCTGAAAAGATTTAAAAATTCATAATTCATAAAGATTACATGCATATTAAAACACAAACATATAAAATAATATAAGAATCAAGTAACTATATTAAATGCTTAAAAGTCGGGAAATAAAAAAAAATGTTCTTACACTGATAGTAACAAGCACTAAAATACCCTACGTGTATTTTTTTGTTTCCATTCATCAACAGAAATGTTAAGGACAGGGTTTGCTCTGTAATTGGCCTTGAGCAAGAAGCACAATAAAAGCTGTCTTGTCCTAAGAGATGACCTGGACTTGCTTAGGGCAAGAGGTTGGACCAGATGACCTCTGGAGGTCCCTTCCATCCTAAATTGTCCTACAATTCTATGAAATGTTGAAAAATAACTGTAAGATCTGGAGTTCAAAAGTACAAGGAAGTTTGACTAGGAGTGATGCTACAAGCAGGACTACCAGAATTTTCCTGGAAAGAAGAGTGAAGAAGCTTGATTGCAACTAGCATGGAGATGCAGGCCTTCCATTTCTGATTGCAGTCACATTGGTCATACAGCTGTTGGCAAATCATATAAGTTATCACCTGAGAGCTGAGAACTTACTGCTTCATGGCCATCAGCTGGAGTTAGTGTCTCTGTCCTGTTGGAAATCAAGTTTTAAAAGTCTCTCTTGCAAGAACTTTTGGCATAAAAATCTCCTGCTGAACCAGACAGAAGAAAAAGTTGTTTTGGAGTGTAGTAGCTATTTCTCTAAATATTTTTCTGCAGCGTGGAGGGGAGTAGATAGAATGTATCTGCTAATTGGATAAAGATTCAATCTACTGAAATTTTCATCTGGTTACTTTTAGGTTTGTTTGCTTCCCACTGGGCCATGTGTGGCTTGGAGCCTTTCCAATTTCTTTTCTTAAAGGCTTTTCTAGACTATTGGCTTAGGAGACCAGCAAAAGACTGAAGATCTTTCAGAATATACTCTTTTCTGCAAGGGATAGACAACACTATCACAGATGACTGCAGAAGATGCTGTTTCCTTATGTTAGAACCTATTATTTGAAAATTCTGTACCTGAAACTACATTGAGCTTCTGTGATCCATAACCCCACAGTTTTAAAGAGGAGTCATAACATGTCAGGATGTCCATAGCTATAGATGCATGTAAAAGGAAATGATTCATGTTTTGACATTATCAACATACTGATATTACCCTAATAACGCAACGCCACAAAGAGAACATCCCAGTATTTACAGCCAAAAAAAAAAAAAAAAAACCAACAAAGGAATGCCTAGGCCATTTCAAAGTGAGAATATTTAAAAGCATCTATTACAAAAATTCCATTACCCAAATACCGGGAGACAACAAATTCCAATAGGTCAGGCTGGCTACCTTAAGTTGCTAGAGCAGCAATCTGGGATAGGAAGACCTGTCCTTGTTATGCCACTGACTTCCTTACTCAGCTTTGGCAACCTACAAAACCCGTCCTTGCTTTTATTCCCCGTGTCCAGAACATTTTGTGCACATGTACATGGCCAGAGAATTTAGGTCATTGAAAGGGTGTCATTTAGCCCTCTAGCTACCTAATTACCCAATCTCTTAATATATTTGGCCAGATTCAGAAGAGATGCTGCGTTGCCTTTCTCAGACAGTAAAAATATAAATAGGCAATAATTTGATGCACAGGATGGCATATGACTCCAAGCATATTAGCAAGTCTATATTGTGGGAGCAGCAACTAAGTTGAGCAATGTTTGGTTTAACATTACCTTTTCCATATAATAATGATATGAAGAACACTTCTCCAGCATTTTTCTTTATTTTTTTCTAGTAATTAAGTGAAACATTGTGTGGTATGTACTGTTGTTCGCAGAAATTAAGACGGAACTGCCAATCTGTGCTAATTATTTTCCTTACACATGTTATTTATCTAATTTGTGCTGCTTTCTTGGGGTCTGTATTTTATATTCTTGTGGCTAAACAATGTTGAGATGATCCTGAGGCTGGGATAATGCCAGACCCTTCCACCCAACAGTCACAGACAAATTAAATTCACCATAGGTCTATCTATTATTAAGTGGTTTTAAATAACATCCTGAAAATCTTCTACTGCAAGCTGCATCTAGGCAGAGGCATTGTTTTTGGCACATTTACCTGAACTGAGCTTAAATCCTAACCTGCCTTTCATCCAGACAGGTGACTCAGCTCAGCATTTTTGCTAAAGAAAAAGGAAAGCTGGTCCCTTTCTGACACACAGAAACATGCCATCTTCGTGTCCAACTACATAATCCTTTTGTCTGAAAAGAAGAGCCCAAGTATATTTCAGAAAGATCACATTTTCCATTTGGCTTAGGGAACACTTATAAACCAGGACTCCTAACTGTGATTCCCAAACACAAAACAAAGTCAAAGGTTACAGCTTATGTTTTTGTTTCAGCTTCTCCAAATTACTTGCAAATGTATTCAAACACAATATGAGGAGATACTTTATTTTATTGAAAATAACAGACTACTGGGTGCTGCAAAAAAGGCTGAGGTACCTCAAGCATAAACATAGAAAGAATACATTGGTTTAGAAACCCATAAATCCTTATTTGAATCTGCCAACCTGAAAGCCAAGTAAAGCCCGAAAAAACTATTTTTCCTAAATGCTATGTCTGATTAAGCCATACTATTAAATGACAGCTGAACTTTAACATTAATATGATATTATTTAAATAACTGCATGATTTTTTTTTTACACTAAAATGATGAATGATTTTTGGACAGCTCAATTGACATAAAGCAAGAAATCCCTTTAATGAGATTTGACAAAATGGAGACATATGCAGAATATTCGTTACAGCTCATGTCGCAGAGCCCTTCCTGGGGAGACTTGGGTTTGGTTGTGTCTTTTCTCTTGTTCATTTTTTTTATAGTTTATTTTGATTGTCCACAGGCACTGAACCATCCCTTTCAATTGCCATTTCCTTTCTCCATGGATTTTGAATTTAGCTTGTGTCATTTACATATTACTCTTAATCAGAGAATTTTATATGTTATAGTTTGGAGGCGGAATTGTAAGAAATCTGTGGAATGAAGGCATGAGGTTCAGTCATTTTAACCTTTGTCAACTGTGTCAACAAGGAACTAAGGAAGATATTTTTCTGAGGAGACTTACGAAGAAATAAAGCTCGCACTAAAGAACAACTTCTTAAATTCTGTTTTAGATATTTTCCAAGCCAAGTGACAAATTAACAACTCTGCTAAAACTTTCTCTTCTTTTTTTTAGTTCTTTTTAATAAGGAAATTACATTAAGCAAATATGCAACGTAAAAGGCCATGGGAAGGATAATTTCATACTGAACACTTCAGAGGACGCTCTAAACTCCTTTAAAACTGTGTTTTCATAGCATCCAGCATCACCTGTTAGAGGTGATTTCTTAGAGGTTATTTAGGTTAGAGGTTATTTCTTCTTCAGGAAGCTGAATATATACAGAAATATGAACAACACAGAGAAGCTCAGGTGCGGTGCTGTTTCACTGGGTAAAGAACACATATCTAGAGATGACACTAATTCAAAAAAGCTGTCTGGGAAGGCACTAATGTAAATTTAAGGTGACTAGTAATCATGGGGTAACTCCCACCAGGCAATCCTACACAGATTTTTAGGATGTTGCAAATTTATCCTTCCTGTATCATCACTTTGATCCCAGGGACAATTCTCTTAACATTAAAAGCAGAGAAGAAACATGCTAAAACCACAAGGTTTGACAATGTGTCTGCCACATCTATTCAGGCACCTATTCTCCCTGTGTAAATTTACGCTGCCCCAAAATATTTACAAACTTTCTCACATAAAATCTAACTCTCAAATACCCAAAATAATTAAAAATAGGGAAAATAGGAAAACATCAACAAAAAGCTTAATTTTAGAACACACACACACCAAAAAACCTCCACTAAATACAAAGAAACAAAGATGAGAAATGACTGAGCAAGGGGTAAACCCTCAGGCTACAGAAAGCTCCTTCTACAGCTGTGATGAAGCCTCCTATCTAACCATGCTTGCTTCACTACCAGCATTCATTCAAAAACATTCTACGTAGCAGACTGTAAAACAAGTCAGGTATGTCAGCAAAATGCTGAGGTTGAATTGAAATGAAAAATAAAGGCATGGAGGGAGAGAGTTAAAAAAGAAAGAGCAGTAATGTCCCTACCTTGGCCTTACCTTCGCAACATTCCCGTCAAAATCCTGGAACTCTTCCCAAGGTTTGCATCTGTTTCTCTAAGCTGGGGAGAAAAGAGGCCCGTTAAAGGCAGAAGGCACATGTACTCCATTCTATACAAAGGACAGGTATTTCTACTGTCATTTGAGTCAATCAACTCTCCCAACAACAAACTCTCCTGTAAGAAAGGCACAAAAGCTCTGAAATTTAAAAACATTTTGTCCAGTTGTCACTTACATAAAGATGAAAAATCATGGAAGATAAGACATTGAGGCAACAAAGATGAACCAGGATAAAGAGCAAAAGCTTCACAAATAAAGGGTTGCAGGTAGAAGCTATGTAAATTGGTATCCATAATTCCCATTGATGTGTGCATGTGTATTGGTTATGTATATTACTGAAGGCATCAAGGGATGAAGAGACAGCCATGCACTGTGTTCCCGATGTTTTATGAAAAGAAAAACAAACCTATCCTTCTTCCACTGTTTTTCAAAGACAGTGGTTTAAACAAAAAGCATAAATACAAAGCAGTGGGTTTTTACCAATTCTGTGTAAACAAAATATGCCCACACTGTCCCTTAAATACAAAACTTGTACTGACCTTACAGCAGCCACCATTGGGATGGATTCCAAAATACTTTGTGAACAGTATATAGAATGTACATAAGGCACAGCAGTATTTTTTTTATATATATATATATATTTGCACATAAGGATCACTCACTCACTGAAATCAGCATTTTTGTAATTTATTAGGACACAGGAAACCTGCATTTACAGCTAAACTTAATCAGCTGACTTACTCTACAGCTCTCAAAAATCTTGCAAAATAGGTGAAAGCACAGCTGAATAAAAGGTGAAATTGGGGAGACAAAGAAAAAAGTTATGAAGCAAATTAACTTCATATTTAAAAAGAGCAATTACTTTAATGTCTCTTTAAAAGGGATTAAAACCTCCCCTCTGTTTTTGTGTTTACTACTGTCTCACAAAATGAGAGTCTAGAAATGAAGGGTATAGGAAGGACAGAGTTACTCTCCTTTTGCCTCTTTTGCTACTGTTACTAAAAGGAGAGATATCCTTTGACTTTTTACAGATCTTGGAACCAGAGGGACATCAAAATCTACTGTAAAAGATAATGTAATGATTGTCAGTTGTGAAATAGCAGGGACCACTGTTTCCAACATGCCTGGAAACACAGCTGTGCGTACATGCATAAAAACATTCTTCTCCTTATGAAAAGCTGAATATTTACCTCTTCGTTATCAAATCAGACAGAAAGGATTACCTGACTCATTGACTTCTTACTAAAGAAACTTTGTTGTGGAAGACAAAATGCATCCTGTGTTACAAATCCATCAAAACAGTAACACTGCCAAGAAAAGTGGCAGTCTTCCAGTAACAAATCACCTTCACCATAACAAGCCACTATTATATCTTGAATATATGCATAGCAGCAATATTAAAACTTGTTTCTATTCTGGAGCCCAATACTGTAAATATTTGTTACCAGATTTAATGCTTATTACTGAAATCATCAGTTGCAATCAATGACACAACCTTTTTGCAAAAATGTCCTCCTTGTTCTTGTAAAAGGTATTAAGAAAATATCAAGTAACAGCTGGGACCGGATAACACCAATCAAGACTTGCTCTTAGCAATATTAGCTTTAGTGGGAAGGTTTATACTGACTCTCAGATCTCTGTAATTATGTGCTGTGATGGAACAAAGATCAGCATTATATTCCAGGGAGGCCATTCCCTCCTTTTTTCCTGATTCATCTAGACAATTCAAGCTCCAGAAAAGCAGCGTAGCCCAGTTTGACACAAGTAACAGAAGAAAAAGCGTCACAATAATTTTTAAAAGGCTCATTAAAAAGCCAAGTTCTTATCTATGCTAGAAGGGAATCTGAAGTACAAATGTATGCTTTACATTGTTCTTTCATTATTCATAAAGATGCATTTAACACTTGGGGCTTCTCCTCCCTTTTCACAGAAAAGTAGCTCTCTGCTTTTTACCACTATATGTTTGATCCTAACTTCCTTCTCTTGCTGCAGGATTTTACCTGACAGCCAGAATCAGCACTGGTAGTTAGGAAGGGGATGCTGAATCTTAGAGGCTTGACAAACTCCTCCAAGCAAGACGACCTCATATTTTTATGGTAATATAAAAACCACAAGATAAGCGAAAGAAATGTTAACAAGGAAACAAACACGTACACAAATGGTTGGAAGATCTCTAGCTACCTCCCAAGAGAACACTAATAAAACACCTTTTCTTCCTGCACTGGCAGAAAAAACAACATCAAGAGTTTCAAACCATAAGTTTGTTTTTATTTAAAACCGAAATATAGGATATAGTACTTCCATCATTTCTTTACTAGTCCCACTGCACTGCAGAAGCCACAGAATGGGTGCCATGATAACCTGTTAAGTGGCAGGTGGTGGCACTTCCTTGCTTCCCAGAAGTGCTGTAGTGAAAACATTTTGAAATATGCTTTGGTATTATCAATGGCAAATCTACATGGTGTTTAAGAAAGCTTTTTAAAAACAGTATTAAGAATAATAATGACAAAGGAAGGAAGATGAACACGATGCTGACATTGATATCTTGTCTGCCTTAAGACACATTTTAATTTCAGGTTTTCCTAAAAACTGTAGCATTTTTTAGGAGTCCTGTATAGCCCAGTTAACCTATCTGACTCATAGCAGAGCTTTCATCCCTCCTCTTTGGCTTAGAAAAAAAAAAAGTTTTACTCTACAGACAGGAAAACGCATATATGTAAATGTAACCAAACTACAGGGACACTGAGCAGTTTAAACTGTACTCATCTTCCTAATTTTCACACCATTGAATTGCTACGAACTGACTATCACACTCAAGTTGACACTTGACTTTCAGAAGACAAGTTTGTTCCCTGATTGATAAGATATTAATGCCATGTATTCACTAAAAGGCTACAGAGCACCCTTTGTCCTGGTCTTTACAAAATCTCCAGAAAATTGAAAACTTGCCAAGCTACCCAAGATCATCCCTGACTGTACATCTGAGTATGCAGACAGCTGGAACATGTCCACTCTTGTGGCTGCACTAGAGAACTTCCCTGAATTCTAATCCTAAAAAAATATTTTAAGTGGTATATGATAAAAAAACCTGGAATTTGAGATTGTGCATTTATGACAAGAGGTCTTTCAGTGCACTGTGGTGGCATACACTTTCCTAGAATACCCTTATTTTTAATCTTGCTCCTTGCAGCTTACAGGTTTTGCCATCCAAGAAATTTGCTCTTCAGGTGGAAAGCACAGCAAAGCAAAAGTTGTTACAAACCATGTGTAACAGAGTCATCAGAAATACATTCCCTTTTTCTCCTTCCTGAGGATTTTTAGGATCAGCAGAAAGGATACCTGGTATTCATCTCCATTGCCTAGGTGTTACTTGTCTAGCTAGAAACAGAAAAACATCTCAGACTCAGCAGTCACTAGGGATGTGAGGAGTGGAGGTGAAATAAGACACAACGTTGCCTGAACATAAAGCTCACAATCCCTAGGTACAGTTCATGATTTAGTTATACTTAATGTTTTAAAGTAGCTAATGCCCAGGACATCAGAAAGCAACTGGTACAGCTGTCAGAAAATGCCTCATTAAAGCTGCCATATGAGGCTTTACCAATCAAAGCTATCCAAGTAAAGAAACTCCCTGGCACAGATAAAGGAGTTTTCGTAATTACCTTTGGTCGGCTAGAGGAGGAGTGAGCTTTGGCAAAATGGGACACTCAGGCATGTATCTGATAGACATGTCATGGACAGAAAGTGACAGCTGCAGTCACTCCTGGTTCTGTGGGCAGAAGTCCAAACCAAGGAGGCAAATTTTTAAAGACTGAAGTTTAGAGAAGTTGTTTGCGTTGGATGGGATGGGCTTCAGGATATCTTCATTAAACTAAACAGTAAAGATGATCCCTATGGAGGCAACATAGGCCAAAAATGACACAAATATCTTATCTTGACTGCAGTGAGAGAGCTGCAAAGTAATAAACCACTACCTGTTCTTTCACACAGGATTGCATAAGGAGGCAGCTATTAGCAATTGCAGCTACAAGGCTGAACAATTCTTAAAAGCTACATCATTATCATAGAATCACAGAATGGTTTGGGTTGGAAGGGACCTAAAAGATCATCTAGTTCCAATCCCCCTGCATAGGCAGGGACACCTCCACTAGACAAGGTTGCTCCAAGCCCCATCCAACCTGGCCTTGAACGCTTCCACGGTACTGAATTTTGTATCTTAGAAAGTCCAGGAAGTCACTGCAATGGACACCTAACAAATCCTTCAAAGGACAGAAAACTGCCTTATCAGTGATGTTAGTAACAGAAAGCTTGCTTCCAACAGCAGGTCTGGTGACTTCAGTGGGACTGCCTGTAAGAGAGGCTTTGTAGGACTGGGCCCACAGAAGACACTTTGTAAGTGATTTGCTCAGATGGTGAGTACATCTTACAATAGGAGCTGATTTATGTGAAACTAATCAATTTGCCCAAAGCAAATAAAATCCCAAACCAGCAATTACTGATTATTAAACTTACCCTTTCCCGAGCACGTTGGATCTTCTCTCTGTCATGGCTGAGGTTTTCCAGCATCTCCTGTCCAATCTGCTCTGCATTAAAAAAATTAAAATGTAAATCAGAAAAAATATAGCTTGTGACTGTAAGGTCTCAGAATGACAGGTTAGATTGTAACAATGGCATTTAATACATATGGTAGCCTAGTCATTCCTCCTAACTGCAAAGAGGAAGATATCATTATATTAAATTTTATGTTTTTCAAGCAATGTAACACTGAAGAAGTAACAATCAAATCAGAAACTGTCCCCTTGTAATCTCTTAAGGTTGTCTAGGCCCTGGGAATTGACACTGACCTTTGGTCTGTGAAACAAAGGCAAGATGACTCTAAGTGCTGGGTGTTCATACTTCCCACACATTTCCTAAGGACTTCCCAAAGGAAGTCAGGAAGCCTTTGCTGAAACACCAGCCAACCATATACCTCTAAAGATACTGAGAAGTCCTGTGAGAAGAAAACCACTCTGTGCCTCTCAGCATCTACCACTGACGCTTAAATAAAAGACATTTCGGGCTAAGCCCAGTGACCGGTGTCTGTTTTGCTCAATCATGGACTATTTCTGGCAAGCTTAGAGACAGGCTGTAATGGAGCTCCAGACATTTTTAATAGCAGACATATATGCTAATCTATTGTCATCACCATTGGTTTACACAGGGGCTGTTTGCTTCCACGGCTTATGCTGAACCAAAGATTGCAAACTTATAGTGGAAAGGTCTAAAGATATGGTACAAAGACAACACAAGGTGCCAAAATTTTACTCTTCAAACAGCTTCCGTCAAGTGCTCCTCTAAAAATGAAATATTAGCAGCAAGTATAGAGAAGAGATTTTAATCTTCAAAGCTCTATAGAAACATTAAGAAACTCTCCCTGTATTTCCCCGAAGGAGAAAAATAAGTTAAATCATTCCCATTTTACAGATGGGGAAACACACAAGGAGCTGAGCAGCTGTAGCTTGCCTCAGGACACACAGCACGTGTGAGACACCAGCATTTTTGTGCACATTCACTTAGGCTACTTAGCCAGCTTGCCAAAGATATGCACCAAAACTGAATAAAGCTACAAAAATGTGATCTTTTTCTTCATAAACAACAAAAATTATGCCTCACTTTTGTCTTAGTGAAATAATGTAATCTTAAAACGTCATTATTTAGGGAACCTCAAGAAAATGCATCATTAAAAATACACCAATATGTTAGTGGAGCAAACAGAACTACTCTTACTTCTTTCAATATATACAGTCCACTTTCAGGCAACAATCCAAAGCAGAATCACCTCAGACTTTAAACATTCGAGACAAGCAATTTTTTTCTCCTAAATGCATTTAACACAAGGTACACACTCTGCCAGATAATGTCTAAGGAAATTCATTACATATATATTTCTCTATCTGTTGCCAAATACAGCACAAGTAAGATAAATATTTCCTCAGATATCTGACCACAAATTGACATCCTCATTATGCTATCTTGTCCCTCTTGGCTTGCTGCTCTTTACTTTTAGCTGTATATACAATGCCTCCCAAAGGTGAAATGTGGTAAGATATGTGGTTATGGAGTTCAAAAAGCTGTAAGGTGCAGTACAGCTGTACAAATGGTAGCCTAAGAAAGCGAATCAAGACAGAGCTTTGCTTATGTTTGCATGTCAAAGGACTTACTGGATGAAACTGTACTGAGCTTATTCCTCATCAAAGCACTCAAAACACTGTAATGCACAAACAGATACATGCATTCAATGTAACCTGGAGAAGAAAAACCAAAGCAAAATCCCTTAAAAATAGAGAAGAATAAATCAACAAATTACTAACCAAGTAGCATGAGGTGGAATGATAACAAGTATTTATTGCTAAAAATTTACACATATGTTTGCACAGACATAAAGAAGTGCGAGGGGCAGATTTTCTTTCAAAGGAATAACTGTAAAGGTAAATGGCTAAAATGGTTTGGTGTTTCACAAACGAAGCTCAAAAATATCTTTATAGGAAACAGCTCTATTTTTATTACACCAATTTTAAGCAAGTTACTGTGGTTTGGGTTTTTTTGTTCAGTGATTTTTGGTTTTTTTTTCATCTTCTTCCTGTCACTGGCAAGTTGGTACTCTTAGCTTTTTATAATGATTGAGTTTATTTTCCAACCATCAATGTGACAGCAGCATCAACTGTAAGTGAGGGTAAAACACCGTCACTTTGACGAATAGTGTATTTTCCTCTCATTGTCGATGACTGAAGACATCAATAAATAAGGAAGGAGAGCATGTCAGCCAGAATATCACAGAATGAATTGTTGATATGACACTTAGGGATTAAACCTTCAGCCATGAAGTTCAACCTAGCAGAGGGCTCTGAGAACTGAGGTACCTGCGTTTCTTCCCAGCAGCCTCTATAGATAAATAATTGGATGGATCATCAATTTTACAGGAGCAGCTTTACTCTACATGCACTTTAGTTGATGATCTTTGGCCTTTTTTGGGCTAAAATAACAACATAAGTTGAACAAAGAGACGTAACGGAGGTAACACAATCTCACAATAAGTTTGCAAACATAAATTGACACCTTTATCCACAGATCCTCTTCATATCCCTGTTCTACTCCAAAAATTCACTGATGACAGCGAAACTTGATTTTTAGTTGGAAGGTCAAGACAGTCAAAAAAAAAAATATTAATAAATAAAGAAAATACAGACATATAAGTTGTATGATGACATGTCTTCTCACTGGGTTTGCAACTGAAGTTGCCTGGGACTGGAAAAAAGGTAACATTAGCCCACAATACAGCTAATTGCAAGCTTGGTATCATTGCTATCCACTTGCAATAATTTTTCAGGTTTCCCAAGTACTCTGATGTTTTCCTGGCAGTTAAAACCTTCATCTCTGTGGCAGCTTCTTGCTTGTAGTGCAACAGTTCTGTATAGATCTTTCCAGACTACTTATAATGCAAATCATTGATGATGCTACTACAGCTATGTGAAAAGGTCAGGTTTTAAGATATACTGCAGTGCAGATGCACAAATTAAGACCAATACAAAAACTGAAGGGTGTTGTGTGTTGCCAGTAACGGTGTTATTTCCACAGAATCTTAACAACCTCAATTATTTAGGGATTATCCCATCCTTTTAGTCTGTATGTATGGACAATATTTAATACAGTGCAGACCCAAGCCCTACAAAAGACTACAGTGCTGCCTCTTCTAACTGAAATTCCCAAAGAGAAGCATAAAATGATGTTCTAAAATTGCAGTTAAACTCTAAGAAGCAGAAGGGTGAATGCATTTACATCATTATTATCTATGTACTGACAGAGGGCAGGAATATTCGATATAGCAATTATCTCAGTCTTAAACAATGCTGTGATAAACAGAAAAAAAAAATCAGAAAAAGTACATAAGTTAGTATTAACAAGCATCAGCCTTAAAGGGTGAATGCTGAAATTCACAGCTCTAAATGTATTCTGCCTTAAAGGTGTTTGAACAAGGTCTGGGAAATCAGCCTCTTCAGTGCTGAACATTTTAATAATGCTATGTTGTGGGTCCAACACAAATGGTGCCTGGTTCTATGAGACTGTGTTAAGCAAAAAAAATAGAACATTTCTTATCCTAAAACACTGAACCTAATTAGAAGAACGAAGATGCTTTCCCCAACTGAAGAAAAAACAACCCCCTCAAAAAAACCAACAAATGCAAACCCAACTTGCCCTTTCATGTGTGCAAAAACTGGCACATGGTTTTCAACTTTTATACTGAGATAAGCCCAAAAAGACAATGAGGAGTTCAAGTGGTGCATTACACTCCCAAATATGCCCTTACTTTAGAATTTGCCTGTAAACTATATGCAGTGTTTATTTATATGTACAAATCATAATTATTTAATATACATTCCACAAAGCTTGATTTCTAATACCTACACGCATATCAAGGATGCAAAACTAGTTTTGCTTGCCTGGTTTTTCTTTTCCTTATTTTGCCTCCAGCCATTTAAGCATTTATTTACTTTATCAGCTAAAATGATTTTGAAAGAGCTTCTTCTAATCAATAATACTTTTTTCCTTATGAATGACTAATATATTTACTCAAGAGACAGGAATAATACAGAATGAGCCTCTCCAGGCTTTCGGATAAACAAACATGCTTTTTTATGAATTTTGAAGACAGAGTCCTCATTTTGCTTTTAATATGAAAAGTAAAATAATCCAACATGGTTTATACAGCATTTTTCCTCTCCAAATGTACCCTGGGTATGTGTCTTTCATAAGAGGCAGCAGATATTCTGATATGGTTTAAAATATAAAAGAAATCTAAACCCCAAGTAAATCATGGAGAGGATGCCTGGAACTGTGATTTGCCCAATCTCATCATACCTACAACCCATGCATCTGAGCTATGTAATTAGAGGTGGGAAAAAAACTAATTTGCACTGGGAAAAGCAGATCACGCTAAAAATCAAGATGGTTGATCTACAGAATCATGAAATAAACTCAAAAAAACACTGTGTGTTGTGAGAGAAGGAACCACAGTAGGAGTGGAGAAAACGTCCACCCTGAGATCCTCAGCCTGGCGTAGTGAATAGAGCTCAACTGGGGAGCC
Organism: Hemiprocne comata; assembly: GCA_020745705.1. NCBI lineage: Eukaryota > Metazoa > Chordata > Aves > Apodiformes > Apodidae > Hemiprocne > Hemiprocne comata. The sequence continues at coordinate 29,215,669 of CM036592.1, read as the reverse complement.
CAATTCTGTGTTGTCTTTGCACAGAGACATCTCTGAAGATGAAGCAAAAGCCCATGGAAGATATTTTTGGAGAGGAAATACACTGACACAAGCAGAAACTTAATAAACATATTCAAGGCTAGGACATTTTTTTCCCCAAAAGTCATTTTGGACTGATTAAAAGTTTAGATTTCAGGAGACTAAGAGAGATAAATCATTATTAGCAGCTTCTGGAAAAAAAATTCTAGAGAGCATTAAATGCTAGCTGTTCAGAGCTGAGAGCAGGTAGATTTACAAACTCGGAAAATATATGTTGCAGAATTCACGGCTGAGTCAAATACTTTATGCTTCTGACAGCAGAAAGTTAATAAAGTAAGTGATGACATACCTTTAAGTGCAGGGACACAGGTAAAAATCCTATAAATTTACAAGTTCCCAGTTGATATATTTACATTGAAAAGCCAATATAATTAGAGACAGAAGGATTTAGATCATTAAAGTTATTAAACGACAAGTACAGGTTAATACAGATAAATGAAGGAGAATATAATGGCTATAAGCCAATGGAGAGACAATTTGTAGAGCATTAACAGGACAGTGAACCATGAGAGTTGGCACTCAAATGCCTCAAGAGTTTGCAACAGAGAAGTTAATCTGCATGCTGTTAAGAAGTAACTTAACACAATAAAATAAAAATTACCTACATGCTGTGGGGACTAGTTGGCCACCAGCAAATGCCAAACTGGTAGAAGGAGTACTGACAGTCACAGCTCACACCGAGGACATCCAACACTTTCAAAGCTGTCAGAAGTTCAGTTGCAAGAGATGATAAAAGAAGTTGCCCAGAGTTACTGTGAAAGTAAAAAATACCTAAAATACCTCCCAATCCTCCAAAGTCCAAGATGTCCACCTAACTTAAAATACAAACAGTTTTCAAATGAAAAAAGAAAAAGGTCCCTATAAGCTATAATGGATGTTCATGAAATCATTTTCATTGGTCAAGAGCAAATAGGGTCTGTTGATCCCAAGGTCAGGGAAACCAGAAAGAAAAACATCCGGAACACCTAATCAGATTTCAGGCTTTGTGCTTTGTTCACAATAAGGAAGAAAAAGATATTTGAGGAACATGTCACATGCCTTTAAGAAAAACACCACCCATGGTCCAGGCCTGTTCTGTCCTTTCCCAGGAAAAAAAAAAAGGCAGATGAATGAGAAGAAAATAGGAAAAAGGAGAACGAAGCTATATGACAGACCTAGTAACTTCACCTCTAGTAGCCTTTTCTTTTTCTAACGTTTCATACCTTTCCTGAAATCCTAACTCACGTCAATCTGCTGGTATAAAACTACTCATTTCTCACTAACTGATGTATTTTTTTCTGTCTACTTCCATCACCCATCTATCTGAGCTCCCTCAGTAACATCCTCACAGCAACGTTCACAGGAGGTGGCAGACTTTGATTCTCCTGAGCGCTTGACGACATTGAAGTCCAGCCACTGTTGCAGCCATCTGCAGCTCGGCGATGCTCGTCTGCTCCAAACTCCTCCCTTTGCATCTTCTACGCCTCACCTTCCTGCAAAAAAGTTCTAAGGCAAAAGAAATCCTTGCTTAGTGCATCAATAAGTAAACAACTCGCTACCCCATTTCAATCACTTATGTAAGGGAAGTTGGAAACCAGCCCTCAGCAGCTCCTTTCCCTACTACTTTAAGTGTGGTCAGGATGGAAGAAGTCCTTGCTTGCTCTGAGCTGTGGTGCAGGCAACGGATGCTGCTTTATTACAGTAATGCAAATCTTCAACTTTTCTGGAAGAAATTTTGCAGGGGAGAATATTAACAATCCTGACTGCATCTAAATTAAGTTGCAGAAACATACCCTCCAAAACTTGATCCACAAACTGTCACATAATTGAACCTATGACTCCAAACAGCACTGAGATGATGCAACAGTGATCTTTGGTTCATCTAACTATGGCTGGATTCATAGTCATAATTTAATCAAAAATATGACACCATCTACACAGTTTGCTATAAACTCAAAGCAGTGTAAATAATTATTTTGGACCCTGCAGTACTGGTTATTTTGACGACTCAAATGTGTAGGCAGAGAGATGGAAACTCAGCCTCCTGTATTCAGTAGCTTGAGGCTTGTAAAGTTGGCCCTACTTCTACAGCTGATCTACTCTTAAAGCAATAAATGCACTTCAAGACTGAGTTGAGCACAAAACAGATGAGACAGACTATCAGCCAACCAGCAAACAGAAAACAAAGTCACATTAGGTTTTCAAAAGAGCAGAAAATGGTTTGAAATTTTGAAATACATTTTAAAATTGCAGTGTGGAGCAAGAGTTTTTTTCCCAAACTTATTAAATAACACAGAATGGCAACACGACATTTAAACAGTACAAAGACGAAGAACAAAGTCTGCTAGTTATAAGCTCTGAAACTATTTTGTGCTTTTTTAATCTGATTATTCATGACCCATTTATGTAAATGGGTCTTGAAGAACAAAACTTGCCAATAGGAACACGGTTCTTTGCAGTATCTCAGTTTCTGGACATCAGAAAGTCTATGAAAAGAGTACATCCTTCAACTGTTTCAATCTGAGAAGTGGCTCCTTGAAGCGAAAAGCAACGTCAACAAATGAAAACAAAGCCAGACCCAAATAAAATGACATTTGTATTTGCTCAGGTTTTCCCCAACATCCTGATGTACCAAGTTTATCCTGAATCCACAGACCAGTTGGAAAGTCAGAAAAGCTCACAACACCAGCAAAAAGTATATGCTTGTTTGATCTTTAATACTTCCATGGAGCTAAAGAGTGTTTTAACCTTCCTTGCACTGTTCAGCAATTCATTTTAAATGTGAGTGTACTGTATTCACATTCATATTTAAACAACAAAAAATAGAAATAGTGTCCAGACATAAGAAAAATAAAACAAACCTAGAGGATGATTAATAAATAATGGTTAAAATAATTGACCACAAAGTATAGCAGTCTGTGCAAAAAATAAAGCATTCTGAAAACAGTGTGTGTGTGTGTACATACACACACACACACATATATATATAAACTTTCTTAAAATCAGAAAGCCCAGAAAGCAGGTGAACAGCTCAGCAACCTCAAAGCTGGCTTCAGTGCAACTCATTCTTTGAATACTAATTAGCAATGGGTAATCACAGCATATTTATGAGGCCTTTTGCCTGGTCCTTTTCTCCAGTGAATGCTGTATTATTCATTGCGTGTGCCCTGACCCCAGTGCGCTCCTGTTCTGACAAATCATACTTGATTAAGACAAATCTTTATTAGTTAGCTAGTCAACTTCCCCATTTATCATTTGCAAATCCCATTCTCCTTTTCAGGTACAGTAAAAGTAACTGAAACCATTTTTTCTCCATCTAAAATTAAATGCTTGTTACAGACAGTAAGTGCAAACAGAAGCCTAAAAGTCAGTAATAGATGATAAAGCAAAGGTTTAATGGGCATAAATTACAACTGTAGCAAAACTCTAACACAATAGCTTACTTGAGATAGGCTGAGGAAACATTAATTAGCTCATCCTTTCAATGTTTCACATTTTTCTACCAACTAAATCTCTCAAAACCTAAATGCCATATAAAGGAACAGTGTTGCAAAGTCGGAGGCTGAAGGTACTGAGGTTTAAAAAACATAATGAAGAGATTCCTAAGGAAAGTTATTGTTCAAGGTTTCTACAAAAAAAAAAATAATTTAAAAGTTTATCTATAAAAGGAAGCAAAATTAATTCAAAATTAGTCACGAAGGTTCAGTTTCCATTGAAAATGTAATATCTCTCCAAAGCGGTGGCAATTTGGAGAGGGAAAACATCCTTTCAAGACACTTAGTTTATTCAGCAGATAATTTACAACTAGAAAACCATGTGATGTCTAATGCACACCAGTTTTGTCATGATAGTGGCTTTGCTTGCAGGGAAGGATGTTTCTTCTCTCAGGACTCGGGAGACCTGAAGCAGCTTTTTGGAGATGGAGGCACAAGGAGCAGAGGGAAGGGACAGTGTGTAGCTGACTGGGCTGGCTGTGGTTCAAATCCCAGCTCTGCCCCAGAATTTCATTCTGCCCTCTGGAGAGATTTCTAGCCTATGCTCATTTAGCTGTATTTTTTATGGTTGGACTCGATGATCTTAAAGGTCTTTTCCAACCTAAATGGTTCCATGATTTATTTGGTGATGAAGTTAAGTAGTTTATATATTTTAGTAGATTTTTAATCTTGGCTTTATACATGATGATATTTGTATCCATCAATTAGAATCTGTGTTCATTTGAAATACACAGTAATTTAAAAACCTGCACAAAAAAGAAAACCCAAAACCAACATAACCACCTCTATTCTACACAGCACACTTCTTACGTACTCCTGTCTTACTCCACTTATGCCTTCCTATCTGAAGCCATTTTTCTTTTGTTTTTCTTTTTATTTTTACCCTGCAGGACCAATGCAGCTATAGATTTTGCTTCCTCTTCACACACATGAGCTAAGCACTAGTTCTTTCCATCTACATTGTTGCTTTCAATTACACCCAGAGTAATGCTGAGAAAACCACTGCCTCAATAAACCCACAGTAAAGGAACAGAGGGAGCAACAAAAAATACCCGATGGCCTGGCAAATCACTGTTATCAGAAGGAATATAAGAAGGGAAGAATCTATGCTGATTTTAAAACCCAGGCTGAGTTTGCAGGGCTATGCATATTTTTTTTAAAAAAATATGTAAAAAGTCTCAGCTCTTGTACTTGTCAAACAATGATATTTCTTCTGGAAATTGCTGAGATAGAAGCAAAGACTTTACTGTAATACAGTTTTTACAGCACTCCTCAGAGCAGAATCATATTTTAAGGATCAAGTTAAGCTCTTCAGATGGTGTTGAAGAGAGTAGACTTACATGGGGCCTTTACTACACATAGACAATTTGCTTCTAAGGCATCCTTGCAAGGAAAAATTGTTGCAAAAAGTGATTTTTCAGTTAGTGCCTAAGATGAAAAGTGCGATTTTCTCTGATGGAGGAACTCAGCAACACTTACCGAGGCTTTTGGCATCAATCCATTAGATTAATGCTATATGGCTTAACTGGGGGCACACCTGGAGACTTCCAAACCAAACTGATGCAGAACAGAGCAGCTTACTGCATGGGGCAGCAGTTTTTGCTTGGATTCCCCTGAAGTAATTGCCTGCAGCACTCCAAATCCAATCCCAACTACTGGACATGGTCTTTGAGTCCTGATCGTTTGGGTCAGGGTTACCAGAGAGACTGCTTCTGTCTCTTGGGTGTCACTTAAATTGCAGTCAGCAGAGATGCGTGCACTGAAGGCACCACAAAGAAGCATCAGCAGCTGAACAGTCTCTGTGAGGATGTCCTAGGTTTGGATCACATCTCCCTGCTCTCCTGTTATACAAGCCCTCAGACACGTTAGCAGGACATGCTGCCCAAGACATCAGGTAGTCTGCCGTGGGATGGAATTAACAATTTGGTAGGACTTGCTGGCAGGCCACTGGTAGCATTTGTGTGAATGTTCTGTCTGCTGCAGACAGAACCGACTAAGCACATTTTTCTTTGCTGTAGCTGATTTCTACTTAGAGGGCCAACATGAGCAAAACAGTATGCCCAGTAGCTCCTTGCCTAATACAGTAAACAGACAAGTATCTGGATTTTCTGTCATGCTCAATGATCAAGAACAACAGATGTGGCAAGGTCAGATCTGGGAAAGGACCTGGGACTGCTGGGTTCATTATTGGAAATGAAAGGCATGCCACCTCTGGGCAGGTACCATCCAGCCGCCCATCCCCTGATGTTCCATACCTATGCCCAAAGCCATTTTCACATCTTATTGCTCGTTTGGATCCCAGGAAATAAATAAATTGATCTTCCTGAAATGTCTTCAAGCAGTCTTTAACGTTGCAGGATAGGGATTCAAGAGAACACAATTCTATTACTGGCTCAGCCACTACAGTCCACCTAGTAAATATTTGTACCTGTTTCCCTGCTTCTAAAAAGGGTGTGAAGGAATCCACATTGGCAGAACACAATACCTATCATTAAAAGGATTGTATTCCTATGGAAGGCTTTCAAATACTACACTTAGCTTCTTACATATTAATTTTAATTGTAAGTACTAGTTTGAATATAATTTTAATTGAAAAAAAGTATTAGAAATTATTTTTAAAATGAAATCTGATGTGGCATGCTCTCCTCAACTACAGGACATTAGGTTTAATCTCACAAAGGATTTCCAGAGTATTTGAGCACCAAAATACAATTATTCCATGATCTGCTGAATTGGTAGATTATTGCAGGCTGATATTTTCATGCAAACAGCCAGTTTACAAACATAACTTTCCTGGAAATTCTCGGGAAGTGTTAAACCGATGTCAGTGTCTCAGTAATTTCGCAGTTTAAAAACAGTTAGAAATGTAATGACTACACTGCACTTGATTAAAGCATTTACAGCTCTAATCAAAAACTGACAGCAAGATCAAAGATGTTAACTTAAATCTCTCTTCTAATTATGTTTAAAATGCCACACCTCAGGCCTGTCTCTCCTCTTCTTTTTTAAACCAAATTCTGCTTAAGAAAGATCTAACACTTCTTAACAGTTCATTATCCAATAAAACTATTCAAAGCTTAAAAGCAATCTACACAATTAGTCAGGACCTCAGGGAGTCCACCGGTAGTCTTTATTACAGGGCTTCATATTAAAACACCTTAATTATATTTGTCAAATGGATTTCATTAAAACCCATCGTCACTTTAATTTTCATATTTTGACAGTGCTGGCATAGCATTATTACCACCTGCCAAGCTATGAACTACAACAAAATTATCAAATTCCTTCAAATACTAAGCAGTTTCTTTTTGTACCTGACCAATGATTTCCCTCTTTTTGGTGAATGCACCACAATTAAGAGGAATAATTAAAATTCCATATTCAAGCAGCACATATGCAAGCTAAACGTACAGGGTATCTGTTGCAGGTGTGAAGGTAAGAACCTATATGGACACCTGGTTGCCAGAAGCACATAACACAAAGGTAGGACACATATACTGAAGTGCTTCTGAATAATAAAGCCAAGACATCAAACAGAATGCACTATTATTTAATCAAACGACAATCATGATGACTTGAAAGCAGAGGACATTTTAACTTCTACGCATTCTACTGTCATTTCGACACAACAGATCTGGGGATTATGACCATATAGTGTAACCACAGTTTTATTTTAGACTTAATCCATGGAGGTTCCATTTGACTTTAGACAATCACAATGGAATAATTAAAACAAAAAGTGTTCATCCTGTCTACTTACAGTCAGTACTGTGACAAGGGCTTGTGATATTTATGATACATTTTCAATGCAGGACATACCAATTGTTTGTTTTTTTCTTAATACTCAACACCACACCAATTAACAGTTTTAGATAATTACCAATAATATAAAAACTAGGTAACAGCATCTGTCATGCAACACAGCTTGGGCTGCAAACATCATGTGGGATATAGAAATAAATTCTTTTCTCTATTTTTGTTATCTAAAATACTGTATGGAAAATTGAAACAAAACAGTAATTTTCCAGTGTAGTGCTTATATTTACCGAGCTAAATTCAAGCCTGATTAACTCCATGTTCTTCACTGAACATGTGTATGGGATGACTTTGGCCCACAACAGATAAAACAATGGCATGCAGATTGCAATGGGGAAAAGAACAGAGAATTTTCCTTTCTTTCATATAATCATAGCAAGAAATAAGAAATGAAGAGGTTTCTGCCATATGTCTAACACACTTCACTGCTTTGTACAAAGGTCTCAAGAGTAATGATCTCCGTGTGTTATGAATATTTTAAGACTTATTAAATGCTCTTGGATTATTGTGGGTAAAACTACGGGATTTTAAAGAACAAGTTTAAATGACAAATATTATTCCTACTTAAGCAAAAAGAAAAATTCAATTATTTTTTTAATGTAATATCAAGGAGCATCTTTCACATCATATCACAAATCTATGAAAGGAATTGCTGAAGACATGCTGGCTTTTATTTTATTTCTACTTTATTTATTTATATTGTTTTAATTGCTTTTGAATAAAAAACCCCCAAACAAACAACAAAACCAAACAGAGTACATAGCAAGGGACTATGAGCTGACCACGGATCTTGTTTGATTTTTTAGCAAGTCACCTTATTTCTTTTATCCTATTTACCCTATCTGTAAAGCGGGGGTAAAGAACGTTTCTACTAGAATTCCACTAAAACAAGCAAGTGCCCTCATACTGCTTAGCCTCTGTTATCAGGACCTCTTACAGCAAATAATCAGAATTGACTTCAAAATATCACATCAACCCTGGGTGCACGCAGGGATTCCTCTTAGAAAACCAGAGACAATGTAGGAGATCAGAAGTGTTTTGAAAACAATTCCACTGCAGAGTGTTGGCTTGCCTCTACTGACATGGGGAAAGCCATCTCCTCTGCTTAACACAAGGATGGATGGAGGACAGGGAAACTTCCCAGATGAGGAGTTGGTGGATGATGAGAGCTTATGTGTGCCTTTTACACAACTGGTCATGCCTTCCCTCTTGAAATCTCCTCCTCCCTTTGAACATAGGATCATGCCCTCTCTGTGAGGGCTGCATAGGGCTCTGGTTTTGGTTCCCTTCCTCTCCATAGATCTGCAGTTGATTTATGCCTGGAGAATCTCATGCCCAAACTCAGCTATTATTTAATAAGTGACAGATTTCCCTCTCTGCTACACCGCCACTCCCCCTCCCATCTCCCTCATTGCTTAGCCTTCAACTCAAATTCAACACAACGCAGAACCTCCTTGTCCCTCCAACATGGTTCCACTCAGTCTATTCTCATGAGTTGCAACACGGTCTTCTTCCACCCAGCCCCAACACCTTTTTTTACTCCTCTTTTTTTCAGTCCTCATTTTCAGGCAAGACGTTCTATTCTTTCTGCCTGAAAACCACAGGAAACAGACTGGTCTCATCCACTCACCTTCCTAAAACTCTCTTCTAGGCTTTCACCCTTTTAAAACCTTATTACAGTCTTTTCTCTAGCCTTGACAAAAATCTAGGTACCACCTACACTAACGCAGAACACTGCTACAAAGACCACTTTTCTAGCATCTTACCAGTCTTCGTTCTAGTCAGGCCATTGCCTCTTCCCAGCTCAGCACATTAAACAATCACTACAACATTTCTTCCACACCAAATCCCTTCATGGTCTGACTTCTCCCACTTGCTATCAGCATATCCCTTTCTCAGCTCAGATATCATTCACTTGCTACATTTTTACTCAAGCATTTCTGCACTTTTTCCCATGTTGCCACTGAGCGTAAACAACTCATCACCTCATCATGTTCCTGCAACCTCTGAACTGGCTTCTCTTGTCCACTGATATACCATGCAATCATAATGTCTTTTGAAGTCCATGGAAACATCAGCCCCAACCATGAATCTTCATGTCAGAAGAATTTCTCAATGTCTAGTCCCATAACGGATAGGTAATCATACAAAATCTAGCAAGCACATATGGGTATCATCCATGATGAAGGAGGAAAGTACTGTAAGAAACAAGTTATCAGCACTTGTCTTCACTGTTGCAGTGCAAATGTGACATGGGAATTTGCAATGTACACGGCATTGCTGTCAGATTTCACCTTCCTGAACGAAACACTATCCCCCACAAGCTATCAGCAAATAGAATGTAAATCCTGTTGTCATGAGTGAATAATTTATTAAATTGACACTATTACTAATAATTACAGAAGATGTGCCTGTTTTTCACTCTTGACAAACAGGAAGCCAGCCATGTTTCCCATTTCAGCTACGATACACAGGGAACAATTCAAAGTGATACTCGTCCCTGGCTGGCACGTATTCTTTACCATTTGAAGTTTAGTTGATACAAATGAGGGTCTACAGAACCCTGCTGACATGAAGTCACAAAGAGCACATACATTTATGAATACTGCATCTACTGCACTTTGTATGCAATGTTTGTTAGGTCTTGGTGCTGAAATCACAGCTCTGAATCTATCTTGAAAATGTTAAGGATGTGTTGGGAGCTTTTCCTTTCTCTCCCCCCGCTCCCAAAACAGAACAAAACACCACCACAGCCTTCATGGCTTTAATTATTCAGGTTATATTTTGTTTTTTATCTTCAATCCCACAATGGAAAAACCTGCTTTTTCTCTCCTTTCTTTCTTTTTTTTTTTTTCTTTTTTTTTTTTTTTTTTTTGTAGTACACACTCTTGATGTAGGAAGGAAACGTGAAGACAGAACAATCCAGCTGGATTAGACATTTATGAAACCTATTGCCAACAGTGAGCTGTCAAAGCCAGCACTCAAATGTAACTCTGGCAAAAAAGAATGGAGACTGCTGTGAGGAGATTTACTTAGAAGAAACTCTCAAATAGTGCTTTTATGTCCTGATTCTCCTCCCCTGCACCAGTTATATACCTGCTTGTTGCCCATCCTTCCTTGAAGTTACACCTGGTTTACAGCCGTGTGGTAGGAATACTTTCTCTATTCCAGAAATGTTTAATTTCTACAGCCTTAAAGCAGAACACCTGGACAAATACATGATGTTTTCCTTCCAAATGTTAAAATCTGTGAAAATCTGTAGGTATTAATACAGCGATCTCCACAATATTCCCAGGAATAAACAGTCTTACTACCTTTTTTCTACAAAAGAATGATGTAACTAACTCAAAGCCATACAAAGTCAGAAAGAAGGGTAAGAACTCACTACTTCTGACCTTAACCCTACTTCTCTTCAAGATCATCCCTTGTACTTTAAGTTCCAGCTTTTTAGTGGAAAACTGTTAATTAAGCATCGGGAAAACCTGGTAATAAGCACCATTAAAATTAAATTACATGGGAAGATATTTTGCCATGGCAATGGAAAGGAAAACAATAAAAGTTAAAAAACTGTTTGGAATATATTAAATAGGAAAACACAATGTAGGGAGAGAAGTCTGAGCTTTTGAAGAACAGGATCTCCAACAATCAGTATGAGAAAAGTAAAGACTAAGACTAATAAGTAATGGAGTAATACAGCAGCAAGATATTTACACTGTACCAAAAAAGACTTTCTGGATTAATTAATGACAACAGAAAACAGGGTAACATTTGCATTTTGACCATATCTATTCTGCAGGCTACCAATGCTTCTAAGAGCCTTTCTCCACTTTAAAGTGAAAGTTATGCTTCTTAATTATTTTCTAGCAATGGCATGAAGATTTATTGATTAATACCCATTTTAAACCTTTTAAGAACTCTCTCTCTCTGATTCATGCTGAGTTTGAATTTTAATGCAACAAGCAAGGAAAAAATAGGATTCTAAGACTGTGTAATTCATGTGATATGTTTATGTTTTCCCGTGAACAGAAAATCCACTTTAAGATTGTGACATGCAGAGCCACAGAAACCACACTAGATCTATATACTGGAAGAGCTTACAAATACTTAGCTAAATAGCTTAATGTCACAATTTGGGATTTGAAAAGTCAGTACCAACTTAGATTTTAACCCAAAGAGAAAATGTATAGACTACTGGTTACTTTCCCTCATTTAAAGTGAATCAGCCATTACAGTTAACAACCTTCCCACCCCATATAAATAAACAAAGAATGTTGCATCCATTCTAATTTAAAAACTCTTATCTTCATTAAAAACATAGTTGATTTAGTCAGAAGTTCCATCTATTATGTGCTGCAATGATTTAATAGTGCCAATTAGATCTACAGTATTCCTAGAAATGGAGGAGTTGCAGCTGGAGCTCTGCAAACCAGTTAAACATTTTTCACAGGATATTCAGTGGACTGCATCACTCTATTCCAGGTAGTAGATTAAATCATAAAGGAGAAAAGAAGCAGGATTTCAAAACAAGTATTCCAATATGACAAATAACTCATCTTTCTGGTTTTTGCTTTTGTCGAAAAGAGAAGTATTTCACTCCCCTATTTTATAAGTAGCTGGAAATGCTCTGCGTGTTTTAATACTGACATCAAATAACTTTCTAATTCAAGATACTCCAGCCAGCCATGTGTCCTAGTGACAGACAATGCATGAACCCTTTAAAGTATCTACAATACAGAATATGTTCCTTGATAATGTCATTAAGCCATGATGACATGTAGCAAGCAATTGCTGGCAAAGGTCAATAACCTGATCCATTTATACAACGAATGCCTGTTAAAACAGTGTTTAAAGAACAATCAAATGATTGATGACCATAAGCTCCGTGTTGGCCATGATGTGCAGCATGCACATACAGTGTGTCCTGCAAGCACCACACATGCCCACTAATGCTCTGGGGTGGGTGGGGGGAAACCTGTGTTCTGCCTAAAAACAAACCAAAATGTTTAGACAAAAATGTGGACAAAAATAATTATGTAAACAAGACGTCTGAAGACAAATTTGATAGCACTGGCCAGTACAAATACAGCTTAGTTTGAAAATAAGGTGCTCTGGCCAAAACAGACTGCAGGCACCATGTTACAGTCTGTGAAACAAAAAAGTGACCATCCCATAGATCTCTATCACAGCTTTTTAAATTTGTTCCTTCAGTTTTAATCTAAATCGATGCATTAAAACGCAGTTTCATTTGATGTGCACTTGAATCTTGCCAGCTCAAAAGCCACTGTCAAAATTCACAGGTCCAATTTGTTGTGTTGTTTTTTTTTAAAAAAAGGGGGGGGGGGGGGGTTGTATAATTTCCAAAATATTTTTGTTGCTTTAATCTGCCAGCAACCGTCATTCTATCAACAGAGTGCTGCACACTTCTTAGAATTTAACCCTCTTTTCTAAAGAGTAATTAACCTAACAGCTTCTTGCAAGTAATTCTCTGTCTCATCAGAAAAGCATGGTGACCTCTATGTTATGTAGGACAGGAACACTTCCCAAAATTGTCATCTGGCCCTTCACAGAATTATCTTATTCTATAGTGACCACATTCCACTTTTTACAAATAAGAATGATCTTGAAAATTACCAAAAGATATATATCATCATAGAAATCACCAAATAAATATGATCCATTCAAAGCATTTGATTTTCTAAGAACTGTCATGGTTCTGGCTTTCATGAAATAAACACACCGGGACCACATTGTGCTGCTGATGTGTACCCTTCAATTAAAGAGCATTTCTGCACACAAGCCAGTTCCTCGTGGAGGTGTTGATTATAAGTGGCATTCATCAGAATCAATGGTATAAAAATAAGCTCCCTGCCATTTTGCTGCATCCATAAACAGGTATGGCCTGAGCTTTATTAGGTGCCCAGACATAAAGACACTTAGGGACTGTATCTCAGCATGAGTCACAAAACAAAATTACAGTCCTGTGCTGAAGTAGTGAGACTTCCTAAAATATGTTTCCCGAGGCAGAGGCAGCAGTCAATGCTGTTGGTTAGTGCAGTCAGGAACTGGATCCACCCCTTCCCGGGCCCTGCAGAATCCCTTCTGCATCATGGTACAACAATTAGACATGCTTCTAACTCGATTGGAAAAAAAACCACAAATATTCTACACTGCAAAGCTTTTCCGTGACTGTTCTTAGAGCTCCACCTTTCCTACAAAAGTGCAGAGTTTCTGCATGTCATGGTAAGCAGAGTTATAGTGGAATTATATTTAAGAAACATTCCTATGAAGAGTCATCGCTTCTTTCCCAGCAATTCCCCATCAGTCCCAAACACAGCTAAAACAAAGCAGAAAACAGTTCAAGCAACACTGATTACTTTCCCATCTCACCCTCAGCAATGATGGAAGTTCAGTCTGCTCCCTAGCACACACGTGCCAACTGATAAAAAAAAGATGTCAACTACTCCAAACTTCTTTAAATTACGAAAGCTAACACCAGTTGACCTACTAAAGGCATCTATCCTGTTTCCATCCTGTTTGGCTCAACAGTCGAAGATTCCTCCGCCTACGTCGTGTTAACCACACACACCAGAAAACATTTTTCACCACTAGGCTTTACATGCACGTTGCACTTTTCAATCCAAGTGTCCAAAGATCTTTCAGCAAGCCAACCTGTTTCCCATATCCCTCCATTAAAAATTCAGTTTTCATCTTCCATCCTACTCTGCATAAGAGATCAACCTATTTCCCGTTTTCCATTATACAATTGCATTGCTTCCTTTCCCCCATTGTCCTCTTGTCAGGCTTTTCCCACCAGCTTCTCCTCTATCTCTCTCTATCTTGTCAGCCACCATGTGAATGTGATACTGGAGCCTGATGGTTTAATTATGAACGAACACAACCAAAGACTCCTCATTTACAGACAGGGAATGGAGACATGGGCAGGTTATGGTCCTCACAGGAGTCAGAAAAAAATAGTGACAAAGATATCTCTCCTGACTTTCAGTTTCTTAGGATATCATCTGCCACAAGACTTCTGTGAATCTTTAATTTTTCATTTCTTTGAAGGGAGAGGGAAGGCTCTTTTGCAGCATCATTGCTTCCCTTTCCTCTGTTCACATTCTCACCAACAAATCACAACAATGCCCATCTTCTCCGTCAGGGCATCTAAAATGCCACAGATCATTTGAATGTTGGCAAAATTCTGCACAGCAAAACAAAACATTGGAACACTTAGCTTTCAGTTATTCCATGTTAATGAGGGGGAAAAGCATCATTTTCAGGTGCTAGGTTTCCACTCCACATTGTTAAATGTTCTTCTAAAATGTAGAAAGAAGTGAGGTTTTCCTTCTCTGGTGTTCCCGGCATAGAAATAACTATCTTTGAATTTTGTCTGCTCTGGGAAGGGGGAATGAGCCTGTGCTGGGGGTCCAGAGCTACAGGGCTAGGAGCTCAGACTGTACAGAGTACAGAGCCTCAGTCTGAGAACATCTTGGAGACCTGCAGTGAAGGTAAGCTCTCTATGGGAGGATGTGTGTCGATAGCTCTTAGCTTCTCTCTACATTAAAGAGCACTACAATTTGTTGGGTTTGCTTTTTTTTTCCCCCTATCCTCTCTTTCTGGCCTAGGGAAAAATCCACCTTCACTTTATTAATAGTGAATTCAAATGCTTTTTCTGCTGCAATTTAACAACTTTTTTTCTTCCCCTGCACAGAGACAAGATATTCTTCTCTCTTGAACCCTTCAACATATTTGTTCTGCATTATTTTTTCATTCGTGGTTATCCCGGAGGCTCTCAATGTTTAAACAGCTCCCTCCCTCCCATGTAAAGCTGGGCACTAATATCGATCAACTTAGGCTGGGAGTTACTAAAAGGCATCTTTCAATAATCAGCCAAGCTGTTCGGAGAGCGTCTTGAATATAACCCTTAGGTAAACAGCATAATACACTAGGAACTTTCCCTCAGCAGGACCATCTTTGCAATCTCGAGGATGGCTGCTAATGCTCCACTACAGAACTTGATTCTGACTTTCTACTCTGAAGGTCAGAGGCAAAGTCACATCAGCTAATGATGTCTTTACTCTTATGTGCAGAATCTAAGTTTCTTCGGACACCTGTGTCTTTAACATTCTCATAGTCATATGCCCCTCAAATAAAGGGTTGGACAGTGAATAAGCTCTTAATGAGTATTAATTTACTTTTTAATAAAAAAATCACAATAATCACAAACAAAATGCCACTCTTCTAAGAAGATAAAGTTATGGTTGTACTATTGGCTTAAACTGGCTTAAAGCATCTTTATCAGTGAATTACAGTGAATAGGAACTCACCTGGCTGAGGGGAGGGGAAGAAGAGAATAATTTCAAGCCAAAGAATTGAAAATAAATCATAGGAAAATGATGATACATGAACACTATTATGTCAAATAATATCCACAGTTACAGAGAGATGAGTAAGATCCTCTAAATCATTAGGTTTTCATTTAATTCATCCCCAATTTAAAATGCCAGGTTTATTCTATTTTTACATTGCCTCATTAATCAAAAATGGGAGAGAAAAATGGTCGGATTGAGATGCTTGAAATAATTCATACTTTATGCCTTAAATAGCTGCATTCACTGGTTACTTCACATAGTACTTAATTCTAAAATGAAAAACATAGGCTGTTCTAATTTCTTCTTCTTAACGATGAAGCATCAGATTGTGCTATATTGTTTTTACAGCTCTGAGGGAGCCTTAAAAGAAAAGTTTGTGTAAACTAAAATGGCAAAAAAGTCCAATATAAAAATAGTCCTAGGTCATTGCTTTGCACACTGTAAAACCAGTGATGTTCACACCCACCAGTGGGCGAAAGATAAACATCACAAAAGTAAATAACACTCTGAAATAGCTGGCTCCTATGAATCCTGGAGACAGAACAAACTGTTTTGTTGTTTTAAAAAAAGATTATGCAGAAGCAAGTCCACATGACTTTAATGATGATTTCTGAAAGTGTTCTCAGGTCAACATCTATGCTACAGAGCCTTAGCAAAGCCCAGTGGGTGCAGCTGCACGCAGTGCCCTGCAGGCTCTACCCACACTCTTTTGCTTTCTTGATGGATCTGTCAGCATGGTTCAGTCTGGTTCCTACCACAGCATTCCTCTGCCTCACTAAGGACTGAGACAGTCCATGGTGGCAGGAAGCAAAAATGAAGGAGCCAGTGACTCAGGAGCATTTAGATACCAAAGCTTTGGGGGATCCCCACATGGTTTATATTGAGCTGCAGACAGGGACACTCAGAAAGCTGAGGTGCACATTCAGTTCAGTATTCTCTGCATCTGACAGATGGTTGAGGAGTACAGCACATATCTTTCTATCTCCCAACATGGCATCACCTTAACCACTGAGAATAAACAGGGTTAGACAAATTCAGGAAAATTATTGCACAATGGCAAATGCAATTCAATGCAGGTAAACGTAGGATAAAAATCCTAAGACAAAAGATTCCAAAAGAAAGCCAAGACATTAGGGGAAAGTGTTCAGAGGCATAATGATTGAAGAGAGATTTAAGTGTCCTCTTGGGTTATGAAAGTCTTAAGCTAATGGATAACTGCAGTGGGAAAATAATGCTGCACAGTAGAGCTACATGCCTAGAGGAATATAAAGTTAAAATTCTGGTACTGACTGTACATTAGACTGGAAGCCTTACCTATAAAGAACTGCATTGTCTTGATGCACGTAAATTCATATTTCCAAGTAAACTGACAAAATAGGAAGAAGGAGGGAGGATCATGTGAAAAAACAAGGTTCATATTTTATAGCCTGCTGCAGACAGCTCTGTTCCACACAGAAACTGCAGGCACCATTGCTGCAGTTTTCCATTTCTGGCCATATTTTGTGAGAGTCCAGATGGGACTGCAAAAGGGAAGTCACAGAGAGGATCTCCACAGGGTCATTCAGACATCTTTGCTGTGAACTTACGCTACATGCTCAAGGGCAAGTAAAGTGCTCGACTCTTTCATAAGATAGATTAAAAATACTCAAAGGGTTGAAGAGAGCTGGTAGACAGGACAGACTGTGATTATAATACCCACATACAGTATAGCTTTCCATATCCTTAAAAACAGAAGAAAACAAAACCCATCAACCAACCAAAGATGGAAATCTAGCTTATGATAGATCATGTGCATGTTCTATGCTTTGAGACAGCAAGGAAAACAAAACAAAAAAACCAACAACACCTGGTGTCCTGCAACCTGGGAAACATTTAGAATAATTTGCAAGAGTGGAAAAACTTCCATGGTAAATACAAATTATAATGCTCAACTCTTTAAAACATTGTCTGTTCTAATTATTTCAGGACATGGTTATTATAAAGCAGGTTCAACCATAATTTTACACTTCAGAATAACTTCAGCACAGTCATTTGGGAAGCTGCAGCCAAAGCTTCCTCTGAGCTTGGTTTGCTTAGGCTGAACACTGTATGTCTCCAAGCCATTCTGTGCTCTGCTCAAACACAGCCTCCTTCTGCACCCCCCCCAGTAAAAGGGAGGTAGGAATCAGGGAGACATACTGGCTCAAAGTACTCACCCATCATCTTTGCAATTTCATTTGTTCAGACATGCTGTGTAGAAACTTAAATCTGGAAGAAAGGGGTTTAGGGTCTAACTCAGCACTTTACATGATGTAAGATCTTTGCCATGACCTGAGTTATGTGTATTAAAAATTGACTTCAATTTCCTCTATAACCCATCTCAAATTAAGAGCGAAAAAGGTAAGAATTTTCAAAAGCAATAAAACCTCACACGTCTGCAGGATCTTTGCCAGATTTCTGTGCAACTAGAAAGGGATTTAGGGCAGGAAAGACAGTTCTAAGACCATTCCCCAAGGAAGTTTCTGAAAATCAAGATGCAGCCTTTTGTTACCAAAAAGTAATTTCAAGTTCAACTGGTGCAAAATTTGAAGCTAGAAGTGTGCAATCTGTTTGACTCGTGTTTATATTTATTTAATTAATTTATTAAATTAAAATAAAAGGTTGACCATAAGCCACAGCTCAGCACAACACTTTCAATGGGGGTCTGAGACCTGAATTCTCAAATTAAAATAAATCAACCTAAGAGAACTCAGTGGGTGAAATGGCACCTGTGTTAAGGAACAGAATCCTTACTTTTCCTTTGCCTTGTTTTTTGTTCAATAACCTACTGAAGGTCCCAAGGGTGACTGGAAGAAGGTGTCGAGGTTCCTTCCTCAGCACATCACCCTCTTCCTCGGCTCAGCACCTCCGTAACAGGCACAGAGCATCCTGTCGATTCACTTCACACAGTATCCTGGGCAGTTCCACCCATTCTTCTATACCACAAAGACCAGCACCTACAGAATGCAAGCTTTCCTCCCAGACCAGAGCTTTCACATGAACCCACCCCATGTCCTCACAATTCTCACGCTAGGCTCCATCCTGACTTCACCCTGGTTGATGGTGGCCTCTGCTCACATCGCTAATGAACATCTGGCCTCAGCTACTGGGCTTTGGGGAATATCAGGTTCCTGTTACAAAGGTTTGTTGGCAGATAATTTTAAAGAAACATGTTCTGAGAATGTTTTTACAATTTCCACCTCTACCTGCTCTGTCCTGAAATCTGTTTCTCACTATCACTTCTCCAAAAGACAAATTGTATATAGGTATATTTTTTTTCTTAAACCACTAGAAGGAATCCCCTACTGCCTCCTCAATAAAGTCAGTCAGAGGCAAGATTCTTTCTCAGAGATCTTATCCCTCTAAGCCATCAGCCTGACTAAACCACCATCCTTTGATCAATAGGCAGCTAAGTGGGAATTTAAAAAAAACAAAACCCTTTAAGCAAAATAAAGTTGCATCTTTCTTGCACACAGGCCTTACTTCCCCAAACTAGAAGAGAGGTGGGATTTCTTTTTATTTTTTGTATTTTTGTTCAAAACTTGCTCAGTCTGGATGGAAGATGGATTCCATTCAGGGGGAGTAAGAGCTGAGAGTATTTACTGCCACTGAAAATGACAACTGCATGAAAGGCTAAGCAAAGTGGCCAACTGTGAGAAACTGTCAAACATACACTAAATATCATCATTTGTTTATAGTTATATATAAAAAGGGTGGGTAATTAACCCTTTGTAAATATAAATGTATTCTATTTTTAATTAAAGGGATGTGAATAAAAACAATGGTTTCACCAGCAGCATAAATGCTTTGAGCTCTATGTTAAACTGTCCATGTCAGGAGTCAAAAACATAGCCACAAAGCAGTTTTGTGTGTGAAACTCAATTTGGGTACAGACTTCTGAGATCCTATTAGAGCAATCACCAACTGTTAAAAAGACAAAACATCTTTTCAGACCCCACTGCCAGACAGCAAAGAAAATGACTCTTTAATAAAATCGGATCAATTTTCTAGCTAACCTGCCCCAAGTGGAAACAACATAAGACAGGTTCCCAGAGAGTCAGCATTAATGATAGGTCCATGCAATGAACAGCATATGCTTCTGTGGACAGAACAAAATTGCCTGGGGCAACTCTCATATGAGGGCTGGATTGCAAGTTGTCTGTCTTGCGTCTTCTCCCTTCCCTAAGCTAACTCCTAGGCTTCTTTTTTTTTTTTTTTTTTTTTGAGAAGTAAGATTTCTCACTGTGGTAGAGAGTACGTGTTTAAATGTCTCATGGAAAAAAATAACTGATTTATTCAGAGAGGTTGAGGCACTTGAGAGAGATGGGTGCAGTTCCTGACTCTGTAGACAAAGTGCAGTCAGGCACTGGGGAGGTCACTGGATTGTTTTTATGTGATCTTCACCAGTCCACTCTGCTGTGCTCTGAGCAAACTTCAAGCTCACATCAGTCAGACATTTCACAGCCCTCCATACACACACTCACTCTTTTCTGAACCCAATGAGGTTGGGTTCAACAGCATACAGACTAACATTACCCTGTTTTCCACGTGAAGATTTCTCATTCCAAGAAAATCTGTTGTGCAGGGAGAGGATGCTCAAGTGTGCCTATGAAATCCTGGACAGGCAACGTCCATACTGTGCTCAAACTCTACCTGAGCTAAAAAATAACAATATTTCTGAACACAGAGGCATTGAGGATAAATTGCCAAATGTGGATAAGACATTCTACCTAAATACTAAATAGATTAGATACATTATTTTAAATAAAAGCAAGCAAATTTATCTCAAAATACTTTGGAGTAGGATGTAGGAAAGTTTACACTAAAAAGTTCGCATGGAGGATTTAAGTGCCAGATAACACATAATTGCACCATAATATTGAATATGACTACAGCATGTGGCACATTTTTCTAAAGCACATATCATTTACCTGTTAAAGTCTACAGAAACATTTAAAGAACAATACTTAATGTACATTTTTGCAACCATTTTCATTAGAAAAGTAATAGTTACTCCAGTGCACTCTCGAACCCTCTTCCTCTCAAAACCAACCAAATAAAATCCCCCAAAACAGTCCAAGAGACAATAACTGCTATTTGAAATGCACTCCTACTATTTGCTTCTTCAGGCCTCTATTTATTGCTTTCTGTGAGAGGGAATTTTTTTGCACACCAGGAGTGGTGGGGAACATTTTTTGCTTCATTAAGAGCACTCTGCAGACTTCTTTTTTAGCAAGTTTGCATTGTAGCCATTTTTTTTTTGGCAGTGATCCCTATCTATATTACAAACAGAACCTGGTAGCTATTGTCTGCCTGACTAAGGAAGCTCGAAGTACAACCAAGACACACTACCCAACAAACCTTGGTTTATCTCTTTCTTTCCTTATGCCCAGATTCAAAGTATCTAGGCTACCAAGATTTCAAGACATGACTCTCTACAAGGGATGCTAACATACATTTAAGTATAAAAAAGATATGAAGCTTTTCAATAAAAATATAATAATTGCTACTAACACAGATTCCCTTTGCTAAGAGTTACTGGGAACAAATACACATATATGCTCAAAGCAAAACCACAACAGGGTACCAGTGCATTCCATTAGGCATGACTGCTTTTAAATTGGGATGATACTGATATCAGTTAATTCACAGAAAAATATTCCTCCATTGCATCAGCATATTAAGAGACATGAAAAAAAAGATATACTAGAGAAACCCCAGCTGTGCTGTCTTAGACCATGGGAATATTTCAACTTTAAAATAAAAAGGAGAAAATTCGCTTTTTATGTCTATGGCACCATCAATAATCGATTGCTTTATTAAATGTAAGCCATCAAGCTACAAAAGTGTTTTTTTTTTTTTTATTTTAATCTTTTGCATATCTCCTAGCATTTAACTGTTTTGTATTACAGTAAAAAGCTAAGTTGAGCATCTATTCTTTGCATTTAAGCCCAAGCAGGTAGAAGCATCACACTTTAAATATAAACACCAGAGACGAAAGCAAAAATTGGTAGAATACACCTCTGCACATATTCATTTCTATTCATGTTACTGTAGTGGTTTAGTAACCCGTGTTTCAAATGAATATGCACTCTATACACTTAGGCTAGCTTAAAACATTTTTTCAATAAATCATTTCACGAGTTGGCAGAAAACCCAGCTTCCCTGCAACTCCAGAAAAGCTGGTCTTGTGCTTACAGCCCTACATCTGAATATGGAGAACTGAGTTTGGCTCCTGGCTCAACACACATCTGAGAAGTCATTTAATTATGTCCTTCAGAACTTGGGGGTTGTGATTTCTCTCTCTTGCCTGGTGACATGGCTAAGTACGGGGAACAGGGACTGACTCTTGCTGGGGGCTTGTGCAGTGTGATCGGGGCATGAAGCTTCACGGGCAGGTGACTCCTGATGGCATAAGCTGGACACCGACCTGCCTCCGTCACCCTGCCCCACTGCACCTGACACACACAGGAGGCTCACCTCTCTTTGGGTGTTATGAACTACCTGCAAAGAATGGAAACTAAATATAGGGAAGTATGGGAAGCAGGGGCAAAGTACCTTAGTGTAATTATTCGGAGATTTAATTTTAACAAGCAAGCATTTAAAAAGCAAAAACATTGTACAATCATCTAATCTCTTTCCCCAGTTAAACTTTCAATCTGACAAAGAAAGACACAGGGACATAAAACTGGGAAATACAGAGTAAGCTACGCTTTATTATTCTAAAGAATATCAGTCTAGCTCCTGAACAACAGATACATGAAATGCTTAAGTCAGTGAAGGAAAGCCTGTGGATCTTAACATCTCATCTATGCACTTTCAGTCCTAGGGCAAGAAATAACAGCAAAGGTAAGAAATCCTATAGGATATACTTGCTGCTTTGTTTCATTTTAGAAATAGAAACCAGCAATCCAGCTAAGACGAGCCACCACTTTACAGATAATGCTGGGGATCAACAAGATCCTGAAAATGACACAAGTTGAAAAATTCAGGTACAAGTGACCAAGTACAGGGAACAAGTAGCAAGTAGCAACATATTAAAACATGTGGCAGTGGGGTTAATGCACTTGCCTTTCAACCCTGCAGAGTTAAACTATGCTGCAGTAAAAGCTAGCTTGTACTTCTCCTGCTAACATCAGCTCAAAATCTGCCCAAGGAGTTGAAGGGCAAAAGGCCACAGGACTGAGGTATGAGGCAAGAGCTGCAGGAGAAGCCTGCCTCAAATGTCTCGGCACTGCGGAGTTCTGTCAGAAGAACCAGTTTCACACTCAGAAGTAACATGTGGGAGACTGGCTGGGCTTTGAGCATGTATGGAAGCTTAAAACCAAAGAACAGCGAAAACACTGTGCCAGGGCACCAATGGGAAACAACCCGAGGGTCTTCTCTGCCCACTCTGAGGTTGCCGTAAGGAGCCAGGCTCCCCATGGCCACACAGCATGGAGAAAGCACCACCGCCAGGCCAGCTCGCAGCTAACAGCTGCATTTCCACACGGGAAGCTTGGGTTTGATCTCCAGTTTGGGTCTGTCTCCCCCTAGGTTGGAGAGGGAGAGGAGAATGCTGTAACACTGCTCGACAGCAACTCCTTTGGGCAAAGTAAGCGCTGACATGGTCCGGCAGGAGTGGGGGGAAGCTGGAAAGGTTGGGGCTGTGGAGAAACTGGTGTGACTTGGGAGAGAAAGAGATTTTACTCACCATACAGAAAGAGAACGCCCAGAATGAAAGCAAAGCAAACCCTGTTATTGTTTTATCTACTCCATGCATCAAACTATACTTCTAGCAAACCACCTACTTACTTGTCTTTAATGACTAGCATGGAAGTAGCTATCTTTTCTTAAGAGCACTGTAAGTTGAATGACCCCCTATAAAAACCCAGTGGATTTATAGTGCTAAAAGGCAAAGTCCCAGAACCATATTTCTGTTTACTTGAGAAGTATAAACCATTACCCGGAAAACAGAGAGGCCTTTTACAGAGACTGCAAAACAAATGGTTTAAAAGCATTAAGATCTACATATCTTTCCTTCCTATACATTCAAAGCCATCAATCATATATAATCCAGAACATACGAGGTGCAAAAGTGCTAAACAGGGCCCATTAAAATACAAGCCTTTCCAGGTGTACCACCCAATCACTAGAACCAAACGCATAGCAAAGCTAGCTCCCATTTATACACACAATACCATTAGTGGCAATTTATCATGTCTTCTTAAAGTGATATATAGCACGTTATGAAATTGCTCATTAACTCTCCCAGCAAAAGCTCAGCATGCCCCCACGTACTCAAGTGACTGTAATGGGCATTTCAGAGACCTCTGCTTAGAATTCACTCTTATTTATAAATCTCATGCTTCCGCAAACCAACTTTTTAACCCCCTTCTAGTAATATAGTTAGCTTTGTATTTTTGAGTTTTCCTTATTACGCAATGCAACAATTGCTTTTCACCCCTCAAACAGATAGTGTTTGAATTAGATTTCTTCTTCCCCTTTCCCATCTTCCTTCAAGAACACATATAGAAACCTAAACCTTTACTATAAATACAAAAAAAAGACTTCATTAAAGTAACATTGTAGTAAGTGCAGAGTCACAGAAGCTGCTTTTTTTTTTTTTAATAGAAAAGACAAAGCATTCTCAGAAATATCGAAGATCATGATCCTAACCACCCTACCACCTAAGTGTTGTTTGTCACAAAGACCTGCATTTACCAAGCATTTCAGCTCACGCTTAAACTCTAGCATATGTTTAAGTTCTGCTGACTCCAAAGGGACTTGGCTGGCACATGGCCAAACAGCCAACACGTATCAGCACACAAGCAGTTTCACACCCATGCCTTGCAGGATGATTTTCAGCCAAAGGCCTTGATATCCTTCCCATGGGAAGACAAGTGTCATTGTCTAGGTCAGCTGGATGAAAAACAGAGACACAGGGTTTGACCAGTTTAAAGCCTCTCCCTAGCACTGTGCCAGAGCCTGGAATGAAATCTTCCTGATGAAACTTTACCAACCTCAAATGGTTCCCCATCCATGAGACTAGTGCTGCGTTGATCAGGATGAAAGTTTTGCTGTATTTGCTGTGTCTGTTCTGCACTGGCAAGCACAGGGACAATGCTTACAGCAGCCACACATGCTGTCCTGGAAAACAAAGTCCTTGTAGAGCCATGCAGCAGCTGGACCATTCAAGGTGATGCTAATGGAGTACTTACCCCAGCTTCCCTAATCCCACATCTGAAAAAAACCCATTTCAGCACAAGTTGATCTTCTCAGACTGGCCTAGAAGTCCTCATGTCCAATTTGATTATTGCCTGTTTCAGTCTCTACCCATCACTATCATACCTTGAAATTACTGCAAACATTTTCCTTTTTTTTTTTTATTATTAATCCCATTTCAGTCTTTCTACCATGTTCCTGATACCAGATGGCAAGGTTCACTGTCACAGTCAGAAATGTACAGAAATGTATTGCAAGAGAGATGTTTCTACTGAAGGGAGAAAATACAGCTCAGCAGGCAAAAGTCAGTGATAAGGCAATTCCCCCTGAGAGTGTCTGTTGCTTTATGGGTTAATATAGAGGTCCTCAAACCATTTCATAATTGCATCACTTCTTAATAGAAGATTGTCTTGCTGACACCTTTCCATTTGCACTTGTCTGGACCACCTGCCCTCCCCATTTGCAACTGCATTACATCCCGGTGACATCCTAGAAGAGCAATGCCTGGTTAGTAATTTATTTTATTTTACCTTATGGCAATTTAGCAGACTGAAACAAGGAGAAGAGCCAGCTCCTCACTGCTCACAATTAGTTATGCAAGAAATTATTTCTATGAACAAAGCTGAAAACTCCAGCTACTGTAATTTATTGGATTCCTCAGCACAGACAGATCACTTGCCAGTGAGTGTACTGCTCAGAGTGAGCTGCCTCTGTGATGTCCACATGGCAAACTGCCCACCTCTGCTGTGACTGCTTATGGACAGCCACTCCGGGCATGGTACCCTGTGACATTCTAATAACCCTCGTGCATTCAGCATAGGAGTCCCTGTGGATAGGTTGAGAAGGATGGGACACAAATGACTGCAAAACAGAATAAGTTTTGCCAACAGGAGAATAGCCCCGTCAGTGCCTCATTAACCGTTTTAAGTCCAATTCTAAACCAATTCCTGCCGATGCTAAAAGATACCAAGATATAAAATCCACCCCCAATCACTTAGATAGGATGTTGAATAGTTTATTCACAAGTTAATTGCAGTATGTCATCCGTTGTAGTTCACAGTCTACTGCTACTGCCAGGTGCACTGGCAAAGGCAGTATTTGCCTCACACTTTAAGCAGCAATTCTCCCAGTAGAGAAGATTTAGAAGCTAGGCTTAAACAAGACAGGAGCAATATTGTCCTAGCTATCACACAATATACTTGGATAAAGTCCACTCCTGACCTTGACAGCTGAAAACTAAAGGAGAGATGGCAAACATCTCTTAGAGAAACCATCTGTTAGCCTAGTCCTTTCGAAGAAAAAGAAAGACTCAAGAGACTGAGTGATTTGACCAGAATTACTTGGGATGCCTATGGCAGAGATGCTAACTGAATACAGTTCTTTGTGACTGTCTACAGCTCTCTACCTTCTAACTAGAAAAACACCTCCTCTTTTTCCCTGTTTGTATTTAGAAACTCAATTATGCATACAACGAGTTAACAAGTTGGTGTATTTACAGGATAAGAAATTAGAACATACTTAATACTGAAGATATAAAAATATCATACAGTCATATTCAAATCTAAGAACTCAGTTCAGTTGTTGCCTCTGACTTTTCACTCCCTTTTTGCTCCCAAGGCCTGTCCGGCAGCACAGTGTATTTTCAGGAAACACACACATTTCCTCGGGTGACCAGAACAAAGGGGTTCACCCAGCAGCATGACACAGGACAGCCCATAGGACAGGTGAGTCTTAACACGGTTGCAGAATTAGAAAACAGCACTTTTATTGTGTCCAGGGAAGTTAGCATTTTTCTGTACAGCTCTTGAGATTGTTTTTGGATGGTTCTCAAAGCAATTCCATTGCTGCCATAATGACACATCTTCCAACAAAAAGTCTCCTTGCCAAGACTAAGTATGAGGACAGGAAACTAATGGCTTGCTGGACATTTGGTTCTGGCACACTCCAAAAAAAACACAGTTCAGGCTTTTGGAAATATTTTCCCTCCAAAATATTAGTGTGGCTTTTCAATATTTCTGCCTCTGAATTTATCTGCCACCCTAAGGCTCAGCAACTAAAGTGAACCCAGTACTTCATCCTGCTCAAGACCTTTCTAAGTATCTTGGAGTCTTCAAGTTAACCTTGCCTAATCCTGAGTATCAGAGGGGCTGAAGACCAACTATTAAAATACATCTCAAAGCTACTATGGAATTGCGGTTTTGGAGTGCTTACATAAGCCTTAAAATGTGGTAAAACACATGCTGAAGTTGTGTCTCAAGACCTTCAGAACTGCACTTAATGAACAGCTTTGCCAGAAAAAGTCAAGTGTGCTGGTGTGGTACTCCATGTCCTTCCTTCTCCAGTTATATGAGCACACATAGAGCTGCTCTCTTCCTTCTGTCGCATCCCCGTCAGTGGAACAAAATCACAAACAACTCAATGAAATAATAACATAAAGTTGCTTCTTCAATCATTGCAATGAAACGTGAACAACACATTTACTTTGACCCTAAGTCTTACCTGGCATTCCTCATCTGCAGCTCTGTACAAAAATGATAAAAAGCTTATTTCCATTTTCCAGATAGGGAAGTGGAGGTAAAAAGACATGAAATTGCATGCTAAAGCACCCAAAGACTATTAGCAGAGCCAAGAAATTAAGTTCAGTTTCCTGAATCCTATTTCCATAGGCCTGTTTATTACACTGCACCTGAAGCTTTTTTTCCCTTAAAAATATCAACATAATTTTTCATATAACTTTTTCATATAATTTTCAAACACTTTTGTCTTCCTGACTTTCTAATTTCCATCATAAACCAGTTTTGCATCCATCCTGTGAGCTCCTTATTTTGCCTCCGAACTTGTAGACAAATTGCTTTCTTCCTTACTGACTTTGTAGACCCATCTTTGTTTTACTGTGGTATCTATCAATGCTTTGCAATTTGTTTATCCAGGACAGCTCAAGTCAGATGGAGCATCTGGTTTTCAGCAAGGTCCTGCTTTTGTTACCCAATTTTCCAGCTGGATTGACAGAGGCACAAGGAAGTCAAGTGACCTGCCCGGGTCAGACAGCGCTGGTGGCTCGGAACAGATTGGAGCCCATGATCTTCCTGGCTCTGTACCCTGCACTGGACCATGCTCCCTTTTATGACTTGTTCTACACTAGAGATAAATTGTGTCCACTTTTCCTTCTTGTCTACAGATATTGTAGTAAACCAATGCCCAGTTTCATTTATATGGTTGTTCCACTTCTGAAAACGGGCTTAAGCTATTTGGAAGTCATTAAAATACACCTAGCAATGCATTCAAGCCTAATTTTTCCAGCAGTCTGGTCTGCTGATCCTACTCTTGAACTCAATAAGCTGGCAAACATTTCTGTGTCAGGTGTTCATATTTCCTCTACTACTTCCTTGAGGAAGAAGGAATGTAATTCATTTGCCACTTCTGCTTTGTCAAATTTTAATTGTTATTAATTTTCCACCTAACCACTTCCAGTGAGATTTCAGGCTATTTACAGCTTCATTTATCATGAGATTTCTATCCCCATCACACAAATACAACCTACTGTTTACAGTTATTACACAAGTAAAGATGGTCATACAGTCGTGGCCCTACTAGTGTGTACTTCTTCATTTATAACTTAATAACTTGCAGGCTATAAAAACAAAATATCTCTCTTAAATACTCAAGACTAGGAGCTAAAGAACTCCAATGTCTGACTCTGACTTTCAGGAGATCTTGAATAATTTTCTTAGGCTTTCTAACTCTCACTTTGACTTGTTGTAAAACAATTAATTTCCTACTTTATACAACTGAACCATAGATAAAATGGTTAAGGTTTGCAAAGACAGAAATTGTTAAAAAGCTGTTCTGCTGGGGGCATATATTTCCTAATACAGATTCACTTAAATTCCAGCTTAGCCATGTTTTTCTTCAGACCCAAAAATGGGTTTGGAAAGGTACACATGCTTTTTATCTATAACACTAATGTATTACTACAATAATGCTGAACAACTTCCTTTAAGTTTTACTTTCTCAAATAAACCCATTGACCTAACATCCTAAATTCCATTTGTATTTGAAACCAAAGGGTATGACAACAAAGGGAGCCTAATATTACTATTTCAATGACATTTCAGAATAAAGTACATACAAAATGGTACCTTGGTTACTCATTAAGCCAAACCTTACTACATCTCAAAGTAGCCTTTTGTTTCACTTATGTAATTATTTTTTTTTCCTTGAGAATAATTAGATGCACTATTACTAGGTAACTAAATATCTGATTTGAGGCAAGCAGGAGCAGGATGTAGATGTCTGGCTATGATACAATGTGTCCAAAATTTACTTCAGAAACAGCATACTCTACCTGAACATGCTACAGCTACTTCTGCCACCCTCAGCATATGTCACTTCCATAATCACGTTAGCTTCTGTAGAAATAAGTCTATTTCCTATATTTGTATCATTTTTTCTGTGCCATTTGAAAATAAATATTTACATTAATATGTCCAAAATCCATTGAAATTGGTACAAAAAAACCACTTACGCTAAGCCTGCTTGCTCTTCTTTTACTCACAACATAACACCTAGTTACATACATACATGTAAATCCATAAAATACCACAGACAGCCTTACTTCCTTTAGTAAATTCCAGCCAACAACTGACTGGGTAATTTATGTCTCTTATTATCATTACCTGGCCTTTTCATAAACTCTTTTAGTTACGGCCCTAATGACAATGTCATCTAGTTGCCCGGTTTATCACCTAAGCCCTCCAAACATTCTGCCTCTAGCAAGGAAATTTTGCTCTGTCGGTTGGAGGAGAATCCTGACCGAAGTCACCCATCACTAGTTCTCCTGTTTCCATAAAGGCAGTTTCCAGACAAGCACAAGTCTTTGAAAACTTGTCAGTAATATTCAAGAATGCTTTATTCAAGAACGACCCATTCAGCCTTCGCGGCAGGTTTGCCTGTACCTTAGGTAGAGTTAGTATTTACAGAAACTAAAGCTGTCCTGACATCACACTTAGCAGGTTAGTGGGCAGGATCAGGGCCTGAATCAGCAGCACTCAAAGGTTAGTCAAAGGCCCCACGCTGGATCCAAAATGACAGATCTTTATTTACCTTTGTGATTAGAGAGCTGTATTTCTGGGTGCAAGATGTTCTCTGCACTTTGAGGGCTGCAGCATGGTGCTCACAGCAAGAACTGCTGCACAGTAGGCAAGTATGTAGCTGTCTCCAGCTCCTTCTCATACTTTACAGATCTAGGGGAAGAGGTCTTCGGAACTGGAAGGAAACAGGGCCAATTGCCAGCCTTCTTCATGGGGCAAGAGGTGTTTGGAGAGCGTTTGCTCATTTCCATTATTTTGGGAGAGAAAAGGAAGGCAGGGCTCAGTAAGTAAGCATACAAAGAGCAGCATGAAGAGGTGCGTAGCTATTTCTTCCCAGAAGTGAGGTAGCTAGACAGGCTGGTTGTGATACTATAAAGGCACCAGGGCTCCTGCAGAGCTAGAATTACAGGGTTAGTGTGCAAAGAAAGTAGGCCCAGAAGGAGAAGAGGTATTTCGGAGGAAGCAAGGGTGTAAATGCTATTTTGGCCTTTTGTTTTAGAATTCTTGGAATCTAAAAGGAGACACAAATGAAATGCCATGGGATGGGGGGCTTTGAATATGGGCTGATTCTGTATGCAGTTTTAATTTAGGTGGCTCAAGTGCTGACCAAATACAGCACAAGTTAAAAAATAGTGAATAACATCATGCATGCTGAGAAATGCAAAGAAAGTCATGATAATATACTGTTGCTTTAAATAGCACACAAACATTTTCACTTTTCATTTTACTTCTGCAAAATCCTTACTTTTTGTAGCTAAACCATTAGAAATGTTGTGCATTACAATTTTATCCAGAAATGTAATGATATTTAAGGTCAAGGTAGTTCTGTTTCTTTGGACCAGAATCACTCTCAAACCTCATCAATGACATGGAATTGTAGTTATTTGGTCTTACTTGGTTAACCGTTCTTTATACAATGGCTAAAAAGTTAGTTTCTGCCCTAAACAGTTTCCTTGGTAAGCTTGGAAACTGAGGCACAGAAAGATTGACAACCCTCATGCATGCTTCTGAGAAATTTTACGGCAGATCTAGAACTGAAAACACTTTACCACCATTTGAGCCATGTCTCTTAGGCATAGAGTCAATCTTTTCTCACATTCTACATTGGTCATGTTGCAAAAGGTTTATAAAACAGGAGAGAACTGGTGAAAAAAATTACTGTAAAGAAACTGGTTCAAGAGACATCTTGAGATCTAGTCCAACCTAGGGCCACCTAAAGCAGGTTTGCCAGGACCATTTCCAGTTGGGTTTTTAATATCTCCAGGGATGCAGGCACTACAGCCTCTTTGGGAAACCTTAGTCCAACACATCCATTTTTATAATATCCAGGGATTGATTAATTTACCCTAGTCCCTAGAGGTATGTGAGAGATAATATTATTCAAGACAAGACATCCTTATGGCATCGGCCTTATTGATAAAAGATCCATAGGAGACCTGCCTTTCTTTAGAGAGGCAGAAGGATGGCAGATGCCCTATGTCATCTCAAATTCACAAAGATTTGTATGTCTGGCAACTGAGATGTGCCTTCAAATCTGGCTGATCCTTTTCCAGTTAGTACACACAACTAACCCACCCTGTTATCCACTTGGTTTGTATGAGTCTAGAGAAACTTTAAAAATTATCTGGTGTGCTGGTTCGGTGGGTTTTTTGGTAGTGGGGGAGGGGCCCCATGGGTGGCTCCGATAAGCAGCTGAGTAGCTCCCCCAGCTCCAAAACCAGCGAGCCAAGGAGCCATTAGAGAGACAATGGATGCTTCTCTGCAATTAACATATGAAAGAACCGATATAAGACCTGAGCAGAGTGAGCAGTAAGACAGAGCTGAGCTGGAGAGGCTGAGCTGTGCCCATGGTTGGTGAAGAAGAAAGGGAAGAAGGTGCCCAAGCAGAGGTTTCTCTGCAACCTATGGCGAGATGGCACTGTCCCCCTGCATTCATGGAGGAACGTGGTGGAACATTCCCTGAAGGCACCAGGAGCGGTGAATGTGGATTTGCGGCCAGTGGACTTGGATTTACTGCCAGTAGACTTGGATTATGCAGCTGTGGAAGACCCTGGCACAAGGGGAGGTGACTGTTCCCAAAGCAGCCTGTGACTCTGTGGGAAGCCCACGCTGGAGCAGCTTGCTCCAGACCTCGTGGGAAGGACTCATGAAGGAGAGGTTTGTGGAGGACTCTCTCCCATGGGAAAGCAGAGGAGGACTGTAAGGAATCCTTCTTCCTGAGGAGGGAGGAGTGGCAGGAACAACCAGACTGTGAACTAACAATAAACCCCATCCCCTGTCCTCCTGTGCCACTGGGGGGAAGGAGGTAGAGAAATCGGGAGCGAAGTAAATTGGGCCCAGGAAGAAGGGAGGGGTGGGGGTAACCTACGTAAGCCCTGCTCTTTGTCTGTGTCCTGTGTGCATTCGATTAGTATGAAATCATTATTTTTCCCCAAGTTGAGTCTCTTTTGCCCCTGACCTTAATCAGTGAGTAAATCCTCCTTGTCCTTTGTCTCGACCCATGAGCTTCTAGTTGGCCCTTGTCCTGCCCATCCAGTGTGTGTGGATGGGGGGGTTGAGTGAACGGCCACATGGCTGGTTCTTTGTTGTCGTGTTAGGCCCAAACCATGACATCTGGCCATACATTTGAGGTACTTTCTGTAACTAAACAGTAACTATAGCATTATCTTTTAGTTCTTAACTACATATAAACTAGGCCAAAAAATTGTTATTTATAAAAAATTGTGACTCATGTTCTCTGTTAAAAGCTTATCCATTTAATCTATGAACCCTATCACCTCTAAACCTATGGCATTCTCACCAACACCAAGAGCCATTAGACCATCTTCAGAACTATCACTTCACTTTCATTCTCCCTGTTCCAGGATTAATGACACCACGCAGAAGGTGCTGAGACCCATTACATACTTAGGGTTGGATGAGACGATCTTTAAAAGGTCCCTTCCAACCCAAACCATTCTATGATTCTATGATATCTGCATCCAGACTTTGATATTTGCATCAAGACGTAACAAAGCTAACATCTAATTAATGACAGCAATATTAATAACTCTGGGATATTAATTCATAGCCTCACACCTTGCCTAGTATGGCTGTAACTGTGCATGCACACTGAATCGTTCTCAGCCATTCCAAATCTTTCTCTTGGAAACGGTTTTATAAAGCAAACAAAGCCCAAAACTTCGAGCTGGTATGGACTTGTCTCCATGGTCTGCAGTCTAAACCTGCTAATTACAGCAGATGAAGATCCAGTCCAATCTCTCTCTCCTGGGAAAATTTTCACTTTTCAAAATGCACTGCTATAAGCAGTTATTTCTGCAGATACAAAGTCACCAAGCATCTTGAACGGAAGGGTTTGGATCTCCTGCTAATGTATTCCTTGGGGAAGTTACTATTCACCAAACCTCCTATAGTCATTGTTAGGAAATCATTAACCCACAGCTCTTTTCAACTCTTGGTAATTATGATGTTAAAAAAAAGGAAAAGTTTTGCTGCTAACAGTTGTAACAATGTATTTGTTTGCCACATGCGATGGAAATCTGATAGACAATATCTGTGCACTCCATCTGTTACACTGGATTGATCCACTGATGAGATTCTTTTTAGAAACCTGCTTACCCCTGCTGGTGCTGCAAGCTTGAAAGAGAAAAAACACTTTCTTCTCCTTGTTCTCTTGTGTGGTGGTCGACCCTGTCTTCC
Source organism: Hemiprocne comata (assembly GCA_020745705.1). NCBI lineage: Eukaryota > Metazoa > Chordata > Aves > Apodiformes > Apodidae > Hemiprocne > Hemiprocne comata. The sequence goes on along the minus strand of CM036592.1, from coordinate 29,181,919 downwards.
TCTCCATTAGAACCCACCCTGCTGCCACAGATCTCACAGGATTTATATTGTTTTGATTCCTTTCAAACACTGTCTTGTTACCAACATCTGACAACACTCTCTTGGGCTATCCCGATTTTACAAACTGACCAGGCCTATAAGTCTCTATAAATCCCATGTGGATACAGAGCTGTGAAAATGTCTTTAACTATCCATTAAAGTACACAGTAGCTTTTTTATTATATAAATAGTCCTGGGTGTTCTATACTTACACAGAGGAAGAAGCTGTAATTTGGGGAGGGGGGGAAGGAGGGAAGTGCTTGAAAACTCTGCCAGAGGAGGTTGTTCTCTTAACACTCATTGCACATCAGCAAACTCATTTGCTCACCGCACCGCTCGGCGAGAACACACCATGGGTGGTCGTCTTGCTCCCCACCCCCTCCATTATAGCGGTGAAAAGCCACAAAATTGTGAGTCAAATTTAGGCATGACCACACATGTTGATTTCTCACGAAGTTGGGAAAATTTTAGCCCTGCTCTTTAAACAACAATACCCAGAAAAACAAAGATGCAAAGGCATACCTACAACTGTAAAACTGAAAATATGCTGAGGACCCAATACAAGAAGGTCAGAAGATACAGTTTTAACAAAATATTTTAGTCCCTGATCCTTATGATAAGTTTAAAATTTAGTGTTTTAATGTCTGTGTGCATGGGTATATATGTAAATCCATAGATACGTGTACAGAAAGGCAGACATTAACACTTCCCCATAACAACTGAAAGGGCAAATTAGAACAGTTGAAAGAGCACAGGCTATATCTAACTTCCCCATTTAAACAATACTACCAATAAATCAAATTTCTTGCAGTGAAACCAACTCATCTGAATTAGTGAGTTATTTTAAACCAAACTACAGTTACTATTTGCAAGAGCTGCTATGAAAATGCTTCCGCCAAATCAAACAGTTTGCTTGGAGAGTCAAATAGGGATGGGGGGAGGAAAGAAGAAAAATGGTTAATAGTAGGGCTGTTGCTTTTCCCAAGCGCAGCAAACTGAGCCTAATTGATGCTGACGCATGACAGACTCGTGTGTACAGTATTGCCCGGGCTCTGACTGAAGCTGCTGACAGAGGGTAAATGGTGCATGGCAGCTGGTCTTGCCCTGGCCTGGCATGGCAACGTACTCACACATTGCCTGTCAAGAGATATCATGAGGGCTAATGAAGGGCAGCCCACATTTTTAAAATTCTTCTCACTGAGTTTTGGATCAGACTTTACACCATGAAGCCGTCTCAACCTTTTAGTGCTTGGTTAAGGATATGTGACACTTATTTAAAAATTAATGTGTTCTAATCAATTTAAAGTTGGAAAACTACAAGCCAGTACATCTCGGTGAGAGAAAGAAAAAGTGTGTGTATAAGTGTGTGTAAGATGGAAAGACAAGGCTGAGAAAGAATAACAGAACAAGAAGAAAGAAATACAGGCATTTTTGCAGCAGCTAACAACAGAAAGTGATGACATGGAAGTACCTCCAATTTACCTGACTGCATTTCAATACACCTTCATAACTCCTTTTAAAACAAAAAGTTGTACATTCTGAAAGGTTTACTTAAAATTGATTCCCCACAAACACCACACACTTTCTCTTTTCCTGACTCTAGCCCACTGCCTGTAATTATAGCTAAATAGTTACATCAACACCCAAAAAATCGAGAGAAATACTGGCGTTCAGTTCTTAGGCATAAAGAATTAAATGTAGGAAAACAGAATTTGGTTAAAAGAGACTGTCTTAGAAATCTACCTGATTATGACCCTCAAATCTCAAGTAACAGCTTGGTTGGACCTTTAGTTCTCAGAATTCTCTGGTGGTTTCACATTCCTTTATGTTATTTTGCGTGGTAATAAATGGCAGAGATATTTCTGGTTTAGCTTTTTCAGAAATACTCTGCTCATCGACAAACAGAAAGTAGATATGCAGAAGATCATTGAGACTTTTCAGGGTATTTCACTGACCAGTACAGAATCATTTCTTACCACAAATCCCTGAGGGCTTTATCCTGGTTTTTAAAAAAATCCCTAGCAGTTTCATGACTAACTTCAGGATTTCAATAGTTATTTTACATGCCAGTAAAAGGAAAGTGCTGGGTTCTCATCTAACCTGAAACAGCTTATTCCCTGCCAGTCACTATTAGCTTATGTGGAATGGTCTCTGAGTTTATCAGAAGGGATTTATATCCTGGGAAGACTGACCATGTTTTCTGCCTCTGTAGGCCAAAAGGAGAAACTCTGACAATTGAAAAAAAAAGTTACAATGTCGTCTCTGCTTGCTACTGCTTTAGGTCTTGCTAACATGTTCTTTCCCAACCCATTATTATGCAGAGCAGAGGGAAAAAAACCCATCATCTGAATCACTAAAATTAGTGTGAAAAAAAAAAAGCACCAAAAAAGCACAAACTACTTCCTCATTCAAAAACCACAAACTGCTGTATTTATTCGATAAATAAAAGTTATTTTTAGGTTTATCAGCTAATCTAGGAAAAAGTTAATCTGACCTTGGCAAATACAATAGATTACAAAAATGTATCATGCTCTGAGAAACATGCACAAGTTCACTGCAGCTTTGGTCCTCAGAGCCAAGTCATCTGCTCGTTGAAAATGTGTGTATTCAGGAGACACTCTAGAAAGCTAAAACAAAGGCAGAAGTCACAGAATGAAGCACCTTGTTCTCACTCTGGTGCAACCATGTAAAAATGCATCTTCACTTCCTAGAAGTGCCTCTAGAGAGAATGCCACCTTTGTGTAAAGCAGCACTGGAAAGAAAAGTAACACTTATAATCAGATTGTCCAGTGGATTTGGGGGCGAAAAAAAAAAAAAAGGGTGCTAAAAAAAAAGGTATTACTCATCCCTCTAAACCTAAATTATCACATCATTAGGTTATAATGGTTATAAGCAAATTGCTTCTATTGCGTGTAAGAAATTTTGTGCTAATAAAAGGTGGCAAAATATTTTTCAATTGGGCATTCAGAGCAAGAATTAGTTAGTATTGAGCAGTAATATTTACCCCATTTCATATTTCCTTAGGGTTTTTGAGATACATGTAGGATCCGTATTTGCAGGATACTATGATTCTTTTCAAATTTCCCTACCTTTCCTCTCTTATTTACAGGAATGGCTAATGAGCTGCTAATGGTTCTTGTAGTATTTGGAGTATCCATTCACCTGGGAAGTATATCAAAATCATGACACAAACCTTTATCCATAAATAATGAATGTTAGTGTTTACCAGTCTGAGTTATAGGAACCACTTGATTTCAGAAGCGAGTAACTGCATTTCTCCATTACGACTTCTCCAAGGCTATTCATGTGTTTCTATAAATACTATAGCTCAGATTACTATCATTTGGTTAGAATTTGCCCTAATTAAAATAAAACAAGACAGTTCTTCAAATAAAATTCTTCCTAAGATATGACTCTTGTTCAACTGAAAACAAAAGCTTTTTGTCTTTTTTTTTTAAATTATGTTTAAAGAAACCTTCATTAAAATATTATCTGTTTATTAATGATTGACATCAGTTGAGTAGTCTTGTCTATTTGATGATATGGAACACAGTTATTCCAGTATTCCAGACTGTTCAAATAACACCATAACTAGTAACATACACAGTTTACATAATTTTTGTTCTCTCCTGTGTAATTTAGGTTTTAAATATGCAAAAAATGTTTTTCTGAAGTCTTTAAACATTTTCAGTTGTCCACAGAGTTTGATAAAAAAAATCTGTATCATTCAGTTTTCTTTAACCAATTTCACCACCTACTTCTTCCATTACAGGATGTATATGAGAGGAGTTCAGCCCATATTTGTAGACAAATAGTACAGTGCATGATTATACAGTAAGTGCCACAAATACATTTTACTTTGTCCTGTCAATACTGTGAAGTCCTGAAACTAAATTATTTCCAATGAAACCAAATAATTTTCATTTTTTTAGAGATATGTCTTTGTTTCTGTAAGCTCCAAAATCTCTCAAAAGATATTAACACTCTGGGTTATTTTCTTTTACTTGAAAGAAAGAGAGGAACACCTGATGCTTGTATAAAGGCAACCAAACTTTCTAAAATCACTTGAGTTTTGACAAATCTGCTTTTATGGACAAATCTGAAATTTAACTTATTAAGAAAAGGCTGCGGTCTGCATATCTGAATTCATGAAGTACTGCATGATTTTGCAGGTTTCGTTGAGGAAATATCTGTCCTCTAAGCAGAGAATAATTACTCTGACATCTGATTCTGGTCTTCAAGATGGAGTTTAATAAGTTTGTGCTCATGGAACTGCTGCCTTTAAAGCTTCAAAATATGAGCGTTTGTACTAGAATTGAGGATACATCACCCTGGCATCAAACCTCTTTTTTGTAACAAAAGAATTAGCACTATTCACATGCAATATTTATAAAGCTAGATGCAAATAAGAAGTATGTGTTGAGAAGGGTAAAACTTGATATAAAATCATATGCCTGAATATATATATGCACACAAAGATGGGCACTTAAAATTTTGTGTGCATATATGTGTATTTGTCCATGTCTGTATAAACACATGCAATCTACTTGAAAATCTATTTGAAAATACTGATTCTGAAAAAATTCTGATGATGTCTGTATCAAAAGAAACTCTGTACTAAGTGTTGGATTTTATAGGAGCATTAGATTCTGCCTCTTCATTGTTTGTTTTTACTTTTGAAAAAAACAATGCTTTTCTCTTAGGATCTCTCCAGACATTTTAAACTGATCAATTCCAAAGAAATAAAAGGATTTTAGTGTGTATCAGGACTGTAGGATTAGGTCCTTCATAGCAAGAGGTAATTGCACTGTACCGGGTTTCTAAAAAATTAGGCATTTACACTGTGCTTGTGTGCATGTACATGCACGTGCATAAGCTATTTAAGTGCAAATTGCCAGAATGTCAGTAAATTACTGCTGGAGCTGCAAAGCATTTACATACCTTAGGCATGAGCAACCAATTGGAACTTTTAATCTTTTAGCAAGTTACTGTTCAGTGACATAATAATGAATAAAATTAAGAGTAATGAAGTTGACCATAAAGCTTAGCAAATAAACATTGTACACAACTATAACAATTCCTGGCTAGCTCAGCACACAAAGTCTACTCACGGTTTGCCGCCGGTTACCACACGCTTGTGCCAAAGCACAGTCACATCCTCCCACCCTTGGTTTTGGCCTTACCACTGGTGGTCTTTTTGCAGATCACTGTTTGCTGCCCTCACTGTGCTGGGACCTACCCTCATTATAACCCCTTAACCTGCAGGTAGCTTTATTTTTTAGTATCATTCCAAGGAAGTTTTTAGAAGCTTTCTTGTCTCAACACTCCTGTCAGGGAAATTGTAGAAATCACCCCCAGGATTACTGACAGAAACTTTCATTTGTTTGAAATCTGAATGTATAGTTTGGTTTATCAGCACTGACAGGACAAGGTCATAGACCTTACTCTATCCTTATTCTCACTCCTACCAAGAGTCCATGATTAAGTTACCTAAAATAAAATTCCACTTCTGTCAAAAGACATGGCAAATCACTCACAATAGCTGCAGAGATGACTGACCATTCACTGTCTTTTGTGGTTAGAATAAAAGTATGTCTAATAAGGTAATATTCTTGGACTATCTTTTCTAATTGTGACTGGCACACCCAAAATTCATCTCATTTCTATATGTAGAGCAAGTCTAAAAGGTATCAAATTCAATTTTGTTGAAGATTAATTTGGTTTAGTTGTTCATTACAATCCAGGTAACTAAAAAGGCAGGCTGGGATCTACAGAATAAGCAGTAGGATTCTTCATTAGTCTCCTACAAGACAAGAGCAGGAGCAAAGTAAGGCAATAATGGCCACAAGTCACTGCTGAGTGGTAAGTCTTTTGAAGCAGACATCCACTTCCAATTGAACCAATGCCCCTATCAGAAAAACAACCTCCAAAATTCCTTCCAGCTGACAGCCATCCTAGTAGTCGAGGCAGAAAGGCTGAGGATATAATAACCATTAACAAGGAGGGCATTAGAGGCTGTTCTTCCAGTATGGGCAATTGCACCATAGGGAACCTTAAGGGAAGCTTGAATTGCTGTTGTCTGTGTTGTCTTTTCTCCGTAAACAGAGAAAACTGCCTTTTTAAGATGAATAAAGATTTTAAGCAGTATTACACTAACAGCTTCAGGGACTGTAGCTAAAAAGCAAACATTTACCTTTTACTCATTCCTACAATGAAATAGCACGGTAACATGACATTACTGCTCCAAGGTAAATATTTACTTGTTAGTATTGGGCTCCGAATAAAAATATACCCACTTTCCCCACCCAAGATGACCTGCATTTTCTATTGCCAAGACCAAAACAACCACCCACCCCACAACTCCCAGTTTAGTATGCTGCATATACTTCTTGACCTATATTGAGATGCTTAAACATACAGAGTGGTATTTGAGGCTGCAAGTACATGAATCTCAATTCACACACCTTGGATGACCAACCAACAATGCATCACAGAAAAAAGCAAAGGAGGATGTTTCCACTTTCCCTTTCAACCCCCATCTCCAGCCAAAAGGAACATTATCCATTAAGAAACCACAGCTGAACAAGGGCTGCACCTCTCCAGTGCATCACAAAGAGGGCTAACTATCTTTTCCCCTCATCAGCTTCTGCTGTTACATACTTGGCATCTGACACTTTGGGAATTAACAATATGAGGATTATCCAGACCAAAAGGAGATCAAGCAGTGTAAATAAATTGTATACAATTTCTTGTATGTTTGGCTAGTTCCTTTTTACTACTTTAGGGAGGATTTTGAAAATTTGCAAAGCCAGGCTCTTTGCTCTTTCTCCCCATGAATGTAAGAAATACTAGGTTTAACCACTTTAAAATTTCTAGATTAAAAATATTGTATCTACATATATGAAAAAATATAATTTATGAAAAATATTCCAGCCTTCTCTTTCAGCATTTTGTTCATTACTAAAGCCAGCTTTTGAAAGCAAAGACCACACACATGCTCCTGACACCACTCAGCAACATTCTCAGTGCCTTTGTTTACTCATTTATAAAATGACTATAAATTTATATTATTACAAAATCACTTTTTTCTTTTTTCTTTTTTTTTGTTTGGTTGGGTTTTGGTTTTTTGATGGTTGGACTCAGTGATCTCAGAGGTCCTCTCCAACCATAATGATTCTGTGATTACACTGCTGCTCATTCAGCTGAAAGGAGTGTTGAGAGACCTGCGTGCAGCCTGGCTTAGATGCACTGGCTGGAGCCCATCAGCCAGAGCATGGCAGTCTGCTCTCACACACCATTCCTCTTGGAGTGGAGCCTTTGCTTCTGAAATGTCATGGGATAATGGAAGGCATTTTGTTTTTAAAGATCTAAGTTATTTTTTTTTAATGCTATAACTTAAAAATACAAATTTTAATTGTATCTACAGCACTGGACTCCAAATACTCTTCATGCTAAGTAATGTTAACATGTTAAGAAATGTACTGAGGGTTTTGATTTTGCCTTAATTTCATCTTAGGCTAAAACAGACTAGACATTGAAGCAAACCAGAAAGTTTCTTTTTGGTACTTCAGCTTGAGCTACTGTGCTCTCATTTTCATATGGAGGGAATAGCAGAGAAAGAAGAATTTCTATGCAACAGTATCTTGAGAATAAGTCTACTTGATAAATTGCTGAAGTGATTAAAGGTGCTATTACTAGACTCCTGCCCTTCTTTCCCCACTGTGTATCTTGCTAAGGTTCCTGTTTTCCTGTCAGAGGTACTGTCAACAACACAGAAGAGCTGGCAAAACACGTGTGAGCATTCCTCATCTGCTACAGGAAGGAATCAGGCAAACTCTCTGAAACTTGACTCACTTGGCACAGAGACATTTGGAAGCTCTCAGTTTCTCTTCCCATAGTCCAAGCTCTTTGGGCATTAACCTCCAACTGGTGTACAGTGATATTTTCTCTGCCAGATCTAACAAAAATGGCTGAATCCAAGGTTTTATCTTAGACTTAGCCAGGAAACTGAACTCATTCAGCAGCAAGACTTCATGCTAGGACTACAGCTACTACAGAGGTCTGCAGCAATGTGGGATAACAAAGGTTAAGGTCAAACCAGAATGAAATACTTCAAGATGGTTTGGAAACACTGAAAAGTTTCATTTGAAGATTTCCAAACAAAACAAAATAAAACATTCCAGTGTTTCCCAGCAAAAACTCTGCAGAGCTTCCTGTCCAGCGTGGATCCATTCTGATTTGAAATAAAAAGGGATGAAATTGTGGCATTTCCCAGGACTAGCTTCAGGGGTCATACATTTAGAAGAAACTGGAAACTGAAGTGATGCAATTCTTGCTTTCCCAATACACTTCCAAAGTTAATAATTCCTACAGCCAGCTCCACCAGACCATTAGTCCTGTACTACTTACTGTCCTAGAATTGGTTCCTTTCCTCGCAATAACCAAGTTACCCCATCACCTCTTTTTAATGGTTCTTTGAATGCTCAAGGTCTCAGAGTTACTACTAGAAATAAGCAAAAAGATGTATAAGGAACAATGGAATTATTACTCATCCATGTCAGACAAGGCAGGAAGAACACAGAGCAATTAACACTTGGTTAAATGAGAATACTTTTTTTATTTTGTGTCACATTATCAAAAAATAAAGAAGTAAACACTCATTTATTCAGTTTCCTCAATATCAACACAATTTAACAGCCAGGGAGCATTCTGATGCAAAATTATTTTTCAGATACGACAATGACAAACTTATTTATTATTATAATGCCAAAACCACTTTCTCTAGGAAAGTGGCTGCAAAAATAAATAAAAATTTAAAAATAGCCTTTTTATTTTAAAATATTTAATTAAAAAAGTAAAGCTGGTAGCAAAAATACTAAAAATAATAAACACTTCAAATGAATTAATAGTCAAGCAATATCAAGAAAATGGAGTGGAAAGACGTTCATTCATAATGTCCTATAACCAAGATTGTGAAGCTTGGTGCAACAGAAAGATTTCCCTGAATAAATTCATTGTATTTTTAAACAGGGAAATTTCAGAGAACATAGTAGTTAGTAAATATTTAAAACCTTTGTGGTAAGGGCTTAAACCTCAAAATAACAAGGAAATGGCAACTGTTTATTTTTCTCCACATAAAACTGAAAGTTATTGTAAGGTCATTATAATGTAAGCCTGTTTTCTCTTTAAGAAGTAAATAATTATACCACTGATTTCAGTAGACCTGCCAGTAAGTCTACATGTGGTTAAGTCAGATAGACTGATGCTCTAAAATTGGCAAGTAGCTAGCTCCCACAAGCTATTAACCAACTCTGAGGTCTAGGAAGCTCACAGCCCTTTTGTCATATGTCTCTCAATAGAAAAAAAAAACAAACACAACAAACCCCACCACATTTGGCCTGTGGTTGTTAAGCAACCTTTGAACTCGGTTCTGCATATTCCAGGATAACACAGGAGCAGAATACAATGCAGTGCTCACTCTGCTGCAATATTCAGCTGCAACATCTAAGCCTTCCTCAGAAACATGTTTCTAACTCTCATGGTTGCAAGGTGAATCTTCCTAGACATGAAATGAAAGCGATTTGTAATGACATGACTATGTTCTTGAGTTTGCAAACAGCCTGAAATAATGCCTGTGATGTCACTGCAATGAAGACTGTGTCAAATTAGTGGCTGTAATCAACACAATGGACTGTTGGCTGGTTAACCATTACTGTTAACCGTGGCTGTGCTGAAGATTTTAGCACTACCATCAATATGTGTTTAATCCCTTCTATTTTAGGTACCGAAAGCTCAGCTGATGTGAGCTCTCAATACACCAAGCTTTGCAGATGACACAAGCTATGCAGCAAGCTGGGGGCTGAAGTTGAGCAGCTGCAGTAAATGCTACAGAAACAGGACACAGCAGTAGATGCCCTATACAGACAGCACCTTCTGATATTTGAGTAAAACACTTCATTTATAGATTTTAATAAATCTGCAGCATCACAGTACCAGGGGAGCTCAGAGGACACCACCACAAATTCTAATGCAACCCATTACAAGACACAGGCAGCTTTGCCTGTGGCCAGTTCTCATCATCTTTTCTACATTTGGGCTTCCAACAAAGGCAAAGAGATCTCTATCTCTGTGTGGGGGACAGCAACAAAATATAGGTCACATCACCATTTGTGGCATGAATGTCTATCCATTGTTAGTATAACAATCTACATTTTCTTCCCAAAGATAAAAATCAATCCAAGTATGAAGTTGCAGTCCAGATTAAAAAACAAACAAAACTAGCTAAACCACTCACATCATGGGTCCTGCCTTGGAGCTGTGGGAGGGTTAGATGCCTCAAAGCCCCTTCTCTAATTCTGCAAGCAAATGGAAACAAGAAACCTGTATTATGCTGGTGACAAGACTGCCATCACATCAGCTCTAAGACACACTGAAGCAGCACAAAGAACAGTCCTCCTTGGTAGAGCTTGCTGGCTGTAGAAGGCCAAGCAAGTACTAGGTGCTAAGTTGAGCTCCACAGAGAAACCTCAGCACACAGGCAGATAAAGCAGCTAGGCAGTCATAGCATCCCCTAAAAGAGTACTAAGCAGTTGCCCTTCCAACTGAATATATCCTCCTCCTTTCACCTAATGGCAATCAAGCAGACCAACAAGCAAGCACTCAAAAACCGCGAGTTTCTCATACTAAAGATTTCCCTGAGCTGGAGTCTAAAGGGGAAATGTGATGCACAGAGGGTTGGCAGTAAGTATCAAACTCAAGTCTTATTTGTTCATTAAGTCACAAAATACTAAACTCTGCTAGGTCTCCATTTTGTGGTGCACAGTCTAAGTTCCACTGGTGAAGAAATCAGAAAGTTAATACGGCAACAGACAGTGACCTCTAGTTAGCAGCCATAGTGCTGAGGAACGGGGAAGCTGTAGAACGGAACTATTTTTCCTTCTAAAGCACAGAAAAGTGTTTTTCCAAGGCAGAATATGAAAAGGGCACCATTTTTACACAAATGCTGCTTACAAAGAATGAGGCTTTCCATCTTCCAATTAATCAGGTGTGTTTTTTTCAGCAATAAAAGTATTAAAAGCATGAAGAAGGAAAAGATAATCAAACAACTGAAGATGATACCAAGTCCATTTCAAGATCAGCACAGAGGAAGATGAGCCACGTTTTGGAAAAAGACTAAAATAAGCAGAAGGGGAGTTGCGAGAATAAACAAACAAAAAATTCCTTTGCTTTGAAGTCCAGAAGTGGTTTCATGCTTTTATGGAGATACTGTTTTTCTTTTTTACAGTTTTTACTATAATTCTACTAAATAGTAAAATTATAAGTATATTCTTCAAAATTTCAGCTTTCTATCAATGTGATGACAAAGCATCTGAAAGGATCAACATATATGCTTGCTGAATAACCATATTAAAGATTTTTTTTCCCTCCTTTTTCATGTTGCAAATTTGCCATGTAATGACAAATTTGGGCATAAATCCTACAAAACCAGATAAACAAAATCAGTAGAACTACTCAAAGTAGTAAAACTATGAAGTTGTCTAAATATTTGCAGGTGTCTTAGATAATAAGCTTTCAGAGCAGGAACTACACGTCTGTGATTAGTTAACTAGGACATTTGAGGATGCTTGAAATATATGTAATAATAAGGTTAACTCTGTGGTGTATTTGTGTTTGGTTCATCATAATTAAATGCTGCATAAGTCTTCCATATTGTATTTTCTTTGTACATTTTCCATTCACACACATATATACCTATATATAAATATGTATACAGCATAACTAGACACAAACAAATATCTTCATGCAGGTTACATTCAACCAGTAATATATACTGGTCAACAACAAGCAACCACTCTTATCCTAAAAAGTGTTTAGTTGCAAAAATGTTAATGGCATCCACAGAAACTCTTAGCAACCAGTTTTTTAATCTCATTACCATATCAAGGAGCTCCCTGTTAATCACTGTCCAAATTCATTTGGATTTATTGTATCACAGTTATGCTTACAATTAAATGCCACAAGGTCCCAGTCAGATTAAACAAATGATTTTTCCTGTAGTCCTTACAGGACTAGTAGTGACAAATCACATGGAAGTAAAATATATCATAATTAATTAGCAGAGGCCCATAGATAACCTCTCCCACAAATCTCCATGGGCAATTTTAATAGGTTTCAATATTTAAATATAAGACCTTACAAAATTGCTTAAAATTCAAGGAATATTTGCACTTGTTATAGGTAACGAATGTGTCAGTCATGTAATTTTCTATTACATAATTATTTCTTTAGGGGTGTTAGAAACAAATAATTATTTTCTTAAAAATGAATTGGCAGCAACTATTTTAAGCATGCCATTGTGAATGAAATATTATCAAATAATTGTTGGATTACTAACAACTGACTTACAAAAAAGAAACATTTTCTTATCAAAGCACATAACATCTCACCATTGTAAAAAAATTTAATCTTCTTTAGAGAAGCTTCAGTAAGCTAGTAGGAATTACAGGAAGATAACTGGTCTTAATATTAAACATGAATGTCAGTGTGAAGAAAAAGGGTTTGGCTTCTTTAGCTTGATTTCCAATAGTGCATGTTAGCTGTTCATTCCTCTTACATGTGTTAGGAAAAGTAACAGGTGACAGTATTTCAGAGATGTGTTGGAAAAATCTTCCTTTACGGGAAGAAATATTTTTAAAGACTATGAACTGTTCATGGTAATCTCCCTGCTTAGGAAACAGTAAATTCTACCTAAATCAATTCAAAACAATGTGTTCCCAGAATGGGCAGGGTAGAATATATAAAAATGGCCAAACAAAAACCCCTCATTTCTCCCAGAATTAAGCTTTCATCTCAGTGATTTGAATTTGTTTATCAAGTAAAGACCCTGGTGCTCCTTCATAAAATCTTCAGTAAACTGTATTTTGTCTGCCTTCAGTCTCTCCAAAACATCAAAATGTCTAATTTCTCATTCCTTCCTTGCTAATGTCCACTTTGGGGGATATTAAAACATTTCTGTGCTACTCCAGGAAGACTGGTCTCCTGGCACTGGAGAGGAAGGAACCTCACTTAAAATAAATGTTTGATGATTAAATTATTGAACTGAATTTAACCTTGGCATGTCTGTAATGTCAAAGGAAGCCTTCAAGTTAAATAGAATATCATACAAAATACCCAAGTTTCAACTTCAAATAGCAACAACTTCAGTCTATAGGAGAGTGATTTACCTTGAGCCACAAACTTGAGCTAAAACTCCAGTTTTCTGGTCTTGAGTTATTTTAACTTGAGTTACTTAAATATGGTAGCCCATCTTTGGTAATCAGACAACCTTCCTGAAAGACTGTCTCACAAATTACATAACTTCTTACACTTAGAAGCATCCCAATATTAACTCTTGCATTGGGTACAAAACCAGGAAGCAGCATTAAAGGAGAGGTGGGCAATTAAGGCTATTTTCCTAATCTTATGAAGTTGGTGGTACAGTGTCAAGACATATGGACAGTAAACATGCTGAGAACAGAGTATACAAATGTTACCGTGGTCTCTGAGTCAAAAAGTCAGACAAAAGAACGATGAAAAAAAATTAATTTGCTAAGTTGGCCTCTATAATGGCCATGAACAAATGCATAGGAATTTGTAATACAGCTCTCAAAACTATTTGTGAAGGGTGATAAAAATCAATGTCTACAATACATAGATATATATTTTTTATGAACACTGCTTAGTTTTAAGTCAAGGAGCAAATAATGCAAGATTTTCTGCAAACAGAGGTCAAAAAGGGAAAAAGCAATCACCTTGGAATGAAAGACAACACCATAAACCTAAGAATAAAAATGTCATAAATGACTTAAAAAAATTAGCAAAACTCAGGAGAAAAATGTGATGAAAGCACACATGAACAATAAAAAAAATAGTCTTGCAAAACTTCAAACACCCACTGAAACTTCTGGTTACAAACAGCTTAAGGCAGACAGATAACTTGTATCATGCTCCTGAAGCAAAATGGCCATAAAGCCACCCATAGCCAGATATGGGGAATTGTGTCTGTGTGGGTCTACTGGCTCTGCAATAGTAGGGACAGAGACAGGCATTCTTCCATGTGGATGTTTCCCAGACACTTTATTCTACTCCTTTTTCCAGGCTTTAGATAAACCAGTTGGGCTGTACTGATTCATGTCAGGGTTTGCATCAACAACAGCTCTGGGCAGGAGAGCACAGAAACAGGCATTGCATTCTCTTTATCCTCTGTACGGTCACCCATGCCTCGCTGTATTCTCCACCATTGCAGATGATGACTAGTTATTTCAGAGACTTTGACCATTATGCCTCCTCCCATTTCTGCAGCAAGGTAGATTTTCAATTTGGCAAGTGTAAATACCTCGAAATGTAAAGTTAGCAGTACACTAAGAGGTCTCAGCAAATTACCCGGCGCGTATTAAGTAAATTACCTGCTATTGTATAGATGAGGAGAAGGTCTGTACCTGTGCCTTTCTGAGGCAGCTCACCATTAGATTAGTTTAGTCATAGCATGAAATCACACCCACAATACATGAGCAGAGTTAATTTTTGTTGAGTTGCTCTATCTGGAAGAATAGCCTGAATCACCCTGCAGGTGAAGGAGGTAATCATCATTAGCTGACCAACTGTGCACTCAATCTCCTGATAAAGAACAGGACTCCAGATCTGAGTTGAGGATAGCACAGAAAGTACTTTAAAGGTTGTTTCTGATGAGCTAGAAGATGGGAAGCTACTGGCATGGTAATACAAGGAGAGGTAATGCAAAGAGGCAACAGACGTGGAAAATATTTCAAGCAGCCTTCAGAATGGGAAAACTATAATAAAGTTTTTGTTAATAAGAGAAAATATTTGGGGATGTGTGAATACTCAGGGAACATTAAATCTTAGGAGTGCCCTATAAATAAAATTTGCAAGCTTAAGATGTAAGCTAGATACTAGGACCTACAGAGATTGGAACTGAAAATTGTCTCCATTACTTAAGGGCTAGAAGCAGTTGGCTGAAACATTTGTGACCAAATGATTAAAAAAGTTTTAAGCTTCAATACATGGGAAGATTCTGCAAAAATCCAATCATGTTTTTTTAATCATCATGGTCTGTTAATCAAACCTAAAAAATTACCATCATAAAAGGAGGCCCATCAGTAGGGTTGCCAATTACCACTATTAACCTTTACAGAATTATTATTTTTTACATTTCTGACTACAGGCTGTGACATAGGATTGTCTTTTTTTATAGTTCTTTATCCATTGTTTTTCTTTACTTTTAACTGCTATCTTTTTACAGAAACCTGTGAGATTTCAAGACACACAATTTTGTTTATGAAGGTAAATAATAATAATATACTTTTAAACTTACTTGAAACCTCATGAATAAATACATAATTGTTAAACCGAAGTAGCATCTAATCAGTTGCCTTTCACATCTTAGCACTGACCCTAATCTCTGGGGCATAAACAAACATGCATACTTTGTGCAAACTTTAATCATAAAAAAGAATGAAATATATTTCAACATAAATATTTCAGCAAACAACCATGTGAAGGAGCATGAATGTTTAATTTAGACACCACCTCTGTCACTATCTGTTAGACATCATACCAGTGTTACTCCTTAGGGAACTCCAAATTTAACCAAGTTTCCAGAGCCCAACTGAAAATGAAATTCCTCCTTACCCACATAATACCCACCTTCTTCTAGGAATATTTTAATATTTGTCAAAATCCTTTTCCAAGGTGATCATGCCATACTTAGTCAATCCTTGTCTTTACTAATACTACGTATAGCTTGAATAACTTTCCATTGCCTTGCTTATGCTGGAAGGAAGGATCTGGTCTGAGGGCCAGACTCTACCATCTTCTTCCATGAATTTCCACCAAAGCTCAAATCATTGCTAAGTTCCCCAGCTGGAACATATCACTGTGGTCAATGTAAGGATCTTTTCTATACAGAACATCCTTTCATCTATTCAAGAGCTTTGCAACAGCACATGAGATAGGAAGATAGGTGTTTTTAATACTGGCTTTCAAAGACTGGAGACATTGGCTTAAATGAAACAGACCAGGTGAAGAAAAATGTATGGTGTCTGTGTGCTTTGTCATTAGAGACAATGATCTCCCCACAGTTGCATGAAAGTGCTTTTGATCTACTGCCTCAAGTACACAGCCATATGATGGCCCTTAAGTGCACCTGAACTATGGCCTCCTGTTTGGGAATATACCATGAAGCAAGTTTCAGTTGCATGGCTGGAGACACATGGATACACAATACGGACAATAAACACGTTAAGTGGAATGAAGAATTATGTTCAGCAACAGAGTTCATTGCTCTATGTATGAAAATGCAAAAACTGATCTTTCCAATTACCACAAAGGTGTCAGCACATCAACAGCCTTAATATACATCTGTATCTGTAGTACACTGCAGCTTTCAGCAGTGGCTAGAGTGCAAGAAAAGCTTCAACAATTTATATGGTCAGTAGCAGTTAGTTTTGATATATAAACCTGACAACATGGCTGTAATTATACCAGACTCCACACCAAGTTACACACATAATACAAGTTTATTATCTAATTTGATTTTTTGAGTCCAGAAGTATTTTTCTCTGACGACTGATAGTACATATTGAAGTCAGAATCTAAAGCTCTAATTCAATGAATTTCTAACTTGTACATCTTTCGAACTAAGGTTCGAAGAATCTAAAGATGTAACTGTTAAAAACTGCATTGCTAGTATGCAAAGCTGCATATTCATATTTGCTTTCTAAGGGACTAGGATCAAACTGTACTAGGTGCTGTATAAACACACTGAATTCCCACCTCTTCACCATTTTGAATCCACAAAATAACACATTGAAAATAGTGTTTCATAGAAAAAAATTCCATCGCTGGAACATTTTTAAAAGAAGAAGGGAAATATCTTTTTGTCAGAAAGTGAAGGATCAGTTAAGAAGTACATGGACGTACTGTTTGCAGGAAGTCCATTTCAAACTCATGTTTTACTTAAGATTACACTCTGGAGAACAGAACAGATGAAACCTTGATTTCTGCTACTGGCCTCCACACCTACAACAAAATTGATGGCATATTTATACCCCAAAAGTTAAAATAATTTGTTTGAAGTGGACACTGTCAGCAAAAAAATAAGATTTTATTTCCACCTGGGTGAATAAAAGGAATGGGACATGGTCCTTATGTAACTATTTTTCATAGTGGAATTACAGAACTCTACTATGTAGGCTGTACTATCTAGGAAGAACTTATTATAAAAGTAATATTATTTCTTATTCAACAACATTGATAGGTCCCATCATTATTAGTATTTGTTATTTTAAGAGAAAACTTGCAGAGTTTAATTTTGCATAAACAGAATATGAAGCAATAAATGAATCAAGTGCATCAACAAAAAATCCATGTCCTATGTTTGTCCTGACTTTGTAAACTAAAATTCTGACAGGCAGAACTTCAGAAGAAGTTAAGATAATTTTTGGCCACAAGGGGAGAAGAGCAGAGCATTACCTCTAACAGGAATTCATTAACTTAATTAGTATAAGAGATTGGAACTATAAATATAGAAATAAGTTGTGAATGAACAGCAGCTGTGTCCTTTACTCCATAACATACTTTTAGAGCTTACTATAGCAACAGGAAAACCATGGTCAGTTCTGGTTGAAATAGAAACAGCTCCTTTTCATAGGAGAAAAGGTACAAGAATAGTCCATACACTCAGTGCCAAGTGGAAATCTGTACACATTAAATCGTAATTGAAATCAATTATCTATTTGACATGGCATTCAATAACTTCTAAATAAGTGGACAGCACCCTGAAAAAAATCAGTCTAAAACCATCAGTTATGGGGTTTGAAATTTTCAGAGTGCGTACATCTCTGGAGAGATTTTTTTCTATATTATCTCATTTTGGAGATTTGTATCAAATCTGCCACTGTATCTGAACACAGACCTCAAACCTTAATCATACAGATATTGCCTTCAATTCTCACTGCTGTGCTACACAAAGGAGTAACTTCCATATTTTGGAAGCTCAAGTAAGTGCAGAACATGTCTCTAAGTTGGTGAGTGACAGTGCTCACCAACTGAGGATGCCTCCAGGCAGAGAGCAGTGCCTTCACCTATGCTCCAAAGAAGTTGCCAGCTAGTTTCCAAAACGACTTGGTGCTGACTTAAAATATTTGAGATGTTTCTGCATTTCTGGGCAGCATGAGGCACTTGAGGAAGGAGCTTTCCACAAAAGGAAAAAGCTGCCATAGCATTTTGAGCAATGGACCATACTATAAAATTACTCTCTGACTGGAACTGTGGAGACAGAAATTCTCATCCACTAAGTTTGATGCACAAGTGGGATAAGAAGAAAAATACAGTGTAGTCAGACAGGAACAGCATTATGAGACCTGGTACTGTATGTTGAAGGTTTTATCCTTTTTTGCTTAACTTGCACTTGCTTTTAGAGGTTCAGTCCCAAGACTCTGGCTATAGGTAGTTGATCAAATTGCTACAAGCCCAGGGCCATCCATTCACTGCATGAGCTGAGGCAATCAACTCAGCCCATTATGTACTTCTAAACCACTGCAATTCCAGATAAAAGTACATCAGTTTAAACCACCCTTACAGGCCAGCATTGATTGCAACAAAGTAGTAATTAATACATAATCAGTAATTGTTACTCAGCTGAGAAGCAAATCATGAAGCTACCACAACTGAGTTGATCACAATCATCCATTCACATCCTAAATCATACCATGTGCCTGCACAATACTCAGCACAGTGAAGTCTTCATTTAGGGTTGCAGCCTTTAGGCACTACAGTAACTGAATAACAAAACAACAATAATAATAATAATAAAGAACAGAAGTTTTAAAGAGGCATTAGCATATACATTTTGCACCCACCATCCTGCAATTATCCCATCGATAAGCACAATTGCAGGTATCAGAGATACATTTAATTACATTTTCTCATTCGACCACGCTTGAACTTTTAATAGTGTTTTCTTTGAACAGGTATTTTTAAAAGGGATAACCTGAAAAAAGAAGGACAGAAGGGCAAGGAAAAAATATAATGGCTATGCATCAACAGAAACCCTTTATGTATGGCCTATATTTTTGAGTGGATCAAATTCATGACTTGCTGGGAGAAAGTAGGTTTGGATACACTAGGGAAACTAAAAGTAAAATTAAAAAAAAAAAAGAAAAATGCAAAGGAGAGAAGTAGTAAATGAAAAAGCTGCTTGACAGAGGCTGCACAGCGCTGACATACCCAGAACCTAGGGTTGCTACTACATGGAAGTGCTCAGTGTGTACTAAAATATACTTGACTCCAACACAGTAATAGCCAAAGCCACAACACTCAATAAGATAACTCATCTCATACCACCTGTTGCCTAAATTGCTAAGAAAATACACCAACAGATTAAGAAACTTCAACTATTTATTTAGTTTTAAATGAGTTCCTCATCTTTAGGTTCTCTCATCTTTTAGGATTAGGTCCTCACCATTTAGAACACATACATATACACAGATGCATCTTATCCTGAATATATTTAACATACATCTTCTGTGTGAATTTCCCAGAAAAGAGGTGAGGAGCTAGCACAACACCGATTATCAGGAAGCCTTCCTGATGGTGCCACATCACCTACATCTCAGAATAAACCCTGCTAGATGCGCAGCCCTTAGACGTTTTGGGGTTGTGCATGGCAGCTCACTTTCTGCCTACCAGAACTATGCAGTATTTTTCATGGGATATTGTTCTGCACTGACCACAAACTGAAGCACTAACTTTATGAGGAACAACCTCAATAACTTCGGAAATGGCACTGTTCCAGCAGGACACACCCCGGAGTGCATTACAGCACTGCCTTGTAAACTCTTTTAATAATTTCATAATAAATGCTTAGAAAACAGACTTTTTGCAGGTGATAATTAAATATAAAATCAAGGCAAAACAGATGTGTGATAAATTCTTGGCTCCGGCCTAGTTAACTGAGTTTTAGCATCTATTTCCGGCAGGCCCAGCCCTGCTCCTGCTCTGGATCCCCCTCCAGTGCACATCGCCAGGGTCTTTCACTAAGCACTTTGCCTCTCTCAGCAATGCCTTTAAAGTTTCAGTTACCATTACAACATCTAAATGTGGAAAGGTTTAACACCTGATTTGGTTTTGTTCAAGTTAAAAATCCACTGCTGCAGTTCATGGTAAAACTTTTTTTAAAGTTCCATAAACTTTTAATGCACTTTTCAGCTCAATACCGGCTCATTTTTCTTTGATGACATCAGTGCAGCAGTGACTTTCTGCTGTGCTTCAAAAAGGGACTAAACTACTGAGAACTTTCAATAGTTCCATAAAATGAGGCCTGTACCCCAAAAGGAGAAAGTAACTAACATCTCAGCTCTCCTCCCTTCTCACCACCTCTCCAGCTGTCAAAGGAAAATTACAAATGGCAGAGCTTAAATGGTAAATTCAAAAAAAAAAAAAATCACAGAAAACCTATAACTGAATCAGAGCTAGAACACACATGGGGGCCCATTAACACATCACTTAAAAACTGGAGGCTGCACAGTCTGTTTCAAGAGAGTAACACTGGACTTTGTCTCTACAAACCTGATTCAGGTTTGGAAATCCCCGTTCTGTTTGAAGAAACTGATACAGGACTTCACCCCTACAGACCTGAATTAATTTTGGAAATCCCAAATCCAGCATATAAAGACAGACAAGCCGGGATTATCCGGCTTGCTCTTCCTCAGAAAAGGACCAGTTTTATTCACTCCGCTGTGTTAAGAGATTGAGGGAAAGAACGAGTAAGGACAAAGTCTAGTGAATAGTTTGCTCTGGGCTGGGACCTTCTCCATCCCCACCGCTCAGGCTATGGGTGCAGCTATGACCTCCAGCTGCACAGGGACCCACCAAGGCCCTCTAAGCACAGAGCACACAGCAGCTTCCCCTTCCTAATCCTTGCTCTGCAGTTGCATCCAGCAAAAACATAAGCCATGCCCATCCCAGGTGGTTTCCCTTCCCTTCAAAGTGACCCTTACACCCTGTTGCAGCACCTGGCTCAAAACCATGGTCGCTTGTTATCAGTGAGCCTGCCAAAGTTGCAAGGGAGTGAGATAAATCTGCTGAAAAATGGTATAAGCCACTTTTATTTGTCATATAAGGAAGTGTATAACTAGATGCTATGTCTATAATAAGGACTGCCTGGTTTGGCTCAGGAGCAGGAATAGAGCCTGCAACTGATGCAATTACATCAACAATTTTTTTTATATAATACTACACATATGAAAAAAAAATCCAAAACAAACAGGAAGCTTTACTGCCAAACTGGAAGAAACAATCTTCCTGGGGAATTTTCCTTTCAAAAATAAAGCAAAAGACAGTACTCTGCACACTCTCAAGCCCCAAAAGTAGATGGTAGATATTACTTTTGCTAAAATTATTGCTGAACTTAGTAGGATACAAACCACTAAACCCTCCACCTGTAAGAACCTATAGAAAAGCACAGTGATGTCAGGAGCTCAAATGAGTCTCTAGTCTACTGTTCTCTACTATCCCAGACACCACATAGATCAGGAGTACTGATGGGCAGTAGGATATATTTTCTAGCTTTGGTTATTAAAAGTTGCTGCAAATATATCCATAAATAAAATTAACTTCAGCCTGTATTCTGCATTACAAAGTTAATTTGCTACTAAATTCACAATGACCTGTACATAAGGCCATCCTGATTCCTCTGCTGGCCACCTACTTGGAACTGACATACAAAATTCATTGCACTGGAGGGCACACATCACAGCCCGGGACAGGGACTCACACAGTCCCCACCCATGGGAGCCTGGTTTTGATTGGAGAGGAAAGTCAGAAGAGTCAGTGGGCTCGTGGGAACACGTCTCCCACATTAACCTCACTCATCTTGTATCAATGTCTGTGAATCACGGAAGCTAAGGGAAAGAACAAAGAGAAACGGCATAAAACCCAGTTATTTTAACAACCTATTTTGCACAGTAATTAATTGGATCAGTCCTCTAAGGGGCTCCAGAGATCCTAAGGTAAACTTAATTCACTGTAATTGAATTAAACACTATTGAGCTAAAAGTTACAATGCCTAGCAAGAAGGATGAAAAATATCCCTATAAAACGTCCTGACTTTTGGAAGCAAGCATGGAACTAGGAGTTACACAGAAGCCAAGCAGTAGAACAAGAGGACATATACTGCTGAAGTTACAAAAATGAGAAAATACCACAAAGAAAAACATGTTTATTTTGATTCTTCACTCTAGGTTTTAACATCCTAAAATGAACCAGAGTATTAAGTTCAAAGATGAATGATACAATATTTTTCAGGGGTATTCTATGCATTGGCTAGAGCTGACTGTCAGCTTGCTTTCTTTAATGCCAAAGTCTGAAGTCAGTTCTAAGCTAACGATTGTATTTTCCACTCCTTACAGGCAGAACAGAAATGGTCTAGTTTGAAAAAGGAGTTTTATAGCACTTATAAAGTAAACAATTTATGCAACTGTATTAGTACATTTTTCTATTCATAACTGCATACAAGGATTTTCATGTATATAAATGTCCTCACCTTGAAACAATTCAATAATTTGTTCCTGTGAACATGTGTGGCCTGTGGACTGCCTGTGAACTATTTGTCCTAGATACTGTTTTGATTACTTGTAATTCATATTTTTCTCTCTGCAACACTTGATTAATCACCTCCATCTCATGTTATTGTTCTTACTTGCTGACTGGATGAACCCCAAAGAACTTTCATATTCACATGCCTGGGAAAAATATTCATAATTACATACCTTTGCATGATTATCTGTTACCATTTTTTTCCTCTGGAACATTCCCTCCCTTAAACACTTACTATTAGGAACACTCAAAGTGAATAAAAAGCAATGTGGAAAACTAAAAGGCATTCACAGTATTCTTCTAATGAATGCTCACAATCTTTTTTTTTTTTTTTCAACTAACAGCATCAGCCCAGAGAATAGGTAAACAAATAAAAAAATAACTCTAGAACACCACCTAGAATGCAATTACATTCAACAAAATTTCTGCTATAATACTACATGTAAGAAAAAAAAATCCAAAACAAACAGGAAGTTTTAACGCCAAACTAGAAAAACAATTTTCCTGGGGAGTTTTCCTTTCAAAACTAAAACAAAAGCCAGAACTTCGTATACTCTCACCCCCAAAAAGTAGATGGTAGCTATAACTTTTACTAAAATTATTATTGAACTTCTACTCAGAAATACAGGCTCAATGGCTACTTGACTTGTCAGAAGAATGGAAAAATATAAACAACTCAAAGTGTTCTGAATAAATGGCAATTTAGCAGAAATACAGTGTTTCCTTGAATGCTCTTTTGGCTATAAGCAATAATGCTGCCACAAAAATCTGGTTTGCATCATCTAAATGCTTGAAAAAAGAACACATAATTTAGGAGAAAAAGGATGGCTGCCACTTAGCCATAAAGAGAGCACTAGTGTTAGAAATAGCTTTTCTGTGATATTTTTGTTCATGTTCTGGGCTTTTTCAGCAGTAGAAGTAATTACTGTGGTTTGTGAGGGCAGTGTTTAGTGCTATTACCCTTTAAACACTGTACACAAACACTGAGTCTGACTCCAGGAAGGTTGAATGTGGCCACAAGCAGGGATGTAGCCACATCCTTGCCTTCAGTCCACCAAGAAGCCTCAGTGATTTCATGAGAACTAAAGGCTGCACTCGAGAAAAGGTGTGTTGCCTTTGATCCAATTTCTTGTCTGTCTGAAAGAAACATTCTTTTACATTACATAATAATTTATGCACAATACTTTAACCTGAAAGGCATGAGTGCAATGAACGACTTTAATGTCACGGGCTGGATATTCCTTCCCTTTCCTTAAGAAATGGAGCCAAGTGCCAATCTCTTCTCCTATCTGTGCTCTGTGAACTTTGTATTTCGATCCCTAGGAAGATCCTTTACAAACTTGAGAAGCTTCTTCAAATAAAGACATCCTTACATAGCTAGAGATGGATTTCTGAAATGCTGTACCAACTCCTGATGACGACAGAGGGGGCACAGGCAGATTTGAAGCTCAAGATGCATTACGTTAGGCTTTTGCCACCAGCATCTGAGGAATTAGCCTGCACCAGCCTAATCCAGTGCAGTGATCCCTTAGGATCTGTGTTTGAAATGGCTGGTAACAGCCAGCTGAGAGGTTTGCTCCAAACCCCACTTTGATTCCCTGAGCTTGCACATGTGCACACCCCATGCTGTCAGCTATCTCTGCACCCAACCTTTCCTCCTGGGGAAGGCAGCGCCCAGCACTGTGACCAGTCTCCGCTCCAGCCAGCAGAAGGCCAGTAGAGAGTGCAGGAAGACCACCCAATAACACACACTGTTTCAGCTCTTTTTTATTGGCACAAAACTTGATTTTACTTTGGCATATAATCTGCAATTAATTCAGATGCCTATTGAAAATCCCTAAGTACTTGGCTAAATATCAGCTCATTCTTCTCTGTTTTTACACAACTTTCATTTGTAGTAATTTTCTAGGAAGGTGTCTTTGGGACTTTAACTTCCTTCCAAGGCTCCAAGGGACCCTGCTGTATTGACCCTCCAACCAGCTGAGGGAGCCTGGAAATGGCTTTTACTACCTGAATGACAGGCAGGATACAAGGAACACAGGGGTCTCTGCAGCTCCAGTGTAACATGAATCACTTCCTACAGGAATTAGTGATAATAGCATGTATATCACATGAATCCTCTGCTGCGTTTTTAACCCTTGCTGGGAAAAAAACCCACTGCATTAGATGATGGGGATGGCCCATTTATTAACACTTGGTTTTGCTCTGATTACAAAGCTCTTTAGTATTCCCTTTCCTTTGCAGCATTCCATCAGCCAGCTGCAACAAAGTCAATATGCCAGTTTGCATAGTTTATAAAAACCAAATACACTTTATCAACCAGCTGGCTGACGCATGATGCATGGCCACATTAATGCTTAGGTGTGGAAACAGAAAAGATGCAAGTAACACCACAGGACAAGCTTCTAAATTCAAAGAAGAAATATTGCCTTTGTAATCAATGGATTAAGTGCGCTGTAACTGGCTTTGCACAAAGGGCGCGCCTGCCTAATTGGGCTAATTGCAGAGGAGCATATTGAGCACCCCGCATTCCTCAGCCCAGACAATAGGTAAGTGGCACACCTAATCCCTTTAAATGGGATGCCTAGTGTTGCCTGCAAATCTGTTTGTACTGTTTAGCAAACGTGAATTAGTATTTGCTAGCATAAATGCCCTGCTGTGCAGACCTTTGTTAACTTCAGGCTACTTCCTTGTTCTCTTAAAGCTGTTAAGTGAGTCAATCTCGGCTTAATATGTTTCAGTGCTGTGTCCACTACTTATCTTTCAAGACTACTGTTTTCTAATGCATCCTCATAAACGTCTAAGAGGTTCTTCATTGTGGCAACAATTTGTTCAATAATTACAGGTTCACACGAAGAAAGACCAATATGCTCTGTGGAAAATTAAATACCCAGATGGGGAGTGAAGGGAAGAGAGATAAAGACAATCTCAAAGTACTTTAAAAAGAAAAAAAGATAGGTCTGGTATAAGAAGTCTATTTGCATTTTAGCATTCTCATAATTACAGAAGGTGAAAGTTAATTAATGGCTATGCATTTTACATAGTCTATTAAGGGTCTACAGTGATACTGCGTCAGGGAAAACTAATTTGTGTAGTCTTTGTGTTGTTCTTTGGCTCACAGACTGATGGAAGACAATGATATTTGGGACTAAGAAAGCATTGAGTATTCACTCCTCTATGTCCAAGGTATGGAAGATGAGGTCTGTGCTCCAAACAGCTTACAAAACAAATATACCAGGAAAGAAGTTAATTTTTCAGACCTTAGTTAACTCTTCAAATATTAGCAGCTGGCAGGCCAGCCATCCAAATGAACACTCACATCATACATGCACACACAGATTTCTCCAAGACACATTTATGACCTGCCAGCAGTGGCTTTCTGCAACCTCTCAATCTTACCTTCTGACCCTGTTACCCCTTTATCACTACCCTGATGGGAAAACAATTTTGCCAAACCCAACTGCACTGTTCAGCAAGATGGAGAAAGAGACAATCGCTAGCCTGGGCTTACCTCAGTTCTGCCACTGCAACAAATCAGCACCCTCCCAGTATTTCACAAAGCATCCTTTTCCCCCTCTGCCCTCCTTTGGCCAGCGGAGCAAGCCACGCTCATCACCAGAAGTCCTCTGTCACTTTAAGAACTGAAACAGGAAAATCCATACTTTTGTTCATTCTTTTCAACCCATTCTAACTCCTTCCCCCTGGGAGTTAGCCCTCCACCAAAAGTTTCTTTCAGTAAAGCACTGGCTCTCTCTATTAAGCTTACCCACCCCTGCTTAGCCTTAACACTGGTTTCTTTGTACTTGCCTGGTGAACTGACCAGCTCCACAGCACAATAGCTACAATTACTAAATTAAACTGCCTGTCACTGCCTTTTGTATTACACCTCTAACAGGTGTCATTACCATGATAGGCAAGTTGTAATAATCCATTCACTACCCCCCCAGTCTTAATAATGTATTTTTTATTATTATTTTATTTTACATAATATATGTGTCCGTTCCCCACAATACTGAATGGAGCCTGAATGGTTGGTAAATGCACAGGACTGAAAGATTGAACTGCGTGGGCTGCAGACACTAACAGCAGCATTTAGGACAACAAAAAGGAATGCTGCCACGTCCCTGATACCACAAATACGTGCACCTACACAGATACACTAAAATACTAATACTAATAAATGTGGTTAGAGAAAACATATTGGTTTGAAAAAGATGCATACGAAGCATTTCTGAGCTGAGGTTGCTCCCCTGCCTTTGGCTCACCCATCTGTGCCTCAGCACCTATCATGAAGGATATACCAGGACATACTCATCTGAGATCCCTTGTGAAACCCAAATGGGTGAGGAAAGCATAAAAAAGTATTGCAGGTTAAATATTCTCTGAATGCAGCAATTTAAAGCAGGGTTTGAGTATAAATGTAATATAAAAATGTAATGAGATCCTGATTATGATTCACACACAGAATCAAATGTTTAGGCAAGGTTTAACTAAACCAGTAAGAAACTTCTTTACACAGGCCAATGGAAGCTGCCATAATGTTTTAAAAGTGATAAATACATGGATATGTTGCTGTCCGCTGTTTTCTGGGGCATCACTCATTACTGTGTTATTCCAGTAGTACACCAGCACAAATTCACTGACTTTATTGACTGGTATAAAAGGTCACACAGTAGCAAAATGGGCTCCTAGAACCTAACCTGATAATGAAGGCATTGACAGCCCTATCAACACAGTTTGGATTTCTCTGGTGCAACACACAGAAATAAAATAGAGAAAACTTCACACACTGGCAATGTAATACCTGGGGTAAAAAAAAAAAATGAAGCTGTGCCAGCCACCCTTATTTGAGAATCACCCCTTTCTAATTCATACCACTGAGAAACTCTGGATATACAGGAAGGAATTTAAACTAGTCCTGATGGATAAAATTGTTCTTTTTCCTTCATTTAAAAATTGAAATCCAAAGTTAAGCCCTTTTTAACTTTATGGTGTACTGAAAAAACAGGGTACTGTAACAATACAGATGGTTGTCCTAGCTAAGAGAAACACAAGAAGAGAGATGGCCTGAGAAATCTCATTACAATTCAGTGCTAGTTTAGATGTTAATACAGGTAAGAATGATGGTTCTTGTCTTTCTGAAACATGGTATTTCAGAGTGCTGGCATGAAACTTACATGTGGGGCAGGTAGTGATAACCCAGACAGAGCTTTTCCTACTTCCTTGCCAGTCATGAGATGTTGCACTTCTGAAGAAAGCAAGCTGAAGTAGATGGAAGCACTCTGACCCAGGACAGATACCTTACACACCTATGAATGTAGAAGTAAAGCTACTTTTCTTTGAAATATCATGGATTAAAATCCATGAAAAAAATATTGTTTGTGTGGCTGACAAACAGTAATGCAAATGGAGGCTGTGGAGCAACTGAATGATCAAGTTCCCTAAAAATGCAGGCTGGAGAGGCAAGGCACTGGCTGACATCAGTCAGCCTCTTCTCAGTAAGAGCTTTTGACTTGGACATCAGTGGAGAGACAAAGAAAAAAACTAAATGAATAACGAGAAAAAGAACTTGACTCTTCATGAACTGCAGTGGGAGGGCTAGAACAAATCTTCTTCAGCACTATTTTTCTTAACCTATTCTCTATGGTCAACTTCTGTATGCGAAATGACCCTTCTGATCAAGGCAATGTTACCTACATGCCCATTCTTTGCCAACAATTTGACCATCATTTCTGGCCTTACAACACCTACTGGAATTGCTACAGTAATTCCTGCTAAGTGCAGGAATCCCACTATCCAGTTGTATTTCTGGTACAGGACTGGCATCTCCTTATATAGCTGTTTCTCAATGTGAGAAAAATTAGATGCAGTTGAAAGGAGATGTTTTGTGCCTTATCCCATCACCTCATTCTTCCACCTTGCACACAACACCTACTGTTTCCAAACAGCACATGCTTTGGGATGCTTCTGCTTCACAAAACAGTAAATCCCTAGAACTCCCAGCATGCAGCACAGATATAAATCTTTCAGACAGGAGAAAAAAAAATTGGATTCCAATATTTCTTCTGCCAGAGGGACACACTAACATACTGAGAAAGCAGGTGAGCTACTTCGAAGCCCATGCCCTCTAGGCCACATCCCGTTTTAAAACTCTTAATGTCACCATCATCATAATACAAAAAGCTAGCAGGGATCAGTGCTACTCATGTGCAGGAAAAAAATGTCACCCCACCTGAGACACAGCATTGCAGTCATTTGACAGACCCCATGATTACAGCATGGAATTGTGGCAGGAGAAGGAGGTCAGAAAAGGCATGGACAAGACAAATGTTTTACCCTATTTAGTCTATACTAAGGGCTGCAATGAAGATGTCAATGTCATCTGCAGGAGGGAGAGGAGGCAAACTGGTGTTACCACTTATGGTATCAACTTTTATAGTCCACAGAAGTTTTTATAATAATTGTAAATATGACTTCCTCTTCTGTTGATCTCAGCTGAGGGAACTGCGTATTTAGGAGGAGGAAAACATAAAACATGGATGCTCAGGAGACCTTAACTTACTCCTGATCCTTTACCACATTTTCTACAGTTAGACAAAAAAGTAAACCAGAGTTGGCATGTCACACTGTGATAACTTGGCAGACATGAAACAGAAAAGCAACACAGAAGCTGCCTCATGATGTCTTGCATAATCTTTGTGAATCACCTGTGAATCATACTCCCTGAAATACAACACTAAACTGAATTGAAAGTTCCTTACTTCTTCTCTCTATATTTTAAAAAAGGGTATCAAATAATTGAAGAGTACAGAGAAGGACCACAGAAAAGATTTACAAACTAGGGGCAAGGAAACCTATTTCACAACAAGGGATTTCAGGAATTCAGTTATCATATCACAACTGAAAAGAAGTTTAGTTATGGTTCTAAATATTTTCATGGCTAAAGTTTCCACTTGATGAAGCAATCCAGTCTGTCAGGAAAGGGAATATGAAAAATTTAGGACTAAACCTTGAAGTCAGGCAAACTCAGATTAGAAATAGGATCTCCTACTCCTTTAAATGCAGACTGATTCACTACTGGAATGACTACTAAGGAAAGAGGTAAATTTCTTATCTCTTGATACCTTCAAACCAATGGTGGATGTTTTTCTGGACAAGACATTTTTATGCATACAACTTACTGAGTTAAATACTGAAATAATTAGGTCAGATTCTCTAGCTTTCTTTTATACAGCAGATGAGAAGATTATTTACCAGTCCTCCATGCTTAAATTCTATAAATTTATGAACGGTGTCAATGTCTAATCTTTTTTCCATCAGGTATGACATCAGTGTCTCTCTCTACTTTAGAGGTAAGTTTAAATACAGACTTACCAAATTACTGTCCCTCTCTAGGGCACATACAAGACAACAGCCATGGAAAACTTTGAGTAGATAATGCTGAACCCGAATCTATAGAGTGCAAACCCAACCTTTTCAATAAGACCCTTAAGAACAACACATAAATGTGAAGAAATCTGGAACAAGAGATTAAGTGGGTAGAGAGTGCTGCAAGCAAGCCTATTCATTTGCAGGACCTGAAATTACATTCTTAAGAAAGAAATGAGACCACATGCACCACTGCAATGGTGAACAGTTTTCAAAAAAAACCCAAACCAACACACTTCAATACATACCATATGAAAACCTTACTGGATCTTTTTCTTCATTTTACAAAGTCTAATGTATGCCATCTTCTTTGCGATCCCTGGGCAACACCAACTTCAGAATCAATCATTATGCTCCATCTACTACTATACCATGGCCACAACTGAACCAGTTACTGCCAAACTACCAAACTAGCTCCCTCAAAATAAAAAGGTTTGCAGAGGAGATAAAACTTTTATCAGCTATAGCTTAAAATGATACACTTGGACGATTTGGAACACAGGCCCATTCTCAGATCTGAAAGAGAGGGTGCCTCATTTTATGAAAATGTCATTAGAATCAGCCATCCCCCTATTCACATGATCACAAACTAGCAGGGGTTTCTTCATTACTTACCAAGAATTAATTCAGAATTGTACATATATATATGTGTGTGTGTATACATACCCATCTCTCTTTCATAACAGGGAGGAAAAAAGAGGGAGAGAGAAATTGTGTGTGTCTAGGTGTACATATAAAAATATATACATAAAATCTCACAGTGCCTTATAAGGCTGTAGGAGTTACTTCAGATTTTCCCATGACAGCAAATAGTTTTGATTATCTGGAGAATAAACATGTAATTTTATTTTGACCCTTCCCAAGTTATCTATCATAACACACTACTTAACATACTGTACAAGGCAGATGAAGATTTTCACATGAAATCTGGGCTGACCAGGTTTGTTCTAGCCTCCAGATTTATCATGTTAAGTACTTATTTGACATCAGAATTAAATGAGACTATCAATAGTATCATCTAGTTGTAATGAAGAAAAACTTGATCTAGGAAGTCTTGTTTCTTATAGGGACGTATGTGAATATATCTGGCCTTTGGTTCAAGCTCAACATGACCACAACAGAGTCCTTCATCTTTCTATCAAACCCAGCTCTCTCTGTTACCTCCTCTTTTCCTGTGGTACCATTGCTGTTTCTGCATCATCTAAACAATCTTCAGGTTCTTTTCACCAGACAACATCTAAAATCTTGTAGATTCTTTCTAGGTAACACTGAAATACAGCCTCTCCCATCAGCTGATATGTAAATCTCATTTCCAGGCTTTCGTCAGCTTTTGCATTGATAACTCAATAATCTCTTCCCTGGCCTTGACAAAACCAATCTTTTTCTAGCCAATGCTTTGGGCAACTTACCCCTCTCTTTGCTGTACTTCCCTCTACTTCTGTCAATCCTGTCTCCAGTTGCCATTCTTCTCCCATGTCGAATTTCAGTTGCTCATCTTCATTTTCAAGGCCAGGCAAATTGCACTGTAACAACTTTTCTTCAGTGTATCAGTCAACCTCTTGGCAAGTACGTACGACCGACCAAAAGGACCAACTTTTCCCCAGTCAAATCTGCAAGGAAATACTCATTTCCCTCTCTCTCACTGCTGAGCAAATTGGGAGGGTTTTCAGACCCACCTACAATCACCTTTCTATTATCTTTACGATTACTATTTATCCCTATGAACCTTCACAATCCCTCTGTTAAAACTCTGTTGCTATCATGTTAGTGAGAACAACAAAAAACAGCCCAAAACTTATCACATGCAGGCCACGGATGCATCAAGATCCCTGCCCAAGATACTGATCATCACTGCTGTCTTTTGCTTTTCAATCTGTTAATCCTCATCCATCTCCCCCTGTTTGATTGCTAGGGTTTTGGATAGGAAATATTTTTTCCCTGCATTTGCACAGCAAGTAATGCAAGTCTTCATCCAAGACAAGAATCCTTGGTATTATGGTAATAGAAGTTGCAAAGTAATATACAGTAAGGATAATTACAAGTCCAGAGATCTGCTGGACTGCATTATATATACAAACTGCAGATACTGCAGATTTCCTAACCACAACTGCACTGGCATAAAATAAAGCTTGCCCCATGGCGCTGCATCACATTTATACAACATCCCTTTAATATACTAGAACACAAGGAAAAAATTCTGATTACTTTTTAATTAATTTATATATACAAGGTAGGTATACTTCAAACCTAATGACACTATCTGCTGCTCTTTATACTGTAATTTCTGCTGTACTTTTTTGGTGATCACAGACGTATGTCTCCTAACCAAATTAAGTACATACACATTTAAGTGACAGCACATTTTCAGAATACATCATTATATGTTGGTAATGAAAAACTACATCACTATATATGAACTTATAAAAAATGGAAGAATAATACCCTGAGAGAATCCCATTAAAATAAAATTACATTACATTGTTGTAACATTTGAAATTAATATTAAAGACTTTTGAAAATGAACATTTAAAAATGCATTCTGCTTTGTAAAAAGTGATCTTATCAGGACCAAGTAGAATTTGTGTTTCAGGTAAGTTGGATGCTGAATCCGCAATGACAAGAAAGAAAAAATGGTCACAGCAATACAGAACAGGATTTAAAAGATGCAAATAATTATTTAAGATCACATGTTTTCCCCCACAAAATGTATTCTGTCCACAAAGATTCATGAACAGAACACATACAGAGAGACACACAGCCACATGCAAAACCAGTTATAAGGACAACAGTCAGAAAAAATAGAGACTATTTGCATAAAACAAACTGGCACTTAAAACATGTTTCTAAACAGAAGATATTCTGAAACAGATATATCTTTAACAGTACTTCATAAGTCTAGAGAGTATGAAGTTCATCTCACTAATCAGTTATTAACTGAAGGTTTAATAGTTCCATTAGAGAAGGTAATTCCCTCATTCCCTCTTTTTCTAATAACTTCATATAATTAAGTAAAAAGTGCTTACATTTTTCATGTTTTGTACCCTGACTCAAAAAGTAAAAATAACAAATATCTG
Source organism: Hemiprocne comata (assembly GCA_020745705.1). NCBI lineage: Eukaryota > Metazoa > Chordata > Aves > Apodiformes > Apodidae > Hemiprocne > Hemiprocne comata. The sequence continues at coordinate 29,148,725 of CM036592.1, read as the reverse complement.
ACACTGATAAACAACAAACCCCAGAAAATGAAAAATACTGAACAACCTGCTCAGAAATCCTGTCCCTCTCCCCCCCACCTAAGATGTGGTTAGTATTTATGCAAATACATTACTAATGTGTATTACAAATTAAGCAGAACAGAATAATCTTTTACTTAGACTTACAGGACATTTTACATCTTCAGTTAGATGAGCAGCAATAATATTCACTTGGACTTCTCAAATCCCTTTCACAGAGAGGTTAATTGGTTGATCTTACAGTAACAACAAATTCAATACTTATATTAAAAGCGTACGTATATGTGTGTGTATATAGAAATATACACACATACAAACATATATTTATATATAAAAGTATCTTTGAAAAAGTTACTTTCATTAGAGTAACAGGCACCTTTTTGAAATGAATTATGTTCAGATCCTGTTCAGGAAAAACACCTTATAACTACTTGTATCTCATTAACACTGTATTTTTAACTTATATAGCCAGACGCTTTTTTGGTAAATTTATTATTAATATCCCTGGTATGCAGATAAATGTTTAATAGGAAATTGATATACATTTCAAAAGAACAAATAACAGTATTATAAGCACCGTATTAAAAAGTAACTATAGCATATTTACAGATACAAAAAAATCTAATAGGGTCAAACTTATAAGACACTGACTAACGTTACAAGTAGGTACTCAGAAACATGCTGCATTTTCCCCAAATTCCATTATGGTAACAAACACAAAAAGATCCTCATATCCAGTTCTGTTAAGTACATCTTCAGTTCCACCCATTACACAATATCAAGTAAGAAAAGAGTTTTCTCTGACCGGCAGCTCAATGGCGCAGCCTATGTGTGCAAAAGTATAACACAGGAAGTTTCTAGTTTCGGGAGTGAGTTCCAGCCCTCCGGTTTTGTTGCATTTAGATAAGCAAACAACCCTACAATTTACAAAAGTGATGAGCTGCGTAAACGTAAGACTATTTTAATACACCGTGCATACTTGTAGTTCTAAATTAATGAAGCTACCCACAACATAAAAGGATGAAACTCAAGTGATTCTGTGTAGAATTAATAAAAAGAAGCATCAATTATTTTGACATTCTTCTGTAAAACTAGATCTGAAACAATGATTTGCACTCATCCTTTATTAAAAAAGACACTACAGAATGTAAGTGTATATATATATACAAATACACTTTCACCTCATAACCTTTAAAACACACGTTTGAGTACATTAATATTGGTTGCTTTGTGTTCATTTTTCAGAGACAAAATACCTACTTCGATTTACACTTTTGTTTTCAAAGTCATATAATCAGTGTATAGTATTTTACTACTCTGCTGGAAGTAACAAATAAATTCTAGGCACAGAGCTATAAACAAAGAATTCTGGCAGAGAAGCACGCAAATACAAGCACCAACAAATCCTCTGCTCCTATGTATGCATCTAACATGAAGTCGCTTCTCCTGCTTCCCCAACCCGCACTCAGGTCAAAGCAATCAAGTTCAGTAATTCCACTTAAATCTGATCACAAACCAGACACAGCACAAAGTGTGGATTGTAAAAATCATGCAGTTTTGAGAGAGGGAAGGAGAGAAAGAGACAAGAGACTGACCAGCTCATGCTTCTGAAGAGCTGGATAATAATTTTCAGACAGGTTATAATACCAGTTAGTCTATTCAAAGAGGATGTCCCAAACCTGGCTACGATATGTCATGACCTATATCACTTGTTATAAGTGAGCTGAGGGGCTCTGAACTGGGGAAACCTGCAAGCAGTGCAGTTTGTTTAGTTAAAGGAACACTCCCCTAGCTAATTCGCCAGATTTTTAACCCAATAAAAAGCATTTTAAAAAAAAATGTTGCTCTCTTCCCAACAGAATATAAGCACATATCCATAAGAATGTAGGGGCAAAACCCTCAGGTAAAATCTTTCTAACGATCAGATGTTTGTATTTTGTTTTAGAGAACAAACTCATATTGGTCTTTATAAAGCCAAGTATAAAAACATAAAGAAGTCCTTTTTTTTGTCATTCAGAGTTCACTGCTAATCCAGACACAGAAGAGAATAGTGTTTTGTATTTGCACTCAATTCTTTTTTCTATTCTCATAAAATGTCTCCACATATTTACTCAAGCTGTTTACATAGGTAAGTGCAAAAAAACATACCTTGCATTGTTACAAACCAAAATCAGTAAAATTACAAGCACAGAAATTAAATTCAGAAAAATGAGACAGTAAACTTACTTTAAGGTATCACTTATTTATCCTTCAGTTAACTTGTAGAGTATAAAACCTTTTTATGCATATTTAAGGATTTTGTTTTTTCCTTGTTAGCATCTCTTTTTATAAACATGCAAGTAATGAAAAAATCCTAGATTTATCTCAAGAGCAGATAACATTATCCCTTTTGTTTTCCACCTAAACTGTTTTGCAAGTTTGTTTCCAAATAGGTCAAATGACCCTATTTCTTTACATGCAAGAGGCATCCATATACCAATTTCACTTTATTTCTAATGCTGTTCATCACTAACTGTTAATAGTTTCTTTAGCCATTTTCATGTTCATTTTTGAAGACCCTGTAGTCCTTAGAATGCATGGAAATTATATGCTACATACTTGGCTCTAAATTGTCCAAGCCAAAATAGCAAATGTTGAAAACAGCTGAGTGCTGACCTGCATCCTAAACTGCATCTTGTTTTTCACAGTAGTGACTTCGTGTACTTATTTAGCAGGGCTCTTCAGAGCTGTTTCAAACAGACAGTTGTGTTCAGCTATGGACATGCTCACATCCCAAAAGGAGCTGTTTGTTCAGTAAAAGTTAAATTCCTTCCCCAACTGTTTCTTTGGTTGCTTTCTGTTTGCTTATTCTAGAATTAAACTGGTCACACACATTTTTCATGTTTGATCCATTGAAATAAAACTAGACAACTTTTATAGACATGGTTTTATTGAAATGGATGTTTATTAGTTAGATCATACTGCTCTCCAGAAAATAATTCTCCTGCTGCTTATAAACATTTTGATCAGCCAAATTCAAGTGAAAGAACAAGTCTAAGGGGGAGGGGGGAAGGAAAAGAAAGAAAATGGGAGGAGTGGAGACAGATACCATGTAGAATTCTCACGTGACCTGTGATACTACCTAATTAGAAAACTTAAAGCTTTCCATAAACCTCTCACTGTAAGCAGCAATATTACTACTATCACATTTCAGTTCATGTTGGCTGATTTACCTACATTTCTGTGAGCAGTAGAAAATGCAATGCATAGTTTTGAGGAAGAAATCTAATGGCACAATGTAAACAAGCACCATCGCTTTAGAAACTGAATGCAAATACAGCAAAGGGATTTGCCCAACAGATCTTTCTTCATTATGGTACAGGAAACACAAGAGAACACTACTGAATTGCAACCTCAATTACAGTGGCCAATAAATTACCTTTAACCATTAAATTAGAAAATGTTCCTCAGCAATATTCAGTTTAGCATTCTACACTGTCTCCAGGCTGAAGGTGGTCTGCATGTTGAACTTAGTACTGTGTGGGTTATAGTCTTTGTTTGCAGTCTTAACTGGGGATTGCACCTTAGCTACCGTAGTTCAAGCGTAAAAATACTTTGTCTGGAACACTATATACTGTTGCCAGCGACCCTCTAAATCCTTGAACCAACTGTGTCCTCTGGTGTCACAGAAGATAATGCCAATTTATTGCAATGTGTGGCTTTTTTAACTGATTAAAATTAAGCCGTAAACACGTGACAATGGAATTAGCACATTTAGAGAGTCTGTTTTCCCACATCCTATTTTGCGCTAGTGAGGCTGATCCCTGCAACTCTACGCGGGTGCAATTTTAATGACTTCGCCAGGTTTTGATGTTCTTATGAAAAAGCAGGGCTTGGTGTTTGTGGAGAAGGTAGATATGGAAGCTGAGTAGCTGTGATTGGGGACACTGTGACATCGTCTCTGTTTTTCGATAGGATCGGTGTCATTTTCCTCCCCACGATAAGACACCTCACTGACAGAGCCCGATTAGGGAAAATTTTATTATAAAATTCACTTCTATCGAACAAGGATGGAGTGATAAACAGTTCAGCCTCAGGGAAGAAACAGGAAAAAGATTTTTCCTCTCTCTCTCTCCCCCTCTTTTTTGTTTTCCTTTTTTTTTCTCCATTTAAGAGAAATCCTGCCTTCTCCTAGGACTTTTCCTGAAAGTGAATGTGCTTAAGTTAATAAGAATTCCCAAAACATAAAGATCAAAGACACCTGAATGTTGTTCTAAAAGCAGAAGAGTTGCATTACTTCACAATTCAAGAATACGATTTTGAAAAATAAGTTAAAAGTGAGAGCTTTTTCCTGAATTACATTTTCTGCCAAACTCATTAAAACCAAGAGTCTTTGGACAAGGCAGGTTAGGCAATCGTTAAGTTTACTTTCCAATATTCACTTACACTTCTCCCTGGTTAGAAAACAGGCAGGCTGCAGGGCAAACAGGGAAAATGGATGCTTGTGGCCCTCTAATGCATGAAGATGGACTAACCTCCAAGGAAGAACATAAAACAAATATTGATTTTCTTTTTTTTTTTTTTTTTTTTACATACTAAAACATCTTTGCTTCTGTGTTTGATAGTTCACAGAGGATACCTTTAACCTGGCCTCTAGTGCTATATATGCAATATACTTCTGTACACAGATCAGCATATAGTCAGTAAATATTACCTCTAGAAGTTGGCTTGGGGAACTTTGTGAAAGGAGTACATTGAGTATATGAACAAAGAGTAAATTCCAGTTCTTGTTTTCTTACTTTATATTACCTCACTGAAACACATTCATTAGCTGGTTATGAAATAATCAGTGATAAAAAGTATTTTTTCTCTAAAAAGAAAAAAAACCCAAAACCAAACACAATGGAAAAAGAGTGTAGTGGTGAAGATACTTTCAAGCTTTCACATCTGAGCTGTGACAATGCCATGAACTGAATGGGTTTCTTGGTTGCTTAACAATAGAACTTCCAAAGGAAAAAAACCCGAAAAACCTAAGCACTGCCAGCTTTTTATTTATGTCCAAAACTGAGTCACTCTATTGAAACCATTCCCTCAAGATGGTGGCCTCAAAGTTACAGACCCTCCTTAAATGACTTTCAAGTACTTTCAATAAGAACATTACAAATCTGCAGTCAAAGAGAGCCTTAACATACAAGTCCTTCCGGCAATGTTCTAGATTTGCTTTTATTAAACAACAATGGGAGGATGTTTACAAGCATATATAATTTTCATTAGGCACACTCATCCCCAAATGCAGTACACATATGATGCAAACTTCAAATAACTTCAGTAGCAGTTGTAGCCCTGAAGTAATAACTTGCCAAAAATCCCTGCTTATTTAGCTAATGCATCTTTCTAGAAATTGTATTTACTGTCACCTATGGCCTTATACTAAGCTGAATTTAAGTATTAACTGAAGGATCTGCTGAAGTAAACATGGCAATACAACTATGTTAGACTCAGCCATCAAGACAGAGCTCAGCTCCTCCACTTGCTACTCGACTGCAAGAATAGATGAAAGTGTTATTTGACACTCTTGGAATTGCCAAGACAACATGTATGTTCCATCTATCTATAATTTCAAGTTGAGCACATCCTATTTTTAATAATGTACAAATTATTTTGGAAGTCATGATCATGCTATATCCAGTCTTACTGTGAAATACTAGATTACTATCAAATACTATCACCATGGTTTTTACACTGATTCAGTTCCACGCTGCACAGTTCCACATAACTAGTAAAAAAAAAAAAAAAAGGGTTTTCAAAGACTAATGCATTAGAAACAAACAACATTCTGAAAAAATATGACTAATGAAGGTAAGGCAGATCAATCAAAGGGCAAGCTGGAACTCCAATACATCTCATTTTAGCCTTCAAATTGAGATTTTAAACAACGAGTTAGTGATTTCAGTATGGGAAGTAGCTGGAGGAAAAAGGTGCGTCATTTGATTAGTGGTCTGCTAGACAGATTTCCTTCAATAAATTCTCAAAAAAACATTTATTTTTGATTGACTGTAACTGCAACATAGGAACTGTTAGCGGTGTATTAGACAGGAAAAAACACAGCCCAACAACCCCATCTAAACATGGAGGAATTCTAATTAGCTACAATAAGGCTACTCTCCCCTACAATTTCTTCCCATGTAAATGTCTTTAAACCTGCTTGAAACTTTTAATCTTCTTTGGGGAGTGGCAAAATAAACTCCTACTTGAATACTGCAGACAGTTTGCTGTTAAGATACCTTCCTTGTGCTAACCTTGGCTATTAATTTCCCCTCCACATGCAGACTGAACAGGGAACGGGCAGGAATGAGTGGCAGCAAACAAAGGTGAGATTACAAAAGAGCATCTTTTAGTTCTATGTAAATAAGTGGTGCTGCAGTTTGCAATCTAAACCAGAGCTGTATCTAAACTTCAGTATCCAAGTGAATAATTAACATCTTCACAGTCCCTCCCACAGACATCAGATTTTTTTTTTTTTTCCTGAAATATCCCCAAATAGCAGCATTAACTAGAGGGGACATCCTCGAAGTCTCTTGGAAAGAGCAAGTAATTCCCTTTCTATCCCCAAGACATGTAGCACATGAGTTGCTTGCGTGGATCAGTGTAGCTATAAATACGTTTAGAAGAAATAAGTCAAACAGTCTTTTCTAAGAGGAGTGTCTGATTGGTTAGTGGAAAATTGATACAGTAGAGTGAGGAATAACTGATAAAGAGATAATCCAGTGTGGCAATGTAGTTCTGCAGCACTGTAGCTTCAGCCTTCATTGGGTGGTGAGTGTAGGGCGATGGAAGAAAAGGACAGGCTTCTGTTGTTTGCATTTGAAGTATGAGGGAGGCATGGTGTGAGCAAACTTCAGTCTGAAGAACAAAAGCCCAGTTTTCCTCTATACCTCTTGAACTATATGATGAAGCCTAAAGCTGAAACACTGCACTATTAGATTTTTACAGCTGATGTGTTGTTTATCTGGGTTTTCCTTTACAGAGATACAAATATCTGCATGTATTTATTCAGTGCATGCATAACTTCATTTTCAGAGAGAGGGTCACTGTATATGTTCTAACCTGATCTTAATTCATGCTTTAATCTCCCAGACTGTTGCAATATATCATGCTCATTATTGGCATAACCAAACATTTTCCAAACAGGCTGTATTTAACAAATATTTAAAATCACTTCTGCAAGGATTAAGCATCCACAAATCTTTCAATTTTATATAAATGAATAATTTGGAGAAAATAGTACCTAAGCTGATGGTGGATCAGAGTATGCCAGTTACAGGAGCACTTAAGCGCCCATTGGCACAGCAAGACTCAAAGACCCAGTAGGTTTCAAAGAAACACTTTTTTTTTTCCTCTAGAACTCTTTGCTTTCTAGTAAAGCTGCAACCACAATGTTCTCTCTCTTAATGCCACCATAAAAAATCAAAACACTTTAAAACAAATTGATGTCTTCTTTAATATAGTCATCACATCATCACAGTACCCTTGCACCCTGCTTGGTGACAACCAGGGGGATGCATCCCACACATCTCTCTTGCTTGCTCTTTTTTTTTTTTAAAGGCATTGAAGCAGGCAACAAAGAAGGAGAGAAAGACTGGGAGAGACACTCAATTGAGATATTGGCACCTTTGATTGACAAGATCTAATCAGCTTATCTCCACACTAATAAAGTTGATGGCCTGTGGAGCTGGTATATGTCCAGCTTCAAGTGAACTTTCAGTAGCCAAAGCCTCAAGGGCCAGGACTAAGACTGAGCTTATCTGAACTGATATAAATCAATTCCTAATGGGCTAGTTCAATTTGATCAATTTGAAAGGATGGAAACCTGTAACCACTTGACTCAATTGTCTTGATTCATGCTGGCATCACTGGAGATTTGGTCAGAGCCACAAATTATTTATCCACAATGAAACAACGGAGTACAGCTGATACACTTCTGAAATTATTTGACCCTCCTTAAGGTACTGTTCAGTTTAATCCAAACTGAGCATTTTACAGAGCTACTTCTCTTGTACATGCACTCAAAACACCTTGAAGTATGCTATTCCAAAGCAAGTAGTGAATGCTACATGCAAAATTCCCTATACCATAAATAGTGACTGAGCTACTTTGGAGCTCTTGAATAATTGTATTTGTTTCCCTACATTAACAAAGTCCTTTATGTGTTTGGAGGGGCTGCTTGTCCCAGTAAAGGTGAGATGGCAGAATGGAACACTATGATAGGAACAATTTGAGCGTCCAGATAGATTTCATTAATTATGAGCAGAATCAAACAATTCCCTTCTCAAGTTCTTGAAATGCATTTTACAAAGCTCAATGCACTTTCAACTCCAGAATGACACGTCAAGGAAACCTATGTGGCTATACGTATTACATGATACTGTGAAAAAGGCTTGCTTCTTCTCTTGGGGTAAATCACTGCTTTAAAGAATGCAAAAAAATATTCATAGGATCAAAGTGCACCTCCATAAACAATTTCTGAAGAACTCTGTTATTCTTATAAGCAAAGTAATATATTTGGAAAACATAGCAATGCTACAAAAAGAGAATCACCTTAAGAGGTGGAACCATAGGCTTATATGTACTTTACAGATTTGCCAAAACATGAGCAGTGAAACCAGGTATCAGTAAAGTATTTTTCCATCAGTAGCACACATGGACACCTTAGGAATGTCTGGTGTTTAATAGAGGTAATTTAAGCACTTTCCAAAGGAAGTGGGCTTTTTGGTATTAATGCTAGATTACAAAAAACCGTGAGCAATATTTTCATTCAGATTGTGGTTTTCAAGCTGTAATTGCTTTATACAAAATCCACTCTAGTGTTATCACTCAATATCATCTTCACTGCTGTACATCTGAAGATAATTTTGCAATAAAACTTAATTGATAGAGCTTATTTTTCACTAATCTCCTAATATAGAAAAATGAAAAAGTACTAACAGTATGTATTATAAGCTATGACCCTCACAGTGCAGCATATTTCTAGTTTATCAGACTAAAATAGATCCATTTTATGGCATCAAATATTTTATATACTTTAATAACATAGAGACTTTTTCCCAAAATAGGAAGTAAATGGAAAATTCCCTTAATAAAGCAAGCTGTGGAGAGTAAAAGTAATTCACAAAGAGGCTAAGCAGAACATCTCATCTCATAACATTACTAGTTTGTGCCCCACTGACCATTAGTGCAAAATCTCAAAACGTTTCAATTATGGAAATCTGTAACTCTGCCATCAGGGGCAACTACTAAGAAGTTAAATTCAGGGATTTTATACTTATATACTGAATTCCTCCTGATGTACCATGTAAGACGGATTCTGAACAAGACTTTTAAAAACTAAAACATTGTTGATTATATTTTCTTGTGGGGAAGTTAGACCTAGTATCAGTCGTAAGAGCTTCTCATCTGTTAGGTAAACAGCTCTAGTAATTACAGAGAATATTAGGGGGAAAATAAAGCATTAGATGTTTTTAGTAAAGGCCTAGGAGTTTGAATTCATAAGGCTTTTTCTTGAACTCCAGTACACCCTAAACACAATGCTTCCAGAGCAGAGAATTCACCAGATGCCAGACAGCCATCAAGGCACCACTAGAACTCACCAGCACCATCTTCTGTAATCCTGAGACCTGGGGTCATGTTGAGATCCAGCCACTGTAGTACAGTGCTCCTGAACAGACTAGATAGCTTTCAGGTCAGAAAATAAGTGGTCTGCAGGGTCAAGGAGCCACATTTGGCTCACAGTTAAGAGTCTGTCTTATTGCCTGAGTTCTGCTACTAAAAATCCTGATACACTGTAGAATATTTGGCACTTTGAATACCTGGGTGCTGCTCTGTAATCTGTGTGGGCTGAAAGGAGATAATCCTGACCTGTAAAACTCACATGATCTGTCTACTCCTGTAATGTGACTACGAACTTTGCAACCTTCCCAGATCTACCACCTTGCCACATCACTTCTGTTACAGTCTCTTTTAGAACGATCCAAACTCCTAGCTTACTTAAATATTACTCAAAACATCAGAGAGAAGTGGGGAAACATTTGGAGTGTCTATATAGAGGCTTATAGGTATCACCCTTCCTTCAGGACTCCTTCTGAAAGACAGGAAAGATGCTGCATAATCACCACAAACATCTTTCTAGATCTGCGCTGGCCTCATTTCTCTGAACCTCAGAGATTAATCTAGCTTGGTGCTGCCTTGTTTTTCAAAATTTAACCTCATTATGCTTTGGTCTGCCTGTCTACAGAATGAGTATAACACCACTGACTCTGTCTCTCAAGAGGATAACATGGATGCACACATGAAGTTCTGGGAGTTCATGATATTCAAGAGCAAAACCATACAGGCATCCAACTGGCAAAAAAACCCACAGGCCCTTCAGTTACCGTTAAAATTAAACTACTGCCTTATTTTTGCATTTAAATACCTCTCACACTGTCACTTAATGATGGAAAAGTTCTCTAAACATAGCAATCAGCTTGCAAAGATCACTACAGACATATGAGAAAGAATTAATGACTGTAAAAGGCTGACAGAATTGTGCTTTGTCTTTTGTGAATGAAAACACTACTCTCCAGACCAGATAAAAATCAGCCTCTGCCTTTTTTGGCAGTCAGATCATAACAAGGCCAAAGTGATGGTAAATCATTTATGAGGTTTTTAAGTTTAAATATCAAAGTGTTATATATGCAGAAAAACTGTTATGACATTTGAATTTCAGCAATAGGCATTTTTTAGGCATTTCAAACTATGTAAAACCTGACATTTCAGTGTTTATATACAAAACCTGTTATGATACAAAACAACACCTCTCCATCCATACTTTGTCATTTAAAACTTGTTTGTTATTTAATCACACAGCTATATTTCAGCCTGCTGCAGAGCAGACTCTTGCCCAGAAACCTATGCAAATGGGAAAATTACTGTATATTAATTATGATTTTTATAGTGATCACTTTCAGTCTCCTCATTTCCAGTAGTCAGTCTTTCATCCCCCTTATTATTCATGTAGAAATGTTCTTTTGGCAGCTAAAATATACTACTTCCATGCAATCTTGTGATGAAGTGCAACAGAGAAAGTGAAATGAACTGGAACTGCCCAAAAAAGGAAAACAACACAGGTGATATACAACTGTCCAGGGTATTATTTTCATGAGATATGGGAAACAACATGTACTGCTCATCAATTATTCCACAATGTATAATGCCTGTCTCCCCAGCCTTCTAACAGCTGGGATTGAAATGTTTTGACATTATGATCTCTAGGTGGAAATACTGAAGGCGTTAAAATATAGATATAAATAGGTGATAATGAAGAACAAAATGTGTACCGTTTTCTTGCAGTCATAGTTTGCAAATTAACAAGCTGCTATTGATTTTTCTTTGAGGTCAATAACAGCATTTATTGATCTGAGAAGTTAATACTCACTGAGGTCAATAATATATCTCAGGGGTCAACAAATCTGGATACCGAAATATCCATTTCCTGTCCATACATAAATATTACATAGGCAAAATTGGCAAATTTAATCTTTGGAGATAAGAAAGCACTATATTTGATGTAGTACCAAAATCCCAAAATATTAAAAGTTTTGAAAAAGATCCAAGTAGACTATTCTTACAGTTTTCAAACACTTAAAATCTTATATTAATCTGGAAGATATTTTTAGTTCTGAACTTATTGTCTCCAAGGTACAGAATGGTCACTCTTGGTATTATTTCCCAACACCAGAAAATTAATTCATTTTAGAGGCTATTCAATATCAAGTGGACATCAATATATTTTATCAAATTAACATTAAGCTAATAAGAAAAGAAGTAGCTAAATCACAGTTGTGGACTTTCTGATTTTATTTATGTCTCATTCTTTCATGATCTCCAGCAAAATCAAGAGGAACTTTCCTACTGCCTCCAACAAACCCATGAGCAGGCTCTTGTAGAAGTCACACTAAGTTTTCTTCTGATTTATAGTTTACTATGCAAGCATTCACATGACTAAAGAAATTCAGAAGTGAGCAACTAGTCTCCTGCTAATTTTCAGAGAAAAACATCAATGAAGCTCTAGTGTAATATTGGAAAATTACTGGCAAGGAAATAAATTTCAGGAACCACCAAACCCATACAGGTATTTTGGCAGCTAGCTACTCCATTAAAACACAGTCAAAAATGTAACATCTCAAAATATGGAAGTTAAATTAGATTTCTAAAGAATTATATTTGCGTGAAGAGATAATATTAAGCTTACAGTACAAACAAGGCAGCGTGTGCATTACTGGCAAGCATTTTAAGTGGCTAACAAATACACTACAAAACTTTAATACTATTCAGCACATTTGCAGAACCTTACAATCCAGGAACTTACCAACATGCAAAGCAGAAAATGTTATTTTGGGCATGAATATGCAGTAACAGAAAGACTGATAGTCCACAGATTGTATAGAAATAAAACTGTTAATACTCAGATTGTGTTGTAGAGACAAGTAAACACATGGGTCATGTCCTGATTTTGGCAACAGGACCTGTCTTCAAGTATTTGAGCAAGCAAAGATTCAGCACAACAGAAGACAAAATTTTACCTGCCTGCATCAAAACTTTGCTTCAAATTTCATAAATTTACAAGACAAATATTGCAATACTCATTTGCTACTAAAACAGACGTTACCAAACAAAAAGTATCCATAATGGTGCAAGTGTGTTATGCAGACAATTACAAACAAATAAAAGGTCTTGTTTGTTAGAAATGGCTTAAGTTTTAAAATGTTTTCAGAAAAATGGTTATGCAATAACTATACGTATCTAAGAGGAAAATGAAGCCAAATAGTAAGCATTGCTCCTTACAAACATACTGAAATACACATTTGGTTTAATTTAGACGTAAAAACCTTCGAATAAAAGACTGAAGTTAATCTTATTTTGAACCACTAGTTTAGATTATTTTGTTAATGAAACACTCAGTCTGTGTAGCCATTAAAACATGGCAATTTCCACTAAAGGATAACATTTAAAACTCAATTTTGTCTTTGCTGGTTAGTCAAAAGGATATACCACACCTCCCTGTATTTCTTTAAGAGCTGTGTAGCTTATGAAATATTCTTATTTGTGATATGATTTTTTTTTAATTTGAAGCAATTTTCTTGTTAAAAGGAGATAAAGCAATTATTTTGTTGTTTTAGTAGCTGAATAAAAAGTCTAAGAAATTTCAACATGGGGGAAACACTAAAATTTACCCAAGCATATTTTATATTTACAAATAATGGTTTTTTTTCCACAAATTTAATGCTATTTCCACTTCTGTGGGCCAAATTTTTAGAAATATTTATAAGTGTTTTCTCTAAAAATGGAGTGCAGAGCCTACAATGACTTCAGGAAACAGTAAAGCAGGTCTATAATCTAGTACCGCTTTCTTCCATCTGATTTAGGGACCTGATCTGCTTAATTAAAGCAGAATCCTAAATATTTTTTACTGAGTTAAGCTTCATCCCTTCCCACTTTTATATGAACTTAAAACAGTGGAGCAGACTTGCTTGTTTTATAAAAATTGATCTACTTCTAGACTTACCAAGAAACACTTCAAGAAAGTAATTTTTTTTTCTGCATCTGGTAGGTTATTTAAAATCTAAAATAATTAAGACAATAAATTTTCAGCCCAGTAAACTGGAATGACAAAAATTAGGGACAGTATTAACATTTATTCTATTATAAATACTTCAATAAAACACTTAAAATCTGGTACATGACATATTTCTAAAGATTATGCTGATGCTAGAATTTGTCTTGTGCAGAATATTTTATGGTGTATGCAACAAAAAATCCTCCACATGACTCATTAATATTAAAGCAAGACTCTGACTCTCTATTTTAAACTCATTTAAGAAAATACTGTAGTTTCTAGACTGGATTTAAAATACATCCCCACCATAAAACTGAAAGTAGTTAATTTTTAAATTGAAATAATGAAAAAACGTGTGTTGTTTATATTTCATTCTTAACACTTTTCTACTTAATCTTTCCCTTCTGAAAAATACGGCACTAATACAGCAAAAGCATTTACATGTGGAGTAAAGCAACTATAATCAGTCATTTTCACAACATTTCTCAAGATGGCATTCCAGCCATGTATTGTAGCAGTTAAGTGTCCAGACATTCAACACATGGAAATCTTACAACCCTCAATTATAAGTCACATTAATACTTCCAAGACACCTGTACTAAAAAGATAGAATTATTACATCTATGCAAATTATGAAAAAAGCAAAGACTGAACAATCCTCTTGATTGCGAGAGAGCGAAACAGGAACCAAATCCTCAAATGCATGAACACTCCAAAATCTTCACCTTCATGGAGTCACAGAGGCCATAAAATATGGAAAAATTCAGCACAGTAGAGACAAGCCATTACCTTGCTTATCTTCGCAAGATACGCAACGTAAAGCGTGATTTATTTCACAAAAATGCAAACCACAGCAATTAGTTACTCACCATACCTAGATTCAGACACCATTACACTGGGCTTCACCTCATTCATGGAAACAAGTTCTTATCTTGTAAACCTTTTTGGAAATGTACTAAGTGAAACAGACAACTTCTCTTCCCCAGCATGCACATGAATGGACGTGCACACACACACTTGCAATTCAGTATGTAAATATTTATGCTCTGCCAATAACTAAGCACATTTACAACAACGAGTATTTATTATAATTGTGTTGATTAGGGCAAGAGTATAAAATTTCATGTAAAATTTTACATTTCCATTTTTGGAGCTACTGAAGTAATATGAGGTAAACAGCAAGAGGCAGAAAAATCACCACGAGGCGACAGATGGCTGATGCTGGAAATTAGGAGCAAGGGAAGAGTTTGCAACATATGGAAGGAACACAAAATCATAGAGGCAGTAGATGGACCCTCCATTGAACTAGGTGAGTTAGTATGAAGAGAATAAATGGGTGCTCTAGAGCCAAGAAAAGATATAGATAAACAAGAATGGACAGACGTGCAGAAGTGGGCAATGATAGACTGATATAAAATCATGAAACTGTAGTTTTCAAAGCCATGAACAACAATTTTTTGGGTCTACAATTCCTCACAACAGCTGGCAGGCAATAACTAGCAGTAGTTTCTCAAAAGTAGGCAGTAGCAGCTCAAAGAAAATGATCGTGCTAGTTTAGAAAGACTGGTACTACAGATCAGCAGTTAAAGTCACTCTGACATGAAATCAAGCTAGACAGTAAACAGCTACATTGAATGAGTAACTCTTTCTACAAGAATGGCATTAATTTCAGTTTTACAATGTATACATTTACTTAGTAATCAAGTAAAATTCCTATTATGGGGTATTAGGCTGAGCTAAGCCCTATTGTTCAAAAGCAAACAAAATTCAATGGAAAACCAACAAAGTTTTATTTAAAAATAGAGATTTGGATGGCCAGTATTACTTGCAAAAATCAGAGGTTATGTTCTCACCTGACACACATCACAAGACCAAGCATTTCAACTGTGACTGGGGTAAGTTTCCATAACATTCAGTACTTACCAATCTTGCATGTTTGCACATGCAACAATAACTCATCCAAGTCTGTTTTTTTTTAATGAATTATACAGCTTATGCTCTGTGGACAATGAAATCACCAAATGAAGTCATTAAATTAGCAGGGTATTAAATGTATTTGAAGGTCATGAGACAGACTTGTGATTCTATCCAGCTGTGCTCTTTTAGAGGTTGTAACAGACTGACTGTCATTGCCAAGCCAGTATCACTTGGAATCAAGTAACTTCATTTGGTGAAAGTTCAAAAGAAATGGTTTTGGTACAGCATGGGAATAAGAGAAAAAATCATGAGTAAAAAGGAAGCATGTCTAGGGACAATATATTAATATTTGAATTCTATCTATTAAAGACTAACCAGCACTTCCCAACTATTTGAAACTTTCCAGACAAGTTCTCTACAACTTATTTTTCTCAGGCAGAATATGAAAGGCCAACACAAGCTGAACGCTTCCTTGTTATAGGCCTGACTTCACATTTTTCATCCCCCTATCACAATGGGTTGTCTGGACAACTTATGTTAGACAAAATTCCAACATCTCTCGGAGACACCTCAGCACAGCGGCTGAGTGTTGTGCAAAGGAGGAAAGAGAATATACGTATGGAGGGAAGACAAACTGGTACATTTTCCATTATCCTTTTGCCAAACCAAGGTAGTTTGGAGAGTTTACTTGAACTGCTAGAAACAGCAACTATTCATTTACATTATTTTAATCCTTCTTCCTTTCATTTGCCTTACCTGCCCAGAACCAGACAACAAGCTCTGAAATGTTATCACAGGGGAAAAAACCTTCCTGAGGCTACACAATTTCAAAATTGAAATAAGCAGGTAGTGTAACGTCAGACTAAAAAATATAACCACAGAGCTTGACTTGAAATCTTCACATTTTTATTAGGACGACAAGCCTTCAAAAGGTTTGCTGGGACTTATAAACTACAATGAATACCTTCATCCATAAACAACATCTAATACTAGTAGATACACTGGAGGAAGAGGGTCAGCACCAAAGATGATCATACTGAAATGCTGTATTCAGTGATTCAGGAAGACGTTCTTTATTGTAGAACAGTCTACACAGTAAAGGTGGTCCAATACAGGGCTTTGTAAAATAAAGTTTTAAAAGTTACCTTCAGAGTTCAGCTTATAATGCAGATATTTATATCATTTACAGGTATCCTATGATAAATATATACAGAATTCACCCTGTATGGTTATTTGTCAGGAATGCACATGGGAAGCCCTTAAGCATAAAGTTTCTGATTATCTGAAACAAAATGTTTCCATCGTTCTAACATGGAATAAAAAATCCAATCTGAACACCCTGTTTCTGTTACAGATAATAAACTATCTTCAAGAGTTCTTGCAATGTTCTGCTCATCTAAATATCAGTCTTAAACAAATTTACCTCAACTGGATGCCAGTTTCTAACACGACTTAAGCTGAGATGCCCCATTGTATGTAGCACAATAATGAATTCCTGCACATTAGTGAATAAATAACATGGGACTTCTTCCAGAACTGGGGACAAAATGGCTGCGTTTGGATCACTATTTTTCCTACTATACTATAGCAAATCTGTACTACTGAACAGATTTGACATTCCTTATTTGCTGCATTAATGGTATAACCCCAAACCTACTGAGGTGAAAGATAAGCGTTCATTTTATTGGAATTCCAGTTGAAAGGTGCTAAGTACCCAAAAGATAAGCTTTTAACAGAAATGGTCTTACAATACTGCACAGACTGTGAAAAACTACAAAATAAGTTTTTCTTTTCTCTTCAAAGCAAGTTGTTACAGAACTTATTTTGGTACTCTGAAGCAGTTAGAGGACGGTACTTTAATACTGAAAATTAACCACTTCTTTACTTTATGGCAAGCACTTTGTGTATTTGTAAATTTATGATATACTTAAAAAACATCTATATTTCACATTTGAGACAACAAATGCAGAGGAACACTGAGCAGAGGGAACAGAGTTCAAACACTAGTAGACAAGGTTAGGTGGGTTAATGGGTAAACTTTTCACGACCACAAACATGCAAAGCCCATCACTGCTGTTGAATACAACCTTTAAGAGGAAATACAAAGCTAAAGGAAAATGGAGATGGTGCCAGAATTGGAATAAATATGTGCAGGAATATCTGGATAGAGACAAGGTATTAAAGAGAAACCTGGAGCTAGAATTAGGAAGGTCAGAGCTGGGAAGGCTGGTGAGAGGGAGTGAAGGAGGACAGGAGGGCCAGGAGGGAGGGGGTGGCAGATACGAAGCCAGAGGGAGCAGCTCGGTGACGAACCAGCAAGCAATATTCAAACCAAAGGTGTAAAATCACTTTGCTGGTATCAACAACTGCACTGTAAAACACTAAGGAATGGGAACTGAGTAGTTTGGTCTCTCCATGCCCTCTCATTGCTACTTCTGACGGTTTGTTACAAGGCAGCAGCTCTACCCCAACGTGTTTCCACCCATGATTGTGCAAGCTGGGATACTCCTGAGGCCTGACATCCTCAGAAACAAAATTCTCTCCCTATTTCTTCTTCCTCTCTACTTTAAAGCCCAGACTAAGAAGAAGGGCAGAGGGCTTAGAGATATAGGAATGCAATATGCCACTTCAAAATGAATTTCTGAAACAATAAACAGATTTTAATAGAAATCAGCCAGCAAAGAAAAAAAATTATGTATGAAACATGAAATACAGTTGCCAGCAGAAGAAACAGGGATCATGAAAAAGCTCTCTCTGATGGTGACTGGAAACTGCATAGAAACTCATTTCACTGTAGAAACTTTGGATTAAGATTTCAGTAGAAAGATGTTCTGGCATATCAAAGAAACACCTGAGGAGGAGATATTGGTATATGCTCCAGAACTCAGAAGCCCTCTTTCTCTAATGAAAGGTTTTACATACAGTATTCACATATACATGTATGAATAATTCATTAGAGATGAAATAGGTGGATATTAAGTGTAAATATCTGGGACAGGAATAGACTTTTTTTTTTTTATTTAAAGCAAGGGGCACTAGAAGCAAGGACCTAATTTCCAAAACTTGGTTTCCATTTCCATACTCTTATTTATTTGGAGCTCAAATGTAATTGGAATATGCATGCTCCTCAAGACAGAACAGGGGTGTGAAGGTCCATGTAATATTAACTAATACAAGCAAATTACTAAGTAAACAAAATTACAACACAGAAGTAGCAACACCCTTTTCACTAGTTTAATGTAGCCCTATGTGTATGAACATCAGGGTTTGTTATTTTGTCAAATTAAAACTGGATGTTAGAGCCATTTAATTTTTTTCTAAGCTGAGCAAACACTTCTTAGTTTGATCATAGCAACGCTCAATATATTGCCTGCTTGAAAAGCCAACCTCCAGCTCTTGCAACCGTAATGGAATGGAATCAGTTTAGTGGATATACTTAATTTTTATGGTTTCACATATTTTATGTCAGCTCTGGTGTGCATCTCAATTATGACCCCTGAACAGCACGATCACCCAAGGAAATAGGGAGGAAGGTGGTCCTTCAGGGCAGCTGCTTGGGGTTCAGGTTGTTTCACCAATAAAGGAGTTGGGAATCCACATGTGCGACATTCTGCTGTGGACAATGTGCTACTACCTCAAATTCCATCACTCACACCTGGCAAGACACCTCTCTGGAGTTCATGCTAAAGTCAAACTTGAAGACTCCTGCTCTCAGAAGCCCTCTATAAACATTTCTTAACACCCTTTCAGTGATACATTCACTGTACTTTCCCTCAATTCTGCCTCCAGATAAGACAATAACTACTATTACATCATAAAGAAGTAAACACACCTCTTTGCCTAATGAAATTCTCCTTTGCTTTCCATCTAGAAGGCTGCCAATACTTTGAGGCGGGTCTGACTGTCTACCTGTCAACTAGGCTGCCAATCCATCACATGATCTATTTATGGTTCAGCCCAGAAAGGGAACTTTGACTGTAGCTCATTACAACAGGTGAAAGCCACTGAAATTTGCTTGGATCCTTTCATATCAAGAACAATTCAAGTTACACAAGGGTGGGAAATAAGCTGTCGTGTCTCTTGCTCAGAGATACTTCTCTTTTAACCTTTCCTGAATTACATATTCCTGGGATTCCCAAAGAGTAAGGAGAATAGGAAAAAAATCGTTTTAAGCAATCTAAAGTCGAGATTCAGAAGGATTTTCTGTAAATGGAACAAGAGTTTTTCTTCCTTTGCTTTCTTTTCTTTAAAACCTCATGTTTACATATTACAAAAGGGATATTGAAAACAGAAGCCAAGGCATAATTTGAAGATTTGATGCAAAGAATCGATCAATTACCCACAAACTACAAACTCTTCTAGTAGTACAGGTATTTCAGAGAGATTCAGAACCACAGTATAATATCCAATAATCACCACCCATACAGGCAAGTTCAACACTTGCTCTCAAATTCCAGGTACTGAAAGCCACAAAAATATCTAAGGTGCACAAAGAAAAAAAATCTAAAATTATATACCTGCAATGTAGTTTCATCATGAAAGTCTGGCCAGCATTCAATGGTTGGATCACTCTCTTACATGGAGTCTCTATTATATAAACACCAGGATTTTTTTTCCCTAGAAAGTATCTGGCAGTTGAGAACAACTTACAGAAAGCAATTCAACTGCAGATTACAATGGTCCTCTACAACACAGTTTGCTCTCCTTCTTCTTGACAGTGTTTTACATTCACATGCCTTATCTCTGAAGATGAATGAAGCATTTTGAACTATTCCTCATTCAAAATACTCATCTGAGCAAACATATCTTAGACTTGACAAAGAAGGGGATACCTTACGACACTACACTCTGCAGGCAAAATAAGGAAGTTTTAGAATTCAATGTGATGCTGTAGGAATTCGAGCACAGGGAATAGAATTAGGAAATCTACCCCCTCAAAATGGGAAGAACTTTGTGATTAATCAGGATTAATTCAGCAGACCCTCCTTTTGACTGAAGCCAACAGTTTTTATGCATTTTTAAAATCCTTCTCATATTCTGAGGATATATGGTCAGACTAAATGATCTGAAATTAAGAGCACTGAGCTCTAGTGTCACAAGTAACGAGTGGTGTTGGAAAAGCCTACTAACCAGGCTGTAAACTTGCTTGTCTGTCCCTTATCAGCAAAGCAGATGATAGCATAAAAACAGAAAACCAACAAGAAGTATTTTTATAACAATATATTAATTTTAAAAAAGCAGATGAATGCACTTTGCAGTGTTATCAGCCATTACTAAAACTTTCCCCTACTTGGTACAAACAACAGAGACCTTCAAGATTCCAACAGCCAGAGGTTTCCCCTATGTTCTGAGAGATTTCCCTAATGTGTCTTTGCACCATACAACTGGGGCAATTAAAATGCAAATGCTCTGATGAACTTACTGGTCTACCAAATCAGCTACTCAAAGGCCTGTTAAATTTGCAACATACCCCTATGAATATTTAGAATTGCATTCTTCTCTTTACAGTAGGCTTGAGTACTATGGAACTGGCTACCAGATACAAAAGGCTCTGCTTAGTCCTTCAGGAGGCTTCTGCATAGATTGAAGCATCCTCAGTCTCAAAAAATGACAGCCAACAATGAAAGGCTGACAGTCACTGTTGGATTGTGTCTTAGAGATGGTGACATAAGTGGCATCCTGTTCAGACACCACTGAAGCCCATGAATCAATGGCACTGCTCAAAGAAGGAAGTCAGACCTTCCAATAGATCTCAGCTTGTATGAACAACTGTACATAAGATGAAAGGGCTTATCAATTTAGAGATGCAAACAGGAAAAAAGCTTCCAATTTATCATGGTAAGTTTCAGAAACGGTAATGTGAAATTGCATTAAATTAGTTATGTGATGTCAGATTAATCCTTAGATGATCACAGGAGCAGGTTAAAATAGTATATGTATTTTTGCTGATTAAGGTAATACGAAAGACCCAAATGTGACTTATTCCAGAGCTGAAAATCATCCAGCTTCACTAAACAACATACATATCCATAATTGTGAAAAGACAACACATAAATAAAGTAGAATAGACACTTAAGGGTTGTCACCTCTGCCTTCTCCTCCTCACAGAATGACTGAGGTGGGAAGGGACCTCTTGAGATATCTAGTCCAACACCCTGCTCAAGCAGGGTCACCTAGAGCCAAGACTGCCCACCTGGATTTTCAGTATCTTCACAGATGGAGACTCCACAACCACTGTAGGCTACCTATTCACTGTTGGAGCATTCCAACAGTAAAAAATTATTTTTGCGTGTTCCTATGAAATTCCACAGGTTTTAACTTGTGTCCATTGCCTCCTGTTCTGACACTGGACACTACTGAGAAGAGTCTGGCTCCCTCTTCTTCATTTTATGCCATCAGCTATTTATACACATCGCTAAGCTCCCTCTGAGCCTTCTACTCTCCATGTTGAACAGTGTCAGCTTTCTCAGCCTTTCCTCACATGAAAGATGCTCCAATCACTTAATTCTCTTCATGGCCCTTTGCTGGACTGACACCAGTAAGTCAATGTCTTTCCTCTATCAGGGAGCCCAGACCTGGAAACAGCACTCCAGATGTGGCCTCACCAGTGATGTGTACAGAAAATCTTTATGCAACAATATAACAATAAAAAAATATGCACGTCAGGGCAGGTCTGAGGAGGCAACTCAATGATTACTTGGAACTCCAAAATGGAATATTTCATTTAATTATGACACCTCAACACAAGATGATCATACAGTAACACCAAAAACAAGTTCTTTCACTGCAGTGAATTAATCTAAATTCACTAATTCCTAGAATCATCATGACCCATGCCAGGAACTAAATATAATTCACCCATTTCCATAAAAATATTTGGCAAAAAATGTACATTAGAATGAATATTTCCAAAGTCATAACTTCCAAATTATTTAATACTAATGTGTCATATAATATCACTACACTACTAGTCTTCACAGAGTTTAGGGAACAAGTACTTTCTCTCTATATGTATCACTGTTCAAGATGAAAAGTAGAAATGGACACAAAGATGGGATGCATTGGTGCTACTCTAAGGAATTCAATGCAGTTTCACCTGGTTTTGATACCGAAAGATACCCTTCCATATAAATATAAATATACATTTGCACTACAACAATATTTCATAGCTAGCAGTGTGCCCAGGCAGCCAAGAAGGCCAACAGCATCCTGGCCTGCAACAAGAATAGTGTGGCCAGCTGGAGTAGAGATGTGATTGTGCCCCTGTACTCAGCACTGGTGAAGCCACACCTTGAATACGGTGTTCAGTTCTGGGCCCCTCACTACATGAAGGATGTCGAGTTGCTGGAGCATGTCCAGAGAAGAGCTACCAGGCTGGTGAAAGGACTGGAGGACAAATCCTACGAGGAGAGGCTGAGGGAACTGGGGTTGTTTAGTTTGAAGAAGAGGAGGCTGAGGGGTGACCTCATTGCTCTCTACAACTACCTGAAAGGAAGTTGTAGGGAGGTGGGAGTTAGTCTCTTCTCTCCAGTGAATAATGACAGAATGAGAGGGAATGGCCTAAAGTTGTGCCAGGGGAGGTTTAGACTAGATATTAGAAAGAATTTCTTTACTGAAAGAGTGGTTGGACACTGGAACAGGCTGCCCAGGGAGGTGGTGGAGTCACCATCCCTGGAAGTGTTTAAAGGAAATATAGATGTGGTGCTTAGGGACATGATTTAAGCATTAACGGGTAGATAAAGGTTATGCTGAGTGAATTTAGGTTATGGTTGGACTTGATGATTTTCAAGGTCTTTTCCAACCAGGTTGATTCTGTGATTCTCAGAGATCACCACAGAGATATGCAATGGAAGTTGACATGATCATGTGTATAAAACAAATTCCCCATGGAATAAAAAAGGATATAACGTCTCTCTTCCCCAAAAGGATCAGTCTGAATTTTTACATACTGCTCCTTTGTGAAAGATCCAGGCTCAACTAAAGCAGATGAGGAACCATTTTTAACCAGTTTAAAATAGTCCTTCTAAAAAAAAAGTTACAACCATTGATAGAAAAGACCTGAAAATCTGCAGGAAAGCAAACTTAATTGCTATCCTATGTCCATTTCTACTAATGTGTCATCCTCTGGCATAAGAGAATTAAATCTCCTTGTCCCCTCCAAAATCTACACTGTATGTTCCATACGTCCATTTCATTACCGTGCACAGCACTAAGGCCAGAATAATTAAAATGCAGGCACTTTAGTAATACCATTTATTTAACACAGCCATAGTTAACTCTACAAGAGTTTAACTTAATTTACCTCTTAAATAAGGTTTGTGTTCTAAAGAGATATTGAAGTTTATCAATTAATTGGGATTTTCTGCCAGAAAATTATTTCACTGCTCAAAAATACATTTTCTGAAACTTTATGTAACTTTGCGCAAGCTTCGGCTATGGGGATTACACTTTGGAGGCTTAATTATTGC